>JAJGRW010000353.1:325088-414634 GCA_025461045.1 Carex parvula | reverse complement strand
ACACATTCTAAATAATATTTCGTAGCAATTTGAATTTTAGTAAATAAATAACAATCATGATGGAATTTTTTTAATAACCATAATTACAAAAAAATGAAATTTACTGAACCAACATGAATTAATGCTTAGTTTTTTTTTACAAAAATAATACGTACAAAGTAGCTATTTGGTACATGAAAGGTACCCAATAGCCTATTCGGTACACCCCATGCCACAATTTTTGCACGGTATCTTGACGTAAAAGAGTGAAATAAGGACACTCTGAATAGGCTATTGGGTACTCCTATGTACTCTATATACCGAATTTGCAAAAAATAAAACATGATATGGTTAGTAAAATTCATTTTTTTAATTATGGGTTTAAAAACTAATTCATCAATGTGTATCACTTTTAGAGTTTACAAGTATTTTTCTTTTAGCTATAGTCCAATTGACATCAACTGAAACAAATTATATCAGAACAAAAACTTGGATTCTTATCAACTTCTAACTACAAAAAGTTTATATTGAAAGGAAATATCATAAGAACAATTTGATAAAACTCTTCTTAGATGATAAAAAAAGTTATTTCTTTCATTTATGTAAATCTCTACTTATTTTTACTATATTATGATACATTGATACTATCTTCAAAAAAAAGAAAAAATATTATTCAAGTCATCCTTAATTATTGTGTGATCATTTATTATTCCAAAAAAATTTAGATAATAATCTCTTACAAGTTACAACCCTGAAAAGCTTACTCTTGAATGGGTTCTGACTTTTGACCCCACAAATTAATTTAGGATTTTAGTGAACTGGACATCTCCATGCATTTTAGAATGGAGAGATTTGTCCGTTTGAACGAAAACACAAGTAGACCAGAGCGAGCGCCGCTTTCTATAAATGGCCCCACACTCCATGTTGCGCTATAGCGGGAAAACGACAGAAAGCAAATCCTGTGACTCGGCATTTTTCTGTATGAACATGGTGGAAACCGTGCTCGAGACTGAGCGGAGAAAAACGTGCTTTAGTTGTAAGTTAGTGAGTTGGATACTGGATAAAACGGGTTTATGTGAAGATTCTCGAGGGAAGCCTTTACTTGGCCAAGCGTATTACACGTGTCTATTGACTATTCGCTATGTTTCCAAGTTCAACACCCAAAGTGGAAATGCTAAATAACAGCCTGGACATGGTCTATGTTTACTTCGTAAACTACATGCTTTTAAAAAAACAAAAATAAAATATACATAAATGAAAGATGGCATCCATATATTCATTCTTTGTAGTTTTAACAGTTCAAATTTAAATCTAAAGGCCACTTTAAAAAGTCAAAAGTAATTTATTATCATAATTCATTATATTCAAGTGCTGTAACAAAATTATCATATACATTTTATTAGATAATATGTGTGTAACAAGACAATAGTATAAAATTATCATATACATTTTTTTAAAGAATGAGGGTTAATAGTATAAAATTTCACAAAAAATATGGGGAAAAAAATATGGGAGTCAATTTCTTGTACCCCTAGCATTTTATTATAATTTATATAAAATAAGTATACTTTCAGCACTAATTTTTGAAAAAAATGAGGATCAATTGATTCCATTTTTATATAGTAGGTCCACCTTGATCATGCCCATCTTAAATCCAATCCATTATACATCAATCAATGCAAATCATATTTAGGTTTTTTTTTTACAACTTTTGTTTTAAGGTGTTAAAATGGGTTAGTCTTGAATTTCTATCTAGCTAGCAAAACCTTAAATGCTAGACCAAGTGCATTAAACAATTAATATCTTTTCTTCAAGATAAAAACACAGCACTGACAGAAGGATGGGGTTTTAAGAGAGAAGCCTCCAGAGCCCCATCCAATAGCAACCTCTCCACATCACCACATCAATAGTAAGATACCGAAGCCTCCAGAGTCTCATCCAATCATATCCAAATACTACTACAACACCTCTCAAAGAGAGCGAGAGATTGAGAAAAAGGACCTTCCATCCCTGAAATGGACAGCTCCAGTTACTGGGGCCTCTCAGCCCGTCCCTGCGGCTCGTGCCATGCCAACTCCGCACAGCTCTCGTGTCGTACATGTGGGTCCCTCTACCTCTGTCCTGCTTGTGACACGCATGCACACTCGACACACACACGTGTGCCGCTCTGTGAAGTGTGCGAGAGAAACCCTGCTTCGGTTAGCTGCCGTGCTGACACAGCTGCGCTCTGTGCAACATGTGATGCAGATATACACTCTGCGAACCCGTTAGCGAGCCGGCATGTTAGGGTACCGGTGGTACCGTTTGTGTCAGCTGTGGGGAGTTTGGCAAAGCCGATGCCGCCAGTTGGTTCCGGGATGTTGTTTGGAGATGAAGAGAGTGAGGCGGAGGCGGCCACGTGGCTTCTAGCCGAACCAACAGGAGAGGCAAAACAGGAGGAGGTGGTGTGTTTTGGAGGTGAGGAGGAGGGTTATGGAGGGTTGTTTGGAGAGGATGTGAAGAAAGATTGGGATGGTGGAGCCAACTTGTCAGTGGGGGTGGGTAATGAGTTTGACTGGGGGTATATCAACAAAGGCTTGTACTCTCCGGTTTACCAGGAGGCTTCTTTCACTAATAGTGTACTATTTCTAACTCTTTATGTTTTTTATTTATTTAATATTTTAGAATTTTCAGAATGTATTGATAATAGCATAGATCTATTTAAATGAAAAGCAGCGACTTCCGTGTGAAATTGTAGGTTTCTAAGTTTTAAATGAAAATTTTTTGTGGATATTAAATAGTTGGTTGGCTTAACTTTTAATTTTTATTCAAAAAATAATATTAATATATGTTTGGAAAATTTAGAAATTTGGGCAATAATGTAATTATCACGAAACAAAATTTCAATTTGGAAGAATTATATTCACTAGTTACATACATGTATGTTCATATATCAAGCTCGCTTTTTTAGCTAGGCAATCTCATAAATTGATCTCATACAATTCCTATATACACTGCATAATATTTTGCTTATTATAATTCTTTTTCAGGGGTCATCATCTGAGGCAGGTGTCGTGCCAGAGGCAACACCGTATGAGAAAGAGCAGACAATGTATGCGCACGTTGATAGGGAAGCCAGGCTGATGCGGTACAGGGAGAAGCGAAAGAACCGGCGATTCCAGAAGACAATTAGGTACGCCTCAAGAAAGGCGTATGCTGAGACAAGACCTAGAATAAAAGGTAGATTCGTGAAAAGAGAGGAGACGGAAGCTGAGTTGAGCGAAATCTACTCCTCTGCGACGGCCGCTGTAGCTGCTTTGATGACATCTCATGACTCTGATTATGGAATCGTGCCGTCTTTTTAAGATTTTCGGGCTGGCAGAGGCTAATAGTAGTTGACGGATGACGATGATCCATGACTTTTTTCATGGCCGAAAGAGTATGAATGGTTCGATCGGATGGCCTTTTAGCTAGATGTGCTCAAAGATAAGATATAAGTAATCAATAATCTTGAATTTTATTATCTGAATGAGCACTTCTAGTTCTATTTCAGAAGATTAGCAAGCTAATTAATAGGTATGCAACATGGCTCGGAATTTTGTAATGAATTGATGTAAATTATTATTAAGTTGTCCCTTTTTGTTAAATTTTGTGTAAATGGATGTATAACTAAGGAGTTGTATATTTTTTCAGTGCAGTACAATGTGAAGTTTTAGTATCATTTTATTTTATTTTGTTGATAATGGTGAGATACACTTCTTTTTTGAGGAAAAATAGAGGTCATGCTCATATTTAATTGATAATCGCGGTTACAAAGTTTGTTACTGCGTGATAAGAAAGTAAACACAACCATTTGAAAAAAAATATTATCTAAAGTTTCTCAATGTCACCAAAATAAATATGTTAAATTATTTTCAAAAAGGAATTTCTCATCAGAATATTTGCAAATATTTCCTTGTATACAGTTTATTCCTTTTTTGAGTTATTTTCTTGTACATAGTTATAGAATTGTTTTGTAAGCAATTGTGTTGACATAGTTTTACATCATCCATATTTTTTCGCAATATTTTATTCAATGATATAAATATTGTTCAAGCATTGGATGTGACATTAATGACGAAAATAGGCAAAAGCTGAACATAAATGAGGAAAAGGTTAGGAGATAAGCCTCTTAATTAAGTCTCAGAAATTAGTCCATTCAATTTGAAAATGACCCAAAACAGCACAATTAATGTGTGTTATGTATGAGCTAATAACTTAATTAACACCACTTAACAGTTTCTAGCGTCAACAAAGGTCTTATTACTAAAGTTTGGGCCGGATAAAACATTCAGCCCATTTTAGTACTTGGGCCATTAGATTTTAGGCATCCATTTTGATGTGATTTGATCTTTTATTTGAGGATGAAATTCGTCATATTGAAATCGTTCATAACATGGACAAAGTTTCATTTGTCTTGTTTTTAGTGTGAAATGAGGGTTAATATTTTTCAGTTTAGTCTAGTGACAAGTGTTCAATTTCGAACATGCGACCTTTCACATGAAATATAACTATTAGCCAATTATGTTTGGTCTGATTTTTAATCATATTTTCTATAAAAGAGGGGCAAGAAATATAAGGCAAAAAAGGTTCATATGCTTTATTCATTCCAAATATGTAACTTTTTTGAATGACTATTAATTTAAACGCTGTTCATGTGTCTTCTACCTATTTATAGATCCTACGTATTAGGGGTGTAAACGGATCAGATGTTATCCGACTGTATCTGGATCAATATTTGAAAATTAGATACGGATATCTGATATCTGAATATCCGTGTGGATACGATATGGATATGATTTTAAATTTTAATTATCTGTATCTATATATATTATATAGTTTAATATATATTATGAAAAAATTTATGTATATATTTATGGATATCTGATTCGTATCCGTTTAATATTCGATCCGTATCCATATCCGTTATATCCGATCCATATCCGTATTTGAAAAATAAAAATGGATACGGATATAATTTTACCACTATCCAATCCGAATCCAATCCGTTTGCACCCTGTATACTATGTATCCTTAAAACAGTCCTCAAATCATTCTATGTGAGACTGGAGGGAAACGAAAAAAAAAAACTTACATTAAGCAATGAATATGATTTAAGACACCATAGCAATTAAGAAAGTATCTCATCCCTTTAAATTCGGTGTTCGGATTCCTGAAAATATTCTAATGAACACGTGATTTTTTACAACAATATCGAGTTAACTAATAACGCGAGTGCATTCATCCAGATCTGAGTTTGTAAGGATTGATAAAATGTTTTTATTCAGTTGACTAAAAACACGAGTTAACTAATTGTCTCCGGCCTTCGTGCAACTAATAACAAAGCCAACAAATAAAAATGGTTTCTTAGTATATTCGACTGCCATGCTTGCCTTGAGTATTAGTTGTCCCTTTCAGCAACAGATTTATCATCATACGGAAGCATATTCTTTTAAGGTAGATGCACAGTACATGAGGATATATATATAAAACAAATTAGGCACTTATCGCGAGGGTACTCCGTCGTGAAAAATACCGTCGCGAAAAGAAAAAGCACAGTTATGACGGTACTCCGTCGCAAAAAGTCACTTTTTACCCTCACAAAAAGTCACTTATTCTTGTTGTGGATATACTTGTTGCTAGAAATAGAGCAAAAAGGAAGCCTTGTTGACCATGCCTCAAAGGAGGGAATTTTTTTTGTGGTTTGCAATTGGCAGCTTCTATACCAATGCCCTTTACTAGGCAATGTTGGTTTGGCTCGGAAGTTCCGATAAGGTCTGGCAAATGCGCTGCCTGGGAAAGTGAGACAGGAAGGGGATCTAAATGCGTAGAGGGAGGCCACATAATACATTTGCTCGGTGGACGGGTCTTGGAAAGATGGGTGGCAGGGCGGCACCGGTTTCATTTTAACCAAGGAGATGGAATTGGTGGCTTATGATTCTGCCAAATCAGAAGCATGTTGTGCGTTTCAGGCGGAGGCGCAAGCGCTTCTTGCTGGTATATTTTATGTGTTGAAATCTGGCATCAATTCCTGCACCTTTCTTACCGATAATCAGTCACTGGCAAGGGCATGTATGGAGTATCAGGCACCATTAGGGAATGACTGGAGGGCCTTCGAGGAAACTTTCAAATGCTGGACTCTTGTTAAGGGGAATCTGGGTTTTTCCTGTTGCCACTATTCAAGAGATCTTAATGTGGAGGCCGATCAACTGGCAAAACTGGCCAGATTACGGGGATGGGAATATGTGGGTTATACTTACCCCTGGTTTCGGGATTTTAAGTTATAGCTTGCTTTATAGATCAGTGGCTTTTTTTTTTCTAGTATATGTGTTTATCACAAATATGAGATAGGGTCGATTTGTAATTGGTTGTAAGACCTATGTTTTAATTAATGGCAAGCCTGAGGGCGTTTTCTCATAAAAAAAAGAGAGACAACGGTACAGAGCAATTAATGGAGAAAAAAAAGTTTAACATTTCTAACGTTTTCTCAATAGAAAAACGTCAACATTTTATCAAAAGTGAAATATTGTTACAGACAATTTTTTTTAACAGAAATATATCATCAACTATATATTTTATTTTTTTTCGAAATTTTATTGATTTGATATATATTATTTTTTAATTAATGGGCTGTGGTACACTTCGAAATTCGGATCACCCCAGGTATCGGAGGGCAACATTACTAAATCCAAACCGTCCTTTAATCCTGTCACAAATCTCAAAACAGAACCCCTATATTTACAATAGGCACTAAATTACTTTTGACCTGACTGCGACTAATCGGGACCGTTCTTTTCTAATGTAAGCATGCACACTAAATTTATATATATTTATTTTAAATGCTATAGATAAAATAATTGGCACTGCTTTGATTGTCCTGACACAAATTTTAGAAAAAACGGAAAATGTAGGTATGCATGTTGGGACCGACTAAAATCATTGTCAGTCACCGCAAGACCATCTCTGTTGAATCTAAAACTGAAGTGCGGAAGCGTACCTGAACCAATAACGTGAGAGCATCAATGATTTGATTTATCCAGAATAGCAAGACTTTTTAGAGAACATCTTTTAGTTCCGCTTTCTGCAAAAGTCTCTTACATACCTAGGCCTCTCTAATAGGATATAAGAATATGAATTCAGATGACCTTGTATTCTGGGGGATCTGTAACATTCTAATTTAAGAATATATGAAAATTTTAGTTGACTAGAAGTAAAGTGTGTTTAAAATAACAATTTGGATTTTTAAATAATTATAAATGTTAATTAACTTAGCTGTACTTGTATTATTTTTTCTAGCTCGGAGTAATTTGAAAAGTTATTGTAACGTCATATTAGTTGTATTATTTTAAAGTGAATTTATTTCTAATAATATGGGGGGTTTAGTGTAAATTTTCCAACCAATGAATAAGATGAAATATTAAAATGTTAAAATTATGAATGTTGGGAGGGACACATGTCATTACTAGAACTATCAATTATCCCAACTTTACCAACCGGACCATTTTTCCCTTCTAATATTATTAATAAATCTTTTGTGAAATTTTGAGTGTGGGGACACATGTCATACACACCAGCGATCCACCTAACCCCCACTTATTCTCTTTCTTTTCTCATTTTGCTTCTTCCCCGAGCTTACTCATTTTTGTCTCCTTTTTGATTGATGTATTCACACAATTATTTCTCTCTTCCTCTTATAATCGGATTCAATAAGAAAATAAATGATCTCTCTAAGATACCAAGTGCATGTTGCCTTTTCACTAGTAATCCTTGCTACTCTTATCACTCAAACCTCTTCCCTTGCTGGAGGGTAACAAGAATATGAAAATCAAAGTCGAGATGACAAGCGTTGAGGTGATGGTGTTGGCGACCTTGCAATAGGGAACATCGAAGGAGAAGATAGAAGCCTGCTGGCTTCCTTTGCTTCTTAATTGCGTTCTTATGGCAGCTAACGAGCAAGTCTATTGGTGTGAATTTGGTACTTCAATTTCTCTGTTCTTACTAGTCTAACTTGAGTTTCTTTCATTCTTAATTGGCACTGGACCATTTCTAGTTAAATTGATGTTCATAAAATAGTAATAACCATCCGAGCCATCTGATAATGATCCTCTTATAGTTCCTAACTTGGTTACAAGGTCTTGTAAATAAATACATATGGAGTCTTTCTAAATTAATTGAAACCATTAAGAAATTAGAATTTAGTTGAGTTATAATTGGATTGGGAGCATTTGAATTAATCCGTGGGTTATATATAGTGGAAATATGCATTGTATTTCTTAGTTGAATCAAATGGATGCATGAGCATATATTTCTAGAACAATTTTCGAAACTGAAATGTGATATGATTTTGAAAATAAGGGTATATGATAAAATATTATTGTAGAGTGAATTGTGTTGAAATGTAAGGAACCTAGAAGTAACACTCCCAAACTATGTTTAAGTGTAGGCTACATAAATGATTATGTGAATATGTTTCAAATTAATTCCTAAATCTAGTCCGTAAAATGTATGTGACGAGTTATTGATTTATGCTCGTAATTTCTAAGACTTAGGCATGCTTCGACAAATTTGAATCAAACAGACCACCTACTTAACATGCCTGCAGAATGATGAACTTGACCTCGAGCCACGTCGTGCCCAACATTGCTAAGGTGCGGGTTTCGAGTTATTCTCAGATTCCTCTAACTTATTTTATTGATGTTGTTTGCTTGTCAATTCCCTTGCTTGTTGTTGTTGCTTGCTTGTTTTTTTAGTTGCTAATTGGTTGTATTGTTGATGCTTGCTTGGTTGCTTGATTGGTAATTAGTTGTAGTTAAGTTCTTGAATGTTCTTTTGAAGTGCATAGCATGAATGCATGAGTTGTCATAAGAAGCATGCACATATATTCTAGAATTGAATTGTGACAAAACTTGAAGAGTTTAGTGGCAAAATATGATTGTAGTATATGCTAGTGTTATATTTTAGAATAAAGCATGAAGATGCATGATCAGATATTTTTATATCAAAAATCTGAAAATGATGTATGATGTTCATATTTAGAATTTGGTTTTGAATATGACATGATTTGCATCAAGTGTTTGAGTTGCATTGCATATGTATAGAACATGAGTTGAACTAGAACTTTTGCATGTTATACTTGCATGCATAATACATAGCATGATATGGATGCATAAGTATTTGTTATAAATGCATGACATGAATTCACTTTGCATATGAGGCATGATTGTAGTTTCTAAAGCTAAGAAAGATTGGTAATATGATATTTTTATAAATGAACTGTGCTAAAGAACCAGATGTCTTGAACCTGACGGTCATGTAGGCGCTGTCTTTTCGTGGTAGCGCATGACCGTGGTAATGTATTGATTGAATATTAAACTTGGAAATTTGACCGGTCATGTAGGCGTTGTCTTTTCATGGTAGCGCATGACCGTGGTAATGTATTGATTGAATATTAAACTTGGAAATTTGACCAGTCATGTAGGCGCTGTCTTTTCGTGGTAGCGCATGACCGTGGTAATGTATTAATTGAACATTGAACTTGGAAACTTGACCGGTCATGTAGGCACTGTCTTTTCGTGGTAGCGCATGACCGTGGTAATGTATTGATTGAACATTGAACTTGGAAACTTGACCGGTCATGTAGGCGCTGTCTTTTCGTGGTAGCGCATGACCGGGGTCATGTAGGCGCTGTATTCGTGGTAAGCGCGTAATTTCTGTTATGTAGGCGTCGTTAATTCGTGGAAGCGCATAACAGAAATTGCGTAGGCGCCGTATTCGTGGTAGCGCGTGATCCAGTTATGTAGGCGCCGTTGATTCGTGGAAGCGCATAACTGAAGGCACGTAGGCGCCGTATTCGTGGTATGCGCACAATTTCAGGTTATGCGCATAACATAAATTGTGTAGGCGCCGTATTCGTGGTAACGCATGACCCGTAGTCCGAAAAGTGTCGAATTTGGATCGTAAGATAGAAATGCTAAAAGTATTGCTTTACAAGAACATTTGTGCATTAAATAAGTAAGATTCATGATCATTTGAGTATTTTATATGATATGTTAGCATTTCATGCATGTTGAATTTATAATCAATCTACTTGCGTGAGCATTGCACTTTGGGGTTATAGAACTTTTATGTTATCATAAGCATAACTTAGTAAATGAAATGTCATAGGTAAACTTATTTTTGGATTACTTAGTAAGGTTCTAATTTTGGTCTACATTGTTTCATGCTAGCAGTTTACTATTGATTGTGAATTATCTCTTCGGCTTGATGATCAATGTTGTTCTTTTATAATTATGCTCGGTGCTGGTTTGGTTTAGTTGGTCGGGTCTTAGAATAACTCGACTGGAACTGAATACCGCACTGGGAGATTTTCAATCTCTCATCTTTCCACTTTGTGGGTTCCAGGTACAAAGCGTGAGACACAAAACGAGATATTGAACTAGAAGACTGTGGGACTTGCATCGAAAAAAAAAAAGTAAGTTATGTCATTAGTAATGTATATGTATATATGTGATTGTGTATGATAATAGAAATCGCTTGCGCTGATGAGCGTGGCGGGTTGTCGGCCCTTTGTTGGGTTGTGATAGATCGACCGTTAGGATTTTAAAAAGTCAAAATTTTGAGCCGTAGCACGGACCCAATCCGTGCTATGCATAGCACCGTAGCCTCACTCTTTATTTTTTGTAACTATATACCAAATATGCTAATGGGAGTAGCTATGTTATCTAAATGACCAAATATGAATTTAACTCGCTATGTAGTAAGACCAACCTACCCTTTTTTTTTTTCTTACATA
This sequence comes from Carex parvula, assembly GCA_025461045.1. Classification (NCBI taxonomy): domain Eukaryota; kingdom Viridiplantae; phylum Streptophyta; class Magnoliopsida; order Poales; family Cyperaceae; genus Carex; species Carex parvula. The sequence goes on along the minus strand of JAJGRW010000353.1, from coordinate 403,845 downwards.
GAGAATTGTCAGTGGTCTGTTTTTATTTAATCAGTAATTATTATTTTTTGAGAAAAATTTAATCAGTAATTATTTATTCCTTTTGTAAGTTCAAGTACTGCAAAGGTAGATGTGCTCATGGAAAGTACAAACGGTTGGTTCCTTCTTTCCACCATGTCCTCTTATTTTTGTATCTCAAGGATTTCAAACTTCTCTGCAGTAATAATTTTTTCTTATATCCTCCTCAGCTTCTTCAACATGCATGTTTCGAGTACGCAGGATAACAATAATTACCAATTAAAAAAAACAGCTTGGATAATGTTTTTATTCTCCGGATAGTGAGTCCATAGCACGACATACGCTATATAATAAGGCGGGATCCTCCAAGAAATTCAATGTCTCGATCTTCTTCTTCGATCCAATTATCAGAAAAATGGATTCCAAAATTCTAATGAAAGTATTTCTGAGTTTTGTTCCTGTTCTGCTGCTTTTGAGTTCAATAGAAGCGCATGTTCAGTATGGTGCATACAACAAAACTTGTCCTCATGCTGAGCATATAGTGTATGAAGAGATGACAAATATATTGGCAACATCACCTGATCTAGCAGGTGCATTGCTCCGGTTGCACTATGTTGACTGTTTTGTCAGGGTATGAAAAACATTCTTCTCATTTTATTATCAAAAGTGTATGTTCTGTGGTTTTTTCCATCTTTAAAGAAATATCAACCTTCTCCAGTTCTCCTTCCTTTCATCGTTTTCAGTTTTCTTCAAATTTTAGTACGTTTTATGTATGTAATTGTATAATTATATCTGTGTTCAGTCAGCTCATTTACTGGCATGATCGATATTGATATGCTGGCTGAATATAATACACGTCCTAATTACATGTAAATTTGTTTTCTTAAAGGGTTGCGAGGCATCTATATTGTTGAACTCTACTGCTGAAAATAAAGCAGAGAAAGATGCAGAATTAAACAAAGATGTGAGAGGCTACGAAGTCATAGATAGGATTAAGGCCAAACTGGATGAAGCTTGCCCCGGGATTGTTTCCTGTGCAGATATTATAGCATTGGCAGCACGTGATTCAATACGCCTGGTAACTAACTAATTCTATTTTTCATGGTTTATTATTAAATTGAAAATTATTTTTTCTGATATATCATTTTTCGAATCATTCTAGTCGAATGGACTAAATATACATCGGAACAGGCAGAAGGGATGGAAATGGATCTTCAGCTTCTGACGTGCCACTCAACCTGCCATCTGCCAGTGCAAACATCTCCCTGCTATTATCATCATTCGCCAAATATAATCTTACAGCAAAGGACCTTGTTGTCCTATCTGGTACAATTTAAAATGAAAAGAAAATTTCCTGATACTCGTTTTTTTCTGACATTTTTTCTACAGTAAAATATATGTCATATAATGATTTCATTTCTCACAAATAGGTGCACACACTATTGGAAAAGCCCACTGCTATTCATTCTCGGATCGTCTTTACAACTATAATGGAAGTGGTACCTCAGACCCAAGATTAGATGCCAATTACCAAACTGTCCTCAAGCAATAGTGTATCCCTAACGATATGACTAGCCTAGCTGGCTTGGATGCAAATAATGCAACAGCATTTGATTTGGGATACTACTCAGGATTGTCTCAAAAGAAAGGGCTTCTTATATCTGATGCGGCATTACTTGATGATGCCACGACGAATGCTTATGTTTTGCTCCAAGCAAATAGCACAAGCACAAACCAGTTTTTTGCTGATTTTGCCAAGTCACTTATAAGTATGGGAAACATCGGAGCTTTAACACATTCAAAAGGTGAGATAAGAAAGCAATGTAGTGTTCTTAATCCGGCACCTCCGCCTAGCCCTACCCCTTCACCTGAACCTAAACCTAATTCAGCTTTGCCGGAGATGAGAAGTTCCTTCTCAAGTCTCCTTTCTGCGTGTGTGGTTTTAAGTTTCTTTTTCATTCAATTTTACCGACAGAAGGTAAGTCATGCCATCTCCTTGTGTGCTCATGGCATTCTTCATGTTTTGGGGTTGCTTCTAAATTTGGTTTGCCAGTGCTTATAAATTTGGGATTGATGTTTTGTTGTACTTTGTGTGATTTTTTCGTTTTCGATTTGATGAATAAATGTTGCATACTTAAGAATACTTGTATTTTATTTATGTCAATGAAATTTTTATGCTAATTGGAAATAAAATTTACATAGTGCTTTTGCTTTCCTATCATATGGGAATTTTGATGTTCTATAAAAAATTCAGAATCGTTTCAATAGAAAAAAACATCAGGGAAGTTGAACCATTCTCTAAAGCTATAAAAATTTCTGTAATATTTTGTATTTTTTTTCTTCCATTATTAATTATTTCTATTTATTGTTAAAACATATAATTCAGATATTATTTTCTTCTGCCGTGCTGTTGGAACAAAGAATATTCCCCTCTGAAATATAAGCTCGGTCGAAGCAAGTTAATTTGACCAGGGAAACTAGCGGTGCATGTAATTCTTAGTCTCTTATTACATTGTTTCTTCTTTCTATATACTCACATATAGATATCAATATACATGTATTGAACAACACTGCTGAGAAACAGTTCATTTTACACTAATAATCTCTTTATTATCTCTCGGCGGCCTACGCATTACATATATATTTTTGTTTGATTTAGGAATATATGGTTTGTAATATTCTTAGTGGAAGATAGCTAGGAGGAAGGAGAAGAAAGAGCTGATGGAAATTCTATAAGCTATTTCTCTCTTTTTCTTTACTTAATTCATTGTCTCGTTATATATATATAAAAAAATATGTACCAAATCCTGTATGCCCCATGTAACATGAATATCGCATCTCTAAAGCACTAAACGTTTTCAAATATATAAGCCCAATGCTTGTAGTAATTATAAATCACTATGTTTTAATAATACATCACAAATCTAATTTAAAATAAATATTTGGACAAAAATATTTTCTAGCTGGTATTTACATTGAATCACTTTTTCCTAAAAAAGGTTACAATCGATCCATCATATTATACCCTGTCTTTCACCAAACAGATAAAGCAGACAAGAATAAACTATAGGGATCGACTAACAGTCCTCCCATTCAGTCCCCTAAACGTCCCCCCCTAACTAACGGTCAAAGTACAACTGTCAGACATCTATTCAACTGTCAGACAAAGGAAAAATAAAATTGAAAGTATTCATACCTAATGAATGAAGTATTCATACCTACCCAATGAAGTATTCATACCTACTCAATGAAGTATTCATCACTAAAATTCAACTGGGGACCATTACTTTTCGGGGCCAGTAACTGTCAGACTGCATTGGGGACCACAACCAAAAAGTCACGTGGATCACACCACCAGTGCTACATTCATTGATTAAATTAATTCACATACAAAATGGAAAGTATGAATACCTAAGATATCAAGTATTCATATATAATTCATCAAGTATTCATACCTAAGATATCAAGTATTTACTCTAAAAACTGGACACAATACTACTCATCTTTTACACGTTTTTCAAGGTGGTTTTTTTTTTCTCCGTTCACTCTAACCAATTTTTGGGACGATCTATGAGGAATTTTGCAAATCTAAAACCACGAACGTGTTCTACACAATTTTCTCTTTCAAATGAGATCTATGATGACATACTTTTACACGTTTTTCAAGGTATCAAATATTCATATATGGAAAGTATTCATACAAAATAGAAAGTATTCGTACCTAAGATATCAAATATTCATATATAATTCATCAAGTATTTATATCTAAGATATCAAGTATTTAAAGAAAAAACTGGACTCATATATAATGGAAAATATTCATACAAAATGGAAAGTATTCATACCTAAGATATCAAGTATTTAAAGAAAAAACTGGACTCATCTTTTACACATTTTACACGTTTTTCAAGGTAGTTTAATGATTGACAAAGTTAGTTATAATGGGGGGACGTTTAGGGGACTAGAGTCCGGGGGACAACATCTTTACTCTAAACTATATATAGAACATAAATGTTAAGATCTACTATTGTATTCCTTTATTACGAAGTCAGATCATATCCAATTACCACCCAGGTCGATCAGGATCATCAATTAATTGCTATCTATAGTATCAAAGCCTGGAATTTCTCAGGTCTTTCTATAAAATGTGTGGCCCAGAATCCATTAAAGCCCAAACCCACTTGTAAATAAAATGGAGAACCACGGCCCATGTTGGGCCAAGCCCATCCAGTCCCGTACAGACACAGCAATGAAAAAGATAAAAAAATGGACTCATTACAGAGAATAGAGACAAGCTATAAGCTAGGTAGAGAAGAAATAATGATAATTAACTAGAAACGAGAAAAATGATAATTAACTAGAAACGAGAAACTGCAAAAGACCCCTGATTTTTTAGTTATTGCAAAAGCCCAAAAAAGTACCATTATTATAAATTGCAAAAATATAACTGAATTTTAGGTCGTAATTCCTCTCCTCCGCGGAGTTTATTAAATAGATTATGCAAACGACGTATTATGTCCTCGTAGTAATATATTATATCCAAATTTTATAAAAAAAAAAAAAAAACGATTTCGACCAATTCATCAATTGGCAACATGAAGGTGTTCACGCCGGTTGAAGCAAAAGATCAGACAGAGAAGCCTCTGCTTTCTCTGTCCTGCTGATGCAAACAGATGAAGTTCTTCTGTAACATCTTTCCAAAAACACGGCAATGCAAAATCCCATTTAAGCTGGCTATCCTCTAAGACTCACTGACTCACAGTAACAAGATTCGCGAATTATTCGGATTTGAGTACCTGCGAATCAATCAACGAATAAAACGTTAATTCGCGAATTATTTGTGAATTTTATGAATTTTACATTTTATTCGCGTTAAATTCGCAAAAATTCGTTGGGCCTTGATTTTGAAATATGGAGAAATTTTGAAATCGTGAGGTATTCACTTCTTTCTACGCCAGCTGGACCATCACGTGTTACAGCCCCAAAATTTTTTCAACTTCCGGATATCCTCTCCAATTTTAAAATAACTCATTGCACGATTAACAAAGATCTAACGGTTGGATCTGAAATTAATGGTTTAAATCTTTTTAGAACCATCCAACTATCTGAAAAATAGAAGAGGAACTTTAAGTATTAAGCATCTCTGACTAGACAGAGTTAGTGGGTTTTAAAGCTCAAACTTGATGTTCTGTGTCCCTTTTTTGCTTCCTTGTTATACCGAATCATTTCCGAATTATACCCGAATCACGAATTTTTGATCCCGCCGAACCGAATCCGAATTTTTCGTTTGTCACTATGTATGACTAGGAAACATATGCTAGTGCTAATGTTCTACACGATCAAGCATACAGATCACGCATGGGCAAAGTTGCAGGACAAAAATTGATTGTAAGAGAATCCAACCGATTTTCAAGAGAAAACTTTTATATATAGAAATTATTAAATACAGATGTACGGAAACAGAAAGAGTGCCTCGTTTCCAACAAATATAGAAAGATCTGACTCAATGAGTCCGATCCAAGTTTATGGATCAGTCTCAATGATCTAGATCCATAAATATATATATTTTAAAGAAAAATTAGATGTTGATCGGAAGTTCTAGAATATGGATGCCACAGAAAATCAGGTTAGAATTGGATCGGTCTCATTGGTTCCGATCCAAGTTAGATACACAGAAACAGTGATGACGGCTGCCGCAGAATATCAACTTTAGTATTAGATCGGACTCATTGAGTCCAATCCAAAAGCCAGTCCACAGAGGATCCTGCCATCTCTTTCTTTCTCTCTCTGCGATTCTTCACCCCCAAACCTTCTCCAATTTTCTTTCTCAAGTTTCATAGTTCATCACTAAAATTAAAAAAACTCCACTGTTTCTTAATCAAATTCGATAATTTTTGTTGGAATAAGCTTCAATCTGAGAGGAGAAGCTTGTAGAGTATCGGATCTGTTTTTTGGGAAAGGTATGATATCATTTATTGTTAATCCGAATTTTAATTCGAGTAGAAATTAGAAGTAAAAAAATGAGTTTATTGAAGGAAACTTTCTATTGACAAAGCTAGTACTATTTACCCTTCTTTCTGACACAAATGCTGACCACTACTCTAGTAGTATCTTGTTTTACCATGAAGTCACTCTACTTTTCCTAGCCTTTTAAACTACGCTATCTATCAAATTTTTCATTACCTCCTGACAAAACCTGATGCAGCCTCTTTTGGATTTTGGACATGATACAGGAGATCTTGAATTTCATTTTCGCATCCTGAAAACATAGATCATTTTTCTATAAAATTGATAAAATCATGTACACTCTTCGATTTTGAGGATTGTGGCTATTTCATTCTAATTAGGCATTAATTATCTGTATTTTTACTTTGATTTGATATTATTACTTAGCACTCTTGATCGGACTTCCAGTCTCATACAAAAAGTACTCAATCAAAGAAAATAAGTAAAAAAAAAAAAGATAAAAGGGCCGCTTAGCAGTTAGCACAATTAATATTGAATATAAGAAGTTAGGGTATTTACATACCATATAAATTGAATTTAGATGTTGTATTGTACTTAGCAGTTAGCACAATTAATATTGAATATATATAACTACAATTTTAATTTTCTTGCATGCAGTTTGGATTAATTTTTTTGCAACAATAATGTTGGTATTAGTCCTTCGGGTGGTATGATGAATTATCCACAATTGTTGTATCTCGATGAAGAAGACCACATAATATCACTGTTTGCGGATCCAGCTAAGGTATAACTACATATTCAACCTTATTTTTTAAATTTATTTTCTTTTGGATTAATTTCCTATGTAGTGGAATTAAGTTTTGGGAAAACTACATATTTAATTTGATTACAAAAAGATGATGTTTTGAATACTATTACAGCATATATATGTTCAACAATGAAATAACCGACTAATGGTTATTTGAAAGGCTAACTTAAAATAAGCAAGTTGGATGCTGACATCTAAACATCCTCTTCAAAACAATTTTGTGCATAGTATTTCTTCCACAACTGTATATAATAAACAATAGTGGGACCCACACAACTTTTCAGCGCATCAAGCTTTCCAAGGCAAAGCAAAAGCACATCATACAATTGTCAAAGTCGCCTGGTCCGCATAAAATCACTATCTTTTAAGAAGAGGGTTCAAATGCCTCCATTTTTCATGCCTCCATCGTGCCTCCATTTTTAAAAACTTTAATAACTCAAAATTTAAAACTTAAAAGTCAAAATAAAACCGTTGGATATGATCTACATCATTTTATCTATGCACGTGTAAAAAATTATGACATTTCAATGTTGTTTTGGTTGTCATCAAAAGCTTGTAAAAAACGTAATAATGTGGATAATTTCTAGACGTTGATTTTTCAACTTATTGATTCACATAAAAACAAAATCGAAATGTGATAATTTTTTATGAGCACATAGATAAAATGATGTAGATCATATCCAACGGTTATCTTTTGACTTTTAAGTTTTAAATTTTGAGTTATTAAAGTTTTTAAAAATGGAGGCATGGTGGAGGCACAAAAAATGGAGGCATTTGAACCCTCCTCATATTTTAATAATACATCACAAATCTAATTTAAAATAAATATTTGGACAAAACTATTTTCTAGCTGGTATTTTCATTGAATCACTTTTTCCTAAAAAAGGTTACAATCGATCCATCATATTATACCGTCTTTCACCAAACAGATGAAGCAAACAAGAATAAGCTATATATAGAACATAAATGTTAAGATCTACTATTGAATTCCTTTATTACGAAGTCAGATCATATCCAATTACCACCCAGGTCGATCAGGATCATCAATTAATTGCTATCTATAGTATCAAAGCCTGGAATTTCTCAGGTCTTTCTATAAAATATGTGGCCCAGAATCCATTAAAGCCCAAACCCACTTGTAAATAAAATGGAGAACCATGGCCCATGTTGGGCCGAGCTCATCCAGTCCCGTACAGACACAGCAATGAAAAAGATAAAAAAAATGGACTCATTACAGAGAATAGACACAAGCTGTAAGCTAGGTAGAGAAGAAACGAGAAGGACCTAAAACTTTTTCACTGCCCGGTTTTTCAAAAAAAAAAAAAAAACTAGAAACGAGAAACTGCAAAGAACCAGGTCGTAATTGCAAAAGACCCCTGATTTTTTAGTTATTGCAAAAGCCCAAAAAAGTACCAATTCTTCTATGGGCATAAGGACCTATTTGTAAAATGAGCATATTTTCATTTTCAAAGTTCAAACAATCGATCCGACCGTTCAACATTTTCTCCATATTACAATGTACTTGGAGATCAAATTTTACATTTTTTTGAATTTTTTTACTATTTATTAATATGGGTACAAAATTCAATGGTCTGAATTTGACTAGTTTTGTAAAATACTTAATAAATAGTAAAAAAATTCAAAAAAAATGTAAAATTTGACCTCCAAGTACATTTTAATATGGAGATAATGTTGAACGGTCGGATCGACTGTTTGAATTTTGAAAATGAAAATATATTCATTTTACAAATAGGTCCTTATGCCCATAGAAGCATCCCTCTTATTATAAACTACAAAAATATAACTGAATTTTAGGTCGTAATAAATAGAATATTAAATAGATTATGCAAACGACGTATTATGTCCTCGCAGTAATATATTATATTCAAATTTCATAAAAAACAAAAAAAAAATGATTTCGACCAATTCTTCAATTGGCAATATGAAGGTGTTCACGCCGGTTGAAGCAGAAGATCAGACAGAGAAGCCTCTGCTTTCTCTGTTTTGCTGATGCAAACAGATGAAGTTCTTCTGTAACATCTTTCCAAAAACACGGCAATGCAAAATCCCATTTAAGCTGGCTATCCTCTATGACTCACAGTAACAAGATTCGCGAATTATTCGCGAATAATTCACGAATAATCGGATTTAAGCACCCTGCGAATCAATCAACGAATAAAACGTTAATTCGCGAATTCAACGAATTATTTGCGAATTTTACTAATTTACGTTTTATTCGCGTTAAATTCGCAAAAATTCGTTGCGCCTTGATTTTGAAATCTAAAGGAATTTTGAAATCGCGAGATATTCACGTCTTTCTACTCCAGCTGGACCATCACGTGTTACAGCCCCAAAACCTTTTCAATGTCCTGAGATCCTCTCCAATTTTAAAAGAATTCATTGCATGATTAACGAAGATCTAACGGTTGGATAAAATTAATGATTTAAATCTTTTTAGAACCATCCAACTAAATCTGAAAAATAGAAGATGAACTTTAAATGTTAAGCATCTCTGACTAGAAAGAGTTAGTGGGTTTTAAAGTTTAAACTTGATGTTATGTGTCCCCTTTTTTGCTTTCTTGTTGTACCAAATCATTTCAAATTATATCCAAATTATACCCAATTCACGAATTTTTGAGTCCGCCGAACTTAATCCGAATTTTTCGTTTATCACTATGTATGACTAGGAAACATATGCTAGTGCTAGTGTGCTACACGATAAAGCATACAGATCACGCATGGGCAAAGTTGCAGGACAAAAATTGATTGTAATAATAGAATCCAACCGCTCTTCATTAATTGTCTCCACGTGTTGCGTCATCGATTTAAATGAGTTTAACCTGCCCCATGTGGTGTAGATGCGTTTTCTACGGATCTTTGGATCATTAATTTATTGATCTAATTGTCGGTTCAACCGGTTCAATTTTTTATTTACTAAAATACTTACATATATATAGAGTGACACTCCGGTACTATGCATAGTGCACATTGGTCAGTACTATAAATTGATATCTCTGTTTTTAAAATCCAAACGGTCAATCGGAACTGCTAAATGTGATCTTCATATAAAAATATACTTGGTGACTAAAATTTATATTTCTTGTAGAATTTTTCACTATTTTTGTAGAAAAATAGGAAATCTAAATAAAGTGATTTTCAACCAATCTAAAAATATAATAAACATAACATGCTAATGATAATGATAATTAATACGCTCGTGTTGTATAAATGTAAAGAACTTCTTTAACCTCAAACTAGCTATACATTGAAAAAGTAAACAGAAATTGGTAAAAATCTTTGATTTTTGTAGTCTTGGTATGGTATTTCACTTTTACATTTTCTTCCAATGTTCTTCACCACAATATATTTTTTCTTTTACATCAGAAGTCATTCCATTTATTTGATAAAAAGGTAAAATAGTCATAATACAGAACAAATTCTCTTCAAATTGTTCCTATTCATCTCATAATTAAATATACAAAATCAAAGAAAATAACTAATTTATCTTATAAATACATAATAGTAAATATTGCTTAAAGTATTCATTATTATTTTTAATTTTTTAAAAGTGAAAACCGTAGCAAATTTTATTTATTTATTTGAAGTATAGTTTAAATTAAAATACATGATAAAAATGGTCATAAATCGATAAAGACGTGGGAAAGAGACATATCATTTGAAAGCAGGAATGAAATCAGCTGTTATTCTTTTCAAAAAAACATAAAACAGAAACCTGTTTTTCCTTTTTGAAACGTTGATTTTTGTCGAGATTCGTGCATGAACAAATTTGAATGAATGGATGCGAAAAAGTAGGTTCCTGTTTTAAAAAAAAAATAACAACAGATTCATACTCTCAAAGCATCATGCTTGATTAGGGCTGCATACGAATCAAACCAAATCAAACTTACCCTAGTTTGAGTTTGAATAAGATTCGAACCGAACTGGTTTGATTTGTTTCAAAACGAACTTCAATCGAACGAGTTAATTGCGAAATTTTTTTTCGAATCGAAGTCAATCGAATCATGAACTACAATCTTTTTTGGTAGCCCTATCGTCCTTAGTGTTTTTTTTTAAATTGGATAGCTTAAACTAAGCATTGCATTGGATTGGCTATTTTTGCGAGTTAAATAGCTTTGTATTTTTAGGGATTTTGATGTTTTTATAATTTGGTTTGGTAAATCTTTTTTAGTATCAATATATTTGTTGCCGGTATTTCGCGGCCAACCATAAAAAAAAAAAAAGCATTGCATTGGATCTTATCTGATCATATCAGGTATCTATTTGTACTTATTTGAAATAAAACCTTAATTTTACACTGAGCCACCGACGTTGCTCTAATTTGAACAGTACATGTTAATTTGAGATTCGAACCTAAATAGTTCGCGGACCAAGAACTATACCCAGTTTGAGTTAGAGTTTGAATAAAATTCGAGCCGAACTGGTTTAATTTATTTCAGAACAAACTTCAATCGAACGAGTTAATTGTGAATTTTTTTTGAATCGAAATCAATCGAATCACAGACTACTAGCTTTTTTGACAGCCCTATGCTTGATACACATTTGGATTTTTATTTTTTTTCGAATCAAGAAATATACCCAGCAGCGCATTTATGAGGTCTGACAAAATTAATAGTTCTTGTCTGGACATTTTTCAAATAAAACTTATTAAGTGGCTTATTGCGTAAAAGGGGAAGATATTTCCCCCATCCAACAACTCTTTAGATATTTTCTATTCTTAATTAGTACACATGAACAGCTGGCTGGAGCCTGGAGATGTGCGATCTGAACTCGACTGAATCAAACTAAATTAACCTAATGAAGTAAATAGAACCTCGAGATCTGCCATTGGTTTGACTAATGAATTAAATGCAAATTAATGAGCAGTTCGCAGTGCTCGATGAATTCTAAACTACAAAATATCGATCATCTGAATTCATTATTACACAAAATTAAATGAATGCACCTCGGAATTCGGATATGCAAGCCTCGAGACTCGAGTTGACTGACAAGGTAGTAAAATGATTCCCTCCACGTAAATGCTTTGTTTCATCCACAATGACTAAGGACTTGAAAACGGATTCAAATCAGTTGAAATCTTAAACACATGAATAATATTTTTGAAATTTCGAATCTAGCCGTTCAACTTTTTATGTGCACGTATTTCAAAATAGCTAATTTTTCTGTGTACGTATCTCGAAATAATTCAACGGCTGGATTCAGAATTTCAGAAATTTCAGCGATACTGTTTATGGCTTTGGATTTCAGCAGATTTGAATCCTTGAAAACTTATGCAACATGAATTTAAAACGATCGAAACGGTCCCGATCTTCGTAACGTACACCTAATCTTTCAATTTCGTATGACAAAATCCTGAGATTTTCTAGTTTATATATTCGATGAATTGTGAAGAGAAAAAAACATGCTTGCTTAACTTTTTTTTTTTTGAAAGATGGTTTATTTTTCTAACCGTGACACATACATAGTGACATATAAGTATATGTTTGTGTATGTGTCATAAGTAAAAAAAAATAAATGAATTTTTTTCTCTCAAAACCAACTAATTATAACTTTAGAAGACTCTTAAACAGACTACAAATTTTTAATTTTTTTAATAATGGCAAAAGTTATATTTTATAAATATAAAATGGGTTATAATAGAATAGTTATTAGGTAAATATGTTAGTTTTGAAAATTTAGAAGGGTAAAAGCTTTAATTTAGAAAAGAAATGGAAAGAAGCTGAAATGGGTTTTTCTCTATTCTCTGTTTCGATTACATTATTCAAATACATCTCCATATGCAGAGATTCTAGGCTACGGTACAAAACCAGCTCACACAAACATACAAAAGGAATATTACAGCTCATCCAATTTGTTAGAAAATATCAATCCGTTGGATTGTCATCTTGTGAGCCCGGATCTTCTATAGCTGGCCAATGTTGTATCTGTGTTGTAATAGTATATATATGATATTATGAATTTTACAAAGGCAGATACGTAATTTTAAGATTTTTGAGGGGTACATGAAATTCTCCCAAATTATAAATCCATCTGTAGTTTGTCTTCGCATAAAAAAAATTGTCAAAAAAGAAATATCTCCCGAATTTATGGTACACTTGATAGCTCTTATATCATTTATTGTACAATTTATAACAAATTTAAAAAGCATGTGAATCACATTTATGCACTAGAGCCCCTACAGTTGTGTATATTACCAAACGTTGATACCAAGAGCAATTCGGTATTGACCTCTTGCAAAATATCATTCAAGGCATCCATGGTATCAATAGCCATCAATAGCTGTTGTGACCCAACCAAAGCAAAACGAAAGAGGAAAAACTGTAATAGGCACCATGAATCCAGAGAAACAGATTAACAAAAATAACGTCGGCCACATGCAAATTTCTCTAATATACCTTTAGGAGGAAATAATATATGCATTTTCCGTGCGCACAGGTCGTAAAACAGATCAAACGTCTTGGAGTTCATCGAATCCAAAAGTAGATCTGATGGACTAACAGATTAATCGTCTTGGAGTCCATCGAACCCAAAAGTAGATTCGATAGACTAACAAATTAAACGTCTTGGAGTCCATCGAACCCAAAAGTAGATTCGATGGACTAACAGATTAAACGTCTTGGAGTCCATCGGATCTACTTCACTCTACTCCCTGGTTAAGTCCTCATCACAGTGATGCAACAATATGTTACCGGTCATAAGTTAAATGTTAAATCAATTAAATATAACACATTATTGACTTTCAGACTCCACTATAAAATATTCCCCATGCACATTATTGATTTTCATCTTCAACAACAATATATCTATCCTCCTCCGCAAAGTGTAAAAGCAATTCAAGCTAAACGTGCAGATAGTAATGGCCATGCCATCCTCCCAAAGCATTAGATCTGAAAGCGGAAATGGTCCCTGAATTACGCCCAGTTATGCCAGTTGATCTTTTCATGGCAGCAATAGAAGGCAACAACGATGTATTACTACCACGTCTTGGACTACAGCCGGAAGAACCAATTGAAACTCAGGTTATATTTCGCAAACTAATTATTGTATACTCTTCTTTCTAAATGAAGGTGTTCTATTTCTCCATTAAGAAGCAAAGAAAAAAACTATTTCTACTTTTTCTCGGAACTCACACACAAGAAATTAATTCGATTTTCAATTGAGTCATTCGTGCTGGCCTTTTGAATTGGTTTTGCTTATTACAATATTTGTTCTATTTCTCCTGTGTTGATTAATTTCTAGCTCAAATCAGGGATGTTAGGCCTAAAATTTGTTGACTGGTTAATCATTTTGTACCAGATAATACTCTTTTTTTATAAATATAAATATTAATATATGTATCTTTGCTAAATTTTAGGTTTTGACAGAAGAAGTAGATTTGGCAGAGACATCAATTCTAAACAGGCTTCGACAACTGAATGCACTTTCCTATCCAATGGTATATATCATCACTATCTAGCAATAATCCTTCTTCAAATAGCATTTTTTTTTTTTAAAACCTGCGAAGTTATAAAGAGGAATCGAATTCTTGACTTTTGGATAACCAAAAAACTTTTTTTCTAGAGAACTGTGTTACCTCCCCTTTCAAATAGCAGTTTGTCACTTGTTAATATTTAAAAATGTTCTTCTTAGATTACTCTGTTAGTCTGTTGTTGAAGAATTTCATTGAGTGCCTCCTTAGTCCTGCCTAAATAAAATATAATATTATATTCAAATTAATTATTTCTGAGTTGCTTTAAAAAAATGGGTAAGAAATTATCCGAATCGGGTCTGAAGTCCGACCGAATCCGTTTACACCCCTATTTATTTGACATATATTTTAACTTATTGAACATATAAAAAAAATTTCAGCTTTAATGTCTCATGTTAATTTTTTATTTCTCTTAACATAATTGTTTAAAAAATAATTTCTTACCCATTTTTTTCTATTATTTTAGTACAAAACAAGTCAAAGAAATTCGAGTTTTGGATCTGATTCGGTCCATTCCGACTACGATTCTGATTTTTATCATTAATTAGTTATCTCTTTTAGAGTGTGTATCCTCTGAGATATCTCAACTTTTGCGTGACCGAGGTGTTCGGTGCCTATTCGGGGATAGCGCAGGGGGCAGTATTATTTGTGCAAAACATATTTAAATGGTTGAGATTTTCCAGAAAACATGTAAAAGTTGAGATAGCTCAGAGGATTCAAATTGCTCTATCTTATCTTCTCAATCTAAAAAGATGATAAATCTCAAATATGTTTAATTTTGATGCTTTACTAAAATTTTAGTTACATTGTCTAATCAGGTAACAACAGAAGCCACTCATTCTGCTCCCCAACAAATAAAGACAGAACACCAGACTATCCAATCTGAGCTCCAAAGTGCAACGGGTTTTGGAGACACTGTTCTTCACCTACTTGTTTCTAAGTGTCACAACGAGCTTGCTTTGAAGGTTTTTCAAAGCGATAAGTCCTTGTTGAAAGCGCGAAACAAGATGTTAGAGACACCACTACACATTGCTGCCAAAATTGGAAACGATGAGGTATTCCAGATGCTCATTCGAATCGATCATGCCGTTGTCAAGAATGCGCTAGAAGAAACAAATGAAAATAATTTCATAGTAGAGAACATGTTAGAAGTTGACCCTAATCTTGCGTGCACCCAATTCACATGTGGAATGTTTCCAGTTCATTTAGCCGCACGCAATGGTAACTGGAGGCTGGTAGAATATTTGGTGCAATATTACCCTGATTATGCAGAGTTGGTGGATCCTCATGGAAGAAATCTTTTACACATTGCTGCCGCTGAGGGTAACTACTATATTTTTTATATAAATAAATGGAGGGGGGATATGGAAGTAAGAATGAATTATGCAATGGATTATGAAGGAAACACACCATTGCACATTGCAGCAATGAAGGGACACAGACATACAATGAGAGTTATTTGGCAAAACATGGTGAATCACGTTGCAGAAACAATCCAAAACAATCGAGGCTTAACACCATACGAAGTTTCCAGGAGACAAATACTTGAGAAAAGTAATGAGGTATGTCCAAACTAACAAATACATCGAAAAACTATTTCTTGTTCATTTGACATAACACTTGTGTTGCTACCAGCTATTGAACTACCAAGCAAGCACAACACACACTAGCTAATTATTAGGTGATACATAATAGCTTCATTGTCAACACCAATGTGATTGAGTGCTTGTATTATAGGGAAGGTGTAGATATACTTTTGATTTGAGCCATAAAGAATAATAGATATATATTTTTGGATAAAATGTCTGAGAATTGTGCGGCCAAATACTAAAGTCCAAATTTGAATTTTACTCTAGTATACCATTTTGTTTTTTTACCAAATTAATATTTAAATTGATCTCAACCTTTTGATTAACAAAGGTCAATATAAAATTATAGATATTTATTTTTTGGCTTTACTGGTAGCAAATCTATTAAATTTAATTGTTATAATTGAGAGAGTTAATGTGTAAATCTACTAGTCCAGTCCATATTGTCTTTACTTATTCTGAAGATTAGAGTTGTTAATTTAATGCCCACAACCATTAATTTTATACTTAAATTATAATCGTTCTATGAATTTAATTGTTATATCTTCTTTTTTTTCGGTGTAGTAGAGTATCACCCAATACAACAAATCTGTTAATTACTAAATGTTAATTGTTAAATTTTGTAAGATTGGAAGATAATAAATTAATTAAAACGTGACATTTATCTAACCAAAAATTCTTCATTAGAACTATTAAATTAATGAGTGCTCTCTTGGTTAATAATATTAAAACAGGTTGGTGCATGTGCTGTCTTTACGAATTTCCGCCCACGAGATGACCTATAGTGAGAAATTTTCAATAGAGTGGTTTAACGATGTAGCGAAATCAATATCCTTGGAAAATAAATGGGAGAGAACTCAAGTCATCGGACTAGGTTCCGTACTTATCACAACTATGACATTTGCTGCCGCTTTCACAATATCCGGAGGTTACAACCAAGACAATAGTACACTAGTTATGGGGAGGAGATATATGTTCCGAGCATTTATTCTAGCAAACACCTTGGCATTTATACAAGGATTCTTAAGCTTATTTGCCCTTCTTATTAATGCTCTGCCAGGTTTTGTCGACACCAGTTCTGGGGGGAGGTTTGGCCAAAAGTCACAAACAAAATGCTCGGAACATATATCTCCTTCCCAGAACTGGTGTACCATTGTCTTGGTTGTAACCTCCGGGGATTGTGAAAGCGGCAGCAAATGTCACAGTTGTGATAAGTACGGAACCCAGTCCGATGACTATTGGCAAACAAACTGGAGCAAGCATCACAAACAACCTGTTTTAAGAAGGGAAAATAAGAACGGTACACCAGTTTTGGGGGGAGGTTTTGTGGCATTTGGATCGGGGTTGTTTGTGACGCTTGCTCCAGTTTGTTTGCCAATCGCCATCCTCCTGCTTGTTATCACTCTGCCTATAGGATCTCCTGCCCTGCTTCTTCTTTTACAACTCCCGGGAGAAAAATATTTTAGAGTCGTTACTAATTTTTATTTAAACAAGAAAATTAGTTTGGTGGCAATTTCTGCCATGTTTTTCCTGTTCATTTTCTGTCTGGCCTTATTGAGTCATTAGTTTCCATTGTCATTCTCTATCGAAGTCTGCCTTGTTTCCTTCATGTAGAATTTTTTTTTCTTTATTTATGTTCTATTATTTATGACATAAAAAGAACATTTCTGCTATGTACTTGGTTAGTTAGACTTTCTTATAATGGATGTTTCTTTTTTTTACTGAATTTTTCTTGAACGGGCAGAAGTTTTTGTTAATTTACATTAGAATTTTTTTTTAAGTAAGCCATTGCAAAATTAGAAAGTCTGGCACCAATAAGTAATTGGTAGGGCCCAAGGCTGACAGGCCGAGACAGCTGTACTTAATTTTGGGCTTTTGAAGTTCAAGGTGTCTATGCGGCCCGTGTTGTCTGGATAGTAATCATGATATATATAGTAAAACTATAACATACATATAATATATTGTTAAATGGATATGTTAGTATGTTAAAAGATCAATCAAGCATCATCGGCTTTTCAGTGTCATATTCAATTAGAATCTAAAAGTATTTTTTTTTTTTTTTTTTGTTACAAGCAAAACTAAAATATTACTTTTTTTGGTTGATTTTATATAAATGAATAATAAGTTGTACACTTAATTCCAACACATTCATATATATATATATATGAATCGATGTATTTTTACAATTTTTTTTTCTTTTAACTAAAATATTACTTTTAGCAACTTTTTTTCTTTTTCTTTTTGTTTTGATTTTACCTTTTTTTTCTTTTCCTTTAGCGAGAGCATGTGGAAATATGTAGTCATGATGTAGAGATCTAGAATGGTATGTTCTTTCTTTGAATACAAATCACTTGACTGTGCTGTCAAGTTTTTGTAGAAAAAAGTACGGTTTGTTTTTTATTTATTTTAGTTTTGTGTGAACCTACGGGTTTAAATAAAAAAAACCGCACTTCAATCCATTTGAATATGGTCGTTAACGATTCAGATTCCAGAAACAATAGAATAAAATCATCCCATTCACGTGGTTCGTTTTTGGAAAGAAGGAAAGGCTGTCGCCCGCGTGTTTTCTCCCAAAGCAGTGCCTTTTACTGTACACTTCTACCGAAAAGCAGTGCCACCAATAATAGTTGAAAAGAGAATCTTTTACATTTAATAGATCTGGACCGTTCTTTTTAACTTGGCACGAATCTTAAACACCAATAATAGTTCTCTCACGGTAGCCCGAATCCCAAACTGGCTGAGATTTAATCTCAAACCGTAAAGTAAGCTAGATCCTCTACAGTACCTGGGAGGAGCTGAATCCTCTACAGTAATTATGCTTGGAATGGAAGTAGGACAAGAGTTGAATTCATTTCAATAGAATAAAATTGAAAAGAAATAATTTGTAATTGAATTTTAGTAATTGGCTCTATCAGTTTAAAAAAAAAAAAAATTTTAGTAATTGGAACGAATAATTTCAAAAGAAGAATTGATTCGGTCATACATAAAAAAAAGGCTTTAGTTATCACTTATTTATAATATATATGCCATTGAAAGCTTAGAATGTTATTGGTTTTATTTTTTTTATTTTTTTCACAACATGTTAGTAAGAGAATAAAAAACAATAATTGCATGTGAGGATGTTTCTGTCTTCAGCCCTCCAGATTCGTGTAAAGTTAGCCTCTATTTTAGATTTCCTTTATCTAACAATAAAATTACACTGTTTTACTCAACACTCCTCGTCTACTGCCATAGTCGAAAGCCACTGTTCTTAGAAAGCGGTTCAGTTAAATGAGAACCTGGGTATTTAGTGTGAGGTTAGCAGTAAATGGAGCAAGATCTAGAGCACCTTCCCCAACCATGGCATCACTATTAACTAACCGAAGCATCATCCTATTCATTCAATGGTGGAAGTATTGAGGGCATGTTTGTTTGTCACGGGATTACGCATGATGAGATTTGATGGGGATGAGAATCCACTTTTGAAAAAGTGAGAACCCATGTATACATGTATGCACGGAATTGATTTTAGTAATTTGTTGAAACGAGTGTTCGGTTATACCATAGGATTAGTTGTGGGAAATCTTGATTTATTTTAAAATATGTATTTGTATTTAAATTTCTCACTTATTTAAGATAAGAAACTTTTTGTAAAATAATTAAATCAATAATGTGTTGTAAAATTAGCGTGACCATTTTTTTATGGAAGCTGATATGAGTATCCGCAGTTGAGTATCCGCACTGTACCCGCACCTAAACTGCCATAACTGCTTGTGGGGACCGCAACCGTTTCCAAAACTGTAATTTAGTTTTACTAATATTAATAGTAACATTGTGAAGTATATATCTCAAACACGACAAGTATTTATATCTATACATTTAACTACATATATGATATATGAATTTTCCTAAAATAACCGTACCCGCACTTTTTCTTGAAAAATCCTCGCTTCGTACCCGCATTTGGGGACCACTCAAACGGCATGTGGGGACCACTAAAATTGTCAACAAAAAATGTTGACTTAGCTTATGTGTGGGTAATAAATGACATGTGGGGACCACTAAAATTGTCAACAAAAAATGTTGACCAAAAAATATTGACTTAGCTTATGTGCGGGTAATATTTATATCTCTATTATTGTGGTATTTATACTTACGAAACAAAGTATTTATAACTATAAGGGTGTGGTATTTATACTTACGAACTAAAGTATTTATATCTATATTACGTTGGATGAATAAGAATCTTAAAAAAATATTTGAGTTGAAATGTTGGAGACCTTTAACCAAAAAGCATCATGTCATGGATCACATGGGCACTCTCTTTTTTATATGTTGGATCTAATACAACTAGTTTGTATGAAATTTTGGTCCAAACTAGATCATAACCAAGAGTTTTGGCAACATGAGTCCAACTTTACGAAACTTGGGCCAAACCTTGATCGCATGGTTACTAAGTGGTAAGGACATAACTTTTATACAAATATTGTATTGGATCTTGAGGAGTATATGTTATATGGATCACATGGGATTGCATGTGTACAAAATGCAAAATGTATATATGTTGCACTAATTGTAATCTATTAGTATTCTCTATGATTTTATATGAATTCATATATAATAATCGGCCCAACGGAAGTTTATTATATATTTTTCAAATAAATAATTTAAACCATATAACGTTATTTTTAATAATTGGTTGTTATTAATTTTTTTTAACTTTAAATTGTAACTGCCACTTTATTAAAATGAATTTTGTATCTGAACAGATCAAGTATTTATATCTGAACACATCAAGTATTTATATCTGAACACATCAAGTATTTATATCTGAACTACCAAGTATTTATATCTGAACACATCAAGTATTTATATCTGAACACATCAAGTATTTATTTCTGAACACATCAAGTATTTATATCTGAACACATTAAGTATTTATATCTGAACTACCAAGTATTTATATCTGAACACATAATAGACAATTACATCATCTTCGCAAATCAAATTGTCACAAACATCTCAAAATCCAGCAACACTGAAACACGATTGTGTATATGAAATAGAAACGAAATGATATATCATTATTAATTCACCAGAACAAAAACAAAATCGAAAAGAAACAATATTAATCTAGCTGATCACATTTCAAAATCACAGATTAAACTTGTGAGAACCACACGAAATCGCTTCCAGTTTCGAAATTGCCTCAAAAATCGCCTCAAAATCGCCGAAGCCTTCGAAAAAGAAAAAAACAGAGAGAAAGGAACATTTGAAATTCAAAATGGAAGGTCCGATAACATTGTTAGTTAGATCGGTAGTTGTGGGGACCGCAACCTTACAGTTATGGAAGTGCGGGTACAGTGCGGGTACTGTAGCGCGGGTACTAAAATAATTATTCTTTTTTATTGACCAAGTAAAATAATTTAGTTTTGGGATTATTGTCATATTCTTACAAAAATTAACAAACCGACAAATTTATTTATCAAATATAACACAACGTCTCTAAATTATAATTTTTTTTTAATAATTAATAATTTTAATAATTACCTAACCGATTTGTCAATTATCAAATAAATTTGTTGTCAACTTCACTTAGCCCTTGATTTATTGTAATTTTGATAGCCTAAAATAAAAGAAAAAAGTTACATGATCTACGTAACGAGTAACGAGTATATCAATTTTATTGACTAGTCTTGGTTGATGTGCACTGTTCATTGCTTTAGAAATGGGAGAAAGAGTCCATATATATTACACACACTTGAAGTCCGGATCTGAACTGGTGGTTACTCCCACAATAGCTAGTGAAGTAAAGAAAGGGTCCATATATATACTTTTGAACCAATACAATAAATTATTGATAATTTCATTTCGGTTTTCAATAAATAGGAAGAACACACAGATATGTTCTCCATAGAGACGAAATCCTTAGATATCATTTATTGTCCAACTCAAATGATAATTTTAATTTTAAGTTACTGCGAAAAAATAGTAATTTACGGTCTAAAATATTACACAATCTTAAAAAGAAAAATCTTAGAATCTAAACGACATGCATACATGCATGATGATTACAGTGGTGCCAACGATATTTTTTAGGAAATTAACTCATGTGACAATTTATTTTAAAATATGTATTTCTATTTACATGCATGACGATTACAGTGGTGCCAACGATATTCCAAAAACACCTTAACAATGCTAAGATTTTTACTAAAGGATTGGAAAAAAAAATATCCATCATACATGTTGTTTAGAATTTACTTGTTGCATGCATAACCAAAAAGAAAAATA
Source organism: Carex parvula (assembly GCA_025461045.1). Taxonomy (NCBI): domain Eukaryota; kingdom Viridiplantae; phylum Streptophyta; class Magnoliopsida; order Poales; family Cyperaceae; genus Carex; species Carex parvula. The sequence goes on along the minus strand of JAJGRW010000353.1, from coordinate 381,725 downwards.
AAACTGCCATCATTATGTTCAATATATATCGATTTGTTGACAATAAATTAACAGATGGAATTGTATTTTGCAAAAAGAGCACAATAATTAGTAACAACGGCAAATTAATTTTATTTCTGACCCAACCATTCATTATAAAAAAAATGAAGCACTACGATCCAAATCCGCTACTTTAGTTCATAACTGGTCTTATTCTGCTTGTGTTTTGTTTTAATTTAGCAACAAAATCAAATTATAATTATATAAAAGACTATTATGTCCTAATCGAAGATGACATTGAAAAAGCGGATGATGCTTGATTGCTGGCATGTAACATATTAATTAACAAATCTGTTTCACATAATATATGCTTTACAGTTTACATGATATTACTAACCGGGTAACATAGGCCCCGTAGTCACCTTTAACTTGAAAAGCCCAAAATTAAAGTACTGCTCTCTATATATGTCCGTTAGCCTTGGGCCCAGCACGAAAATGGAGCCCATATATATTGGTGATAACTAATAACCAACCTGAATATTTAATTTTCCCAACGTCTTACTTAGAAAAATTAATTATTATTCTAATAATTTATTTTAAACTTATTGACTATTCTAATAGAATAATTCAAAAATATCATAGTAATACTAGGATTTGTTTGGTGATAAAAAATGGCCATAATTATGTTAATTAGAATTTACTTATTGCTTTATTGTCATATTGAAAAAAAATGTCATCATTATGTTCAATACACATATTTATTGAAATAAAATAACAGATGGAATTACATTCCTTTAAAAAAAGACACTAATTATTTACAAATTAATCAAATAATATTCAATAAGTTATTCTTGGCACTAAATTAATTAATCAACTGATAGTGGATATCCGATATCCGAATATCCGTGTGGATATGGATACTGATATGGTTTTACATTTCAATTATCCGTATCCGAATTTCATCCACATATAAACCAGCAACATCTCCTTTTCTTTTCTCTTTTCTTTGTTCCACTTGCAGGTGGGGCTCCTTTCAGTCGACGTACTTAAATTTCCCAGAGTTTGTACCCAAGGGCCTGGTTAAGTATTTGCTAGGAGCCCCAGATAAAAGAAATATAGAATCAACAATTTTCAGTTTTGGGTTTCTTAATATCAAAATTAATGATTTTTCACTTAGAATTTTTTCATAAATTTAATTTCATAAAAACCACTGTTTATGTTTAGTGACTTTCAAGAAATTGAGATTTTAGGATATTATATTAACCTAATTTCTATGAAATTATTATGGTAAATTTCTTAGGCATGTTCTCAATTTATTTAGGGTCTAACAACAATATAATAAAAAAATTCTCAGATAAAAAAGGGTTCCACGTAGACCCACCCTTCGCAAAACCCTGGGTTCCACTCACCCTTAGGGTGCGCAAAACTAAGGGTTCTGCTCACTCTGAAGGTGAGTGGAACCCAGAAGTTATGTGCAGGGCGGGTTTGCGTGGAATGCAGATTTGGAATTTGGAGAAAAGTACATGTAAGGTTAAAATTTTAAAATATTAAGGTGGCAATGAATAAACCACCGTGCACGGGCGCCTGCAGATGGCTGTTTAAGATATCACCTGGGAGCGCGGGAATGTGGGCGTTATGGGAGGAGCGTAATAGAAGGATGTTTGCCGGTAAGACTAGACTGGTACATTATCTGATCGATGATACGGCGATGGACATCCATAATTGAGCGAATTTCGAATAAAGAGAGGACGTCCTGCATGATTATATCTCTTTGATTTAGGTTTACATACGTTTATGGTGATTGTATATATAGAGGACTAGTGAGACACTTGTAGACCTTTTGTAAATAACTTTTTTTTATAAATATATATGTTGGAGCTATGCTTCCAACCTTAAAAAAAGTTTGTTATTTTCTGTATGAACCCTAGAATTTGCAAAATTTATTTAGTTCAAAATATAATTAAAACTAACGAATTCCAAGGTATATACATTTTTTGGTGTACATAATAATTATGTAAAAATATTTAAAATATTCATATCGATATTTCGAGCATAGTATATTATATTTGAACTATATGAACGATTTTTTTTTAATTTTTTTTACATTTATTCCTTCCTGAACTACCTTAAAAAACATAACGATTAAACTCAAATATCTTCTTCGCTAACATATTTATTATGAAAATATTTAAATTCTAAAAGAATACATTATATACAAAATAAATATTGATAACTAACAAATTAAAATTTCGCTGAACTTCGATCATAATTGTTATCGACGATACACACTGTTTCAGCATTCAAATTAACTCAATACAGTCAGAATTGAAATAAAAAGATAATCAGTTCAATGAAAGAAAGATAATTCATGAGAGAAGTATATTTAAAATGATTGACGTTTTAATTGTGATATAATCATTCACCATTGATGTGACGTACGTGCAAATATTAATGCGACACAAAAGTCAACATCTTGATATATATCTACAATTATTTCTAAAACCAATGACTTTGAGATCTACAATATTTTATTTAACTATATATATCGAAGTCCAAAACAGTATGAACTCCGTGACCGACATTTTTATTAATATCCAAAGTTTAATACAAATTATTATTTATGATTAGAATCTGAGCTAATTTTGAAAAATGCCCAAGCCGGTCAGAAAATGGCCGTCTTACTCCCCCCTTAAGTTTACCCTTTTTTTTTTTACACAAATAATTTTCTATTAAACTTTGGATATTAATAAAAATGTCGGTTTAATCTTTAAAGCTTATTTTTGCTGTTTAACGCACTTATGCAATTGTTTTAAATATTTTTCTGTTTATTTTTTATGTGTACTACTATTTTAATGTTGTAATATTTTTTGTTTAGCATTATCATGATAATTTATTTTATCTGTAAAATATAAAAATAGTACCATAAAAACACATACAAAAGAACCGAAATATAGGATAATTCAAATATACCAAACATAAATAGTATACCAAATATAAATAGTACAAAACTAGTAAAAATACAACTAAAACTGAGAGGGGGTATATCGCTGAGGCGGTACTCCGGCGTTCGTTCGGCGCCAGCGCGGCCAGGCTCTGTCTCTCTCGGCCTCCACACTAGCATCGATAGCCGCTCAAGGTCTGTCAGCAGCTGGAGATACATCATCGGCATCTGGTCACCGCTGGAATCAGAAAACATAACAGAACCAAAAAGGTCCATCACGTAGCCCCGTGTATATCTACAATACAAAACATATAAAAATTCTAATAGAATTCTCGTATTGGAAATTGATTATTAGAAGCAAGTTATAGAATTTACCTCTGAATCTCCAGCTCGGTGGAATCTGCCGAGAGACCCGTGCTGAAGTGCTCCCGTAACCTCGTCATCCGCAAATGGAACTTCGACCTCCCATTATCCCTAATGATATGGAAAGGATCAGCTCCCAACAACTCGCTAACATCACCTACGAATCTGGTGCTGTCAGATACGCCGCCAACGGATGTGCCACGGATAGGCAAACCCCAAAGGGCACTCACATCCTGGAGAGTCACTGTCATCTCTCCGAATGGCATGTGAAACATGTGCGTCTCGGGACGCCATCGCTCCACCAGTCCTGCGATGAGAGATGCATTGATGATGCTTCTCTTTGCTCGCGCGATGTCCACAACCTGGTAGAGACCCAAGTTGTGAGGTACGGGTCCATCATCTCGTAGTACTACATGTGAATGCACCGCCACTTCACATCTAAAAGACCCGTGTCCTGCGTTGAAAAAAATAATCCGCATGGTGATAACATAATAAAGTTTAAACCCAACAAAATTTAAAGAAAATCTAAAAAAAGGTACGTACGTCACGAGAAGCCAGTGAGACTCGGTGATCGCTGTGGGGAATCCACAGGAGAGGACTGATGTGCTTCGTGCTGCTGGTACTGATCGGCTCGTCCACTACTGGACGACGAGTAGACCGTGCTCTAGGCATCCTGATGTCTAAAATAACCTAAAAAACAGGCCATTTGCCATTAAAACATGCTAAAACAGGCTACAATAACCTAATTTCGGTAAAATATACTAAACACGACCAAAATAGGCGTAATTCTGTTTAAACATGCTAAAATAGGTCAATTGCGGTTACAATAACCTTAAATATGCTACAACAGGCTTCAGTAACTTATTTCCGGTAAAATATGCTAAAAACGACCAAAATAGACTTAATTCTGCTTAAACATGCTACAATAGGTCAACTGCGGTTACAATAACCTAAAACATGCTAAAACATGCTACAATAATCTAATTTCGGTAAAATATGCTAACAAGGGACAAAAATGCTACAATCGCGCTTAAAAATGCTAAAATGGGTCAAATTTCACCTAAAATAACCTTAAATATGCTACAATACCCTAATTTCGGTAAAATATGATCCAATGGTCTAATTTTCCTAATTATGCTATATTCGGCTAAATTACGCTTAATTAGCCTAATTATGTTAAAAAAGACTAAAATACCCTGAATATTGGTCAACTATGCTAATTACACTAAATTACAACAAATTACTCTAAATCCTAACCCCTAAATTCTAAAATAAATAAATTTAAATTTAAATTAGATAAAAAAAAATTACTTCAAAGAAGAGAGCAAATTCGGTTGAGAGATGAAGGAGTTGTGTGGAGGAGAGAGAAAAAAAGAGTATATATAGGGTGAAATGCGGGTTTAAAAAAAAAAAAAAAAGGGTAAGCCGGCCAGAAAATGGCCGGCTTAGGGGGGGAGTAAGCCGGCCATTTTCTGGTCAGCTTGGGCATTTTTCGAAATTAGCTTAAATTCTGGACATAAATAATAATTCGTATTAAACTTTGGATATTAATAAAAATGTCGGACTCCGTGAGGACTGAGGAACCAATTTTAAATCCCCTTTTAATGGCAGGGAAACTTCCAAGCACGGAAAGGCGCGCAGAAAGCCCAATCAGGGACTTGTGTCAAGATACGCGCATGATCACAATTGTACGGCACAGTACGTCTTTCTTGTTTCTTCCAATTTTTCACAAGAATTAACTAAATATGCAGCAGTTCCGAATAGTCAATTAAATGTACTGTATTGCACTGTTACATCATAGCCCATGCAATGTGTCGAAGTTTCAACTCTAACAATTTTTTTTGTAAATATAACACGAACCATGTATTAGTCAGTACAAAAGTAGTGTATTCAAATGTCTATACAAGTCCGGTCATGTTTCAACCCTAACAATTTTGTTTAGTCCAAGTTTGATCACAGTTGACATTATTCACAATTGTATGATTCTAACACAAGTTTAGTCAAGTACCAATTACTTGCTCAAGTGTCAATGGTGTTGAAATTTGAATTTTTACATATATAGTCGACAATTGGCACTCATGGGAATTATGCAGGACAATTTATTCAGGGTACTGACGCCAATCTCTGTTTAGTCGACAATCCGCTAGTGACAATCTGCTAGTGACGGGTTTTGAAATGGTTTAGTGGAATTAGAAACAATTTTGTAAGAGGAGGGATAAGTTGCTCTGATACCACTTGACGCCAGCACGTCCCAAACTCTACTCCGAGTGTACAGGTTTTGTTTGGTTTAGTGAGATATTGAACAATTTGGGAAGAGAATTTACACAAGAAGAGAGAAAATCACAAGAGAGAAGATAAGAAAATTTCATACATTAATCAAGTCTTAAGAAAAAGATAACATGCCATCTCTTCTTATAAGACATCCATTATAATAAATATCTTAGAAAAACTAAAAGTCCAACTTAGAAACTAACACCACATAATGAACTTAGAAATTCTAACCAACTCTTGAAAACTCTAACATAATTAAAAATGACATAGAAAATATAAATAGTCAAAACCTAAAAAATAGTAATATAATAAAGTTTTCTAGAAAACACAACATAATTAAATATTGTAATTAATCATCATAGAAAATGATAAACTAGTGGGACCCGTGGGACCTCCTTCTTGGAACTTGTGCCTAGACATACAATAAGATTTTGGGTTTGAGTGCGATTGAAAAACAATTAACCCGTACCGAGTCTAAGTCTGAGTGCAATTCCGAGTTTGAGTCCAAGTAGAAATTTCGGTTTTCGTCAGGTACGTAGCCAAGAAAAAAAAATGTTCCTATTGAACGAAATCATTCCTCAGGTAGGAAATCCTTCAAAGTCAGTTTGATTATTAATTTTTTGGTAAATCAATCAAGTTGTCAACTGAAAATTAAAAAAAAAAATATATGAAGTCATCTTTAAAGTACAAATGAAAGAGACCAGCTTCTTGACTATAATTAAGAAAAGTACAGAATTAATGGACTATATATGGAGTATTTTATAGAAAGAAGGAAATGAGAGACATAAAGCAATGAAAATCATTAGTTCATTTAATTTCCAAGGCTAAACAAAGTTATATATATATATATTAATGTGAAATGCACCTCATAGCAATTAAGTCAGGTAAGTCATGTGCCAATCTGCCATACACTAAATGCAGGGATTTTTTTTATTAATGTGCAAATCCAAGCTAATGGAATAACGTGTAAATCTAGCAAGTCTGCATCTGTAGGTACTATATATTATAAATTTAAAGTATCTAAGCTAAAGTTAGTTTAACGTGTTGGATTTATTGCCAATCTCGTTGGATTTAATGTCAACATTGAGCATATATGTAATATAATTATAAATTATTTACTGTCATTTATGGTTGTCAATTATAGTGATCAAATAAGGTAATAGACAATCAATATATTCATTAGGATGTGGTTCATAAATGTGTAGAACAATTTAGGCAAAGATCAAATTATTGATGGACTGATTCTGAGATTTGTAATTTAGAAAACTGCCATTTAAGAGGATAGTGTGGGCCACACGGATATCAATGCGGCCGCACGAATTTTGATGTGACAGCACGGTTTTTGGTGCAGTCGCATAAAATATCTTTTTCAAGTTGGCATTATAACTAGATAGGTTATTATATATAAGGATTGGTCCCCAAGGTACAAGATAACATAGAAAAAACACAGAAACTGAAAATACGTTTTTCTTTTTAGAAAAATACAACTCTGTGTGCCTTCTCTTTTTCTTCCACTATTAAAGAAGAAAGAAGAGAAATCTATTAGGAAATTTGGAGAAGATTTCTCAAGGGCCATATCTTGCTGTCTTGGAAGATTTGATGCACGACTAACGATGAAAATGCGAGAAGGGCTTCTTGCCATTGAAGACTTGTCTCATGCTCACGGAGATGACTGTTGCTCTAGCAATGCTTTGGATAATCCATGACAAATGGCATGGAATCATGTATTATGCTCCGCACTTCTGATTTATGTTTTGGATCTCTTTGGCATAAGACTGTCCTTAGGTTAAGGTGGGAAACTGTTTCTCCTTCCCTGGGATGTAATTGTTTGATTTCTAAATAAGACGTAATTGTTTAGCCTTTATGATTCCCCAACAAGTGGTATCACAGCCTTTCTCTGTCGAAGGATTAAGTCTTTTAGGATCCAAAAAGAATTAGGAATTATTGATGATTTTTTCGTTGATTTTTGTTGGATTTTTCTTGATTGTTTTAGATCTGAAAATTTCGGTTTGGACAGCAAAAACTTGTAAAAGTTTACATCCATAATTGCCTATTTTTATGTTATTAAGTTGGTTAGAATTTGCTAGAAGATTTCCCTTTAAAATCACAAAATTCTAATCAAAATTTGGTCCTGACCGAGTTTGTGCGACCCTCTGTGCGGACGCACAGAGGCCACACAAAATTCCGCACAAATTTCAATAGACAGTTATGGAATTTTGGGTTTTGGTGAAATTTATTTTTTAATAAATTTCCTAAAACAAAATATACAGATTTGGAATTAAGTTTCTATATTTGAAAGGTTATATAGATTTGGAATTAAATTTCTAAATATGAAAGGTTATTTAAGATGCTTCCAAAAATTCAAAAATCTCTTTAGATCATGGGTCAATTTCAGAATAATAAATGCAGTTTTACAGTTACTCAGACAAAGACGCACAGAGGCCACACAAAATTCTACACAAATTTTAATAGGCAATTGTGGAATTTTGGATTTTGGTGAAATTTATTTTTTAATAAATTTCCTAAAACAAAATATCCAGATTTGGAATTAAATTTTTAAAATTTGAAAGGTTATACAGATTTGGAATTAAATTTCTAAATATGAAAGGTTATTCAAGATGCTTTCAAAAATTAAGAAATCTCTCTAGATCATGGCTCAATTTTAGCATAATAAATGCAGTTTTACAGTTACTCGGACAAAGGGATATGTAATTTGGATTTGAATTAATTGATTCCTAATTGTACCCAAAGGTACCTCTTTTGATGAGGTTAATTCAAATGCATTTTATGAAGAAAGTTAAGGTACAATTAATGGATGTAATCATTATGGGCCCAAAGGAAGTTAATGGTTACAAAATTATTTGTGCATGTGAGTGATAATAAAGTATAGTGATGACCAAAATTTTTACACATATGTCAGCATTGTCGGCCCAAAGGAAGGCGTGTTGTTCGGTATGTTCTAGGTTATCAGTACTTTATTATTACGCCAAAGTATCATAAGAAATTGACCCGCTACCCAAAGGTAGCCGCTTAATGGAAACCGATACTTTGGTTTTATGATGGTATTAAGACTCATAAAATATATGGTTATTTATTAAGACAAGTTGCAACACTATGAACGTAACAATGTCAAGGCAAGTTCTGTCTAGGCCAGTCGGAATTTGAAGCAAATTCTTGTGATCCCTAATTTACCTGGGAACTTACCTGATTGTGAAATTCGGATGTGTTGTGAAAATAAGGGAAAATCGATCATCAAATATTTTTTTAGCATTATGGCCTTTACTATAATTTATAATTTATAATTTATAATTTCTGAATTAAGACTAAATCGTGTTTATGGTATGTTTTTTCGTGAATCAGCTAGCATTACTACAGGTCTTAAGGATATGCCTATGTTGAATGGGACCAATTTCAAGTATTGGTAGGAGAGCTTAATGATAGTTCTCGGTGTCATGGACCTGGACCTTGCGTTTAGAGAAACTTGTCCCATTATTACGGCTACAGGTACTTCTGATCAAAAGAAGGAAAATGAAAAGTGAGACAGGTCTAATCGCATGAGTCTCATGATAATGAAACGGTCCATTCCAGAGGTATTTTGGAGCGCTATTTCAGAGTCCATTTTGAGCGCTAAACTCTACCTTAAGTACATTGAGGATAGATTTGTCAAGAGTGAGAAAGGTGACATAGGAACACTCTTGACAAGACTAGTCTCAATGAAATATAAGGAAAAATGAAACATTTAAAGTACATCATGGAGATGTCTAATGTCGTTTCTAAGGTTAGGGCACTAAAGATGGAGATCTCTGATGATCTTCTGGTACACCTAGCGTTGATCTCTCATCCCTCACACTTTGGACAGTTTAAAATTAGCTACAATTGTCAGAAGGATAAATGGATAATAAATGAGCTGATTTCACACTGTGTGGAGGAAGAGGAGAGGCTGAAACAGGATAAGACGAAAAATGTCCATGTTGCTACTACCTCTAAGACTAAGGGTGGAGCCAAGCGCAAGAAACTGGACAAGTCTAAGAATACTAAAGCTGCAGTCTCTACGCAGCAGAACAAACCGGATAAGGGCAAGTCAGTTGCAAAAACTGATGAGCCGGTTTGCTTATTCTGCAATGGAGCAGGACACAAGAAGAAGTATTGTCAGGCTTACCACGCATGGTGTGCTAAGAAAAGTACATCTCTTGCTTTGGTTTGTACAAAAGTTAATTTGATTTTTGTATCTAGATACACTTGGTGGATAGATTCATGAGCAACTACTCACATAAATGTATCTTTCCAGGGCTGCCAAAGTTACGAGAAGCCAAGTAATGATGAATAATTCATCTTTATGGGCGATGGTAGCAAGGTAAAAGTGCAAGCTATTGGAGTGTTTAGATTATTACTAAAATCAGGCTTTTATTTGGATTTGTATGAAACCTTTATTGTTCCATCTTTTAGATGAAATTTAATTTTCGTATCATCTTTGGACAAGAATGGTTTTGCTTGTAATTTTGGTAATGGAAAATTTAATTTGTTTCATGATTCAAAGTGTGTTGGCTCTAGTTTTCTTTCCGCTTATGATAATCTATACACATTGGATGTAAATACTTCGTACATTGAGGCTTTGCAAACAGATACAAGAAAAAGAAAATTAACAAATGAGAACTCAACCACATTATGGCACAAACAATTAGGTCACATTTCTATAAAAAGAATTGAACGTCTTGTGTCAAATGAAATTCCAACCCTTAGATTTCTCAGATCTTAAAGATTGTGTAAATTGCATAAAAGGGAAACAAACCAACTTAAGAAAATATCAAGCCAGAAAGTGTTGGGAAGTCTTAGAATTGATACATACGGATATCTGTGGTCCGTTTCCAACGGTCACAAGAAACAGACACTGTTATTTCAGTTCTTTCATAGACGACCATTCGAGATATGACTATGTATATTTAATTAAAGAAAAGGCTCAAGCCCTTGACATGTTCAAAAGTTTCAAGGCGGAAGTTGAGCTATAACTCAACAGACGCATTAAGGCCATCATATCTGACCGTGATGGAGAATACTATGGCAGATATGATGAATCAAGTGAACAACGTCGATGGCCTTTTGCTTAGTTCATAGATAAATGCAGAATTGTCCCTCAGTATACATTGCTTGGTTCGCCAGCAATGAATGGAGTATCTGAGAGGAGCAATAGAACGCTTAAGGACATAGTAAGGAGTATGATTAGTCGTACTACTTTAATAGATAATCTATGGGGTGATGCCTTAAAGTCTGCAGCTTATATCCTTAACAGAGTACCCACTAAAGCAACTAACAAAATTCCATACGAAATTTAGACCGAGCGTATGCCAAGGTTAGGTCATTTGCGAGTATGGGGATGTCCAGTTGAGGCAAGGCCTTACAATCCTACTGAAAAGAAACTGAATGAAAGGACAGTTAGTTGTTATTTTATTGGGTATGCCGAGCGCTCAAGGGGTTATAAATTTTATAATCCTACAGAACATAATGTATTTGAGACAGGAAAAGCGAAATTTTTCGAAGATGTTGAGTTTGTGGGGGGGGGGGGGGTGAGAAAATAATTGATTTCGAAGAGGAATATGCAAATATTCCATCAGGTGTTGCAAGTTTTGTGGATATAGATCCGAGTTTTACTAAAACACCATTACGGACGAAATCATTATTGAAACTCAAACTCAACAAAATGAAACAACACAAAATGAAAATCCAGAGACGGGTACAGGCCTCTCAAGGCCGCACGAAGATCTAGAAGATACAATTTAGGCCAGATTGTTTCAGACAATGCTGAAAATCCTCAGGAAAATTTAGAATAGCCAATTAGGAGGCGTAGGGCGCAGAAAGTTGCACAACGGTGGAAGGTGTGTGCATGTATTAAATGTCTCAGGGTTGAATGCTCTCGGTTTTCAAGACAAGGAGGAGAACATCGAATTTGAAACATTCGCTTCTTTCCACAATTCCTTCGGTTCACCCTCGACAGATCTACTGTTCATGATCGGTCTATCGAGAGAGTTTATTAATTGTGGGGACGTTTAACTCCCAGCGGGCGCAAGCCCCCGCTGTTAATTACATCAGATGACCCTTCCAAGCCATGCTGAACACCTCGTCCATTCCAGGATTTGTGCCTATTTGTCGTGAATTGAATAATCGGGCTGAAAAGGGGAAAACTCATGTATTTGACCTTGGTTTTGATTTGGTTTTCTTGGTTTGGATATGTGTGTGTGTGTGATTTCATATTGAAATAACATTTATTGTATTTTAAAATAGGAATTTGGATATTTGAGAAGTGTATATACACTATTTGTTTATATTTGATTTATGACAGATTTATTTACATTTTTGTTAATTGTTTACATTCTATTAAGAAATGAAATTATTTAATTTTGAAGAAAGGGTATTTTGGTTATTTTAGGATTTGGTTGATGCTTGGACATGTTTAATCTTGATTTAGAAACATGAAGAATTCAATTTGGGTTCATTTGAGGTGATTTGAGTCGGTTTGGACTTAAGATGAAAAAGTTATGCTTGAAAAGGACTGAGAAGGACTTATTTGTAAATATTTATTTTTCTGTCAGGGGCTTATTTATGAAGCTGAAGGGGTGTGAATGTATAATTTGGGCTTTACATGAGGTTTAAATGAGAGATTGGACCTTTATGGGCTTATTCGAGAGAATTTTAGGTGGCTGAGGACTTGTTTGTAAATTAGCAGGGACTCTTCTATGAATATTCAAAATTAGAAGGGTCTCATTGTAAACAGACTTTATTTTGAAGATTTTTTTATTTATAAATTGGGCTTTGAGATTAGCATTTTGGGCTCTGAGATGTATGATTTGGGTTTTGAGATTTGTGCTGAGCATTTAATTTTAAAATTAGGCTTTGAGATGCGGTTGAAGATGTTTTAATTAAAACCCGGCATGTGGGCCCCGGATGTCATTGGGATGTCGGTCGTCGAATCCAAGGATAGGGCCATTGGGCCCTTCATCACTTTGAGATTAGGACTTCAATTTGAATTTCCATCTTGGGCGCCAGAATCAGACGATGTATACTGCTTTGAGATTCGTGCGAATGAAATATGGATCGGGTTGAACTGGGGTTATTCCTGATCATGAGGGTTTGGGTTTCGGCCAAGCTCCGACCACGGCCAAGTTGGAGAAGGGTTTCACTGCCATCGCCTTGACGATTGGGTTCCATTGAGCCTATTGTCGGCTGCAGACGATCACCGGGAGTGGTGGTTCGTGGTTCAGCTCAGCCGCGACATTCAATTTTGATTTAATTTTGATTCTTTTGGTTTAAGCTGCGGTTGTTTTCAATTGAATGGTCTAGTATCATCGTGTCTTTGCTTAGAATCTAACAATTGCTTCAATTTTTGAATTTGGTTGAACTTTAATCACATTTGGATTTTTGTTCTTCGGTTTGGTACCGGTTTAATGTCAACTTGAGGTGATGAACCTATTTAGGTCATGATTGGGGTATCAGGAATGTAAATTTGAACTTTTGGAATATGGAAGAATGGTCCAGACCTGTTTCTTAATTTAGATTTTATTTTGAGAATTAATGAATATGAATTTCATGAAGTTTCTAAACTTTTCAAATATAGAATTAATTCAAAACTCTTTGTTTTTGTTAAAGATCATGCAATTTCTTATTATTAATTCATAAAGGAGTATATATACTACATCTAGAATAAATTTTATGATTTTACAATTTTATTTCTATTTTTAAAGTATTTATTTAGGCAGAGGGGCAGCAGGGGTAATTTTTCTGTTTTAATTGCTGATTTCCATTTTTAACAAGCTGAACTTCGAAAATTCATATTAAATTGAAATAAAATCAGGAAAATGTGAAATTTGTGTCAATTCTGTATGTTTTGAAGTCCTTGATTTAATCATGATGTTTGTTCTTTGATTTGGTCTTTGAGCCAATCTGTATTGTTCATTTTACCAGAAGAGCCCTTTTATCATTAAAATGCTGATGTTTCTGTTTTTAAATCTGGACTTCAAAAATTCATATAAAATCGAAATAAAATCATAAAAATGTAAAATTTGTGTCATTTTTGTGTGTCTTGAAGTCCTTTATTTGATGGTGATGTCCATTTTTCATTTTGGTCCCTGTGTCAATCTGGATTGTTTATTTTACCAGCAGGGGTCATTTTAGCATTTTTGAGTGCTTTTCTTGTACCAGTGGTACATGCCTTGGATTTTGGTACTGGTGCTATGTCTTAACCTGTACCAGTAGCTGGTGGAGAGTCTTTATCATGGCTGGTTGCAAGGTATAACAGGTTTTAGTAGCTTTTAGGCTACAAATTGGTACCAGCAAAGAGAAAAATGGGAATCAAAAGCTCCAAAAATTCTATCACTATAAAAAATTTATCAAAAGTTGGTTTTATGCAAGGAGGCCCCTGTTTTGTTTAAAATCATGTTTTTGCATAATCTCAATTAATAGAGAGGAAAAATCATTAAGAAGTCATTGATTTAAATATGTAAATGGCTAATTCTAACATCATGAATGCCTATTTACAATTTAAACCTCTTTCTTTCACTATTTGCACAAAAGTTCATTTGATTCCTTCATATTGCATATTTTTGTACACATGACATGCATTTATGCATAAAGGAATCAAATAGAGCCATTTATGCAACATAGGTCCCATATTAAGGAGATTATAATAGGAACTATACAGCTCAACCGTTATAACTCATTTTTTTGTTACTTTTAATCCTTTCTAATAAAATAATCAAATAAGTTGGATGCAATAGGAACTATACAGCTCAACACATGCATCTTCATTATTTAATTATTTTATACAAGGATTAAGAGCATGAAAGATCAAAAAGGTTCAAAAGAAGTCATATTTTTCATATTTTGGTTTCTTTGATTTTTATAGTAATATGTTTATTTAAAATAGAGACAAAGATGCATACTTATTGTATTTTTATTCATCGAATCATAGGCTTTAATCAACTATGGTAGTTTTCTTTTTGCAAAGGTATGAAGTTGTGGGTTTCGGCTCTTGTCTTCATCCCCCTCTTTTCAGCTTCAACAGGGGTTTATATAGGCTTAACATCAGATTTTTAGGGTTTCAACAGCAAGGTTCGGATTAGTATGCTGGCGTGATCCAAGGCGTCCATTTTTTTTCTTTTTAATCGGGTGGTTGAGGCTTGAAGCGCAGGAGAGGCAGAGGGAATCTCCAGCATATTGCAAGCTGTACATTTTTCCTTGTCGTTTCCTATTTTGCTGTTGGAGGGGAGACTCTTTAAACCACATAGGCTTGTTTCTTGTAGACCACACATAGCTTGGTTCAGGGTTCTCAATGGACCATGTTTAAACAATAGAATGTACAAATATTTGTAGCATCTTTTAGGCCGCTTCTTACTCCTTTGGTCTCCAGCTGGTTCGGCCCAAGAAATTGTAATTACAGCGAGGCCCATGAAGCAAATTGATATCTATTTAATTTGGGTGGGAGTATAGTGCCGAAGCCTTCAATCATGATTTCATAGCACCTTGACTTTCGGCCGAGTCAAACTTGATTTATTTGATTCGGCCAACTCAATCAAATTACAGTAGCTCATGTTATGCTATTTTGCCTTAAATCAAAGTATGCTTATTCACTTTAATTCAAGGCGTATGTATATTTTCAAAGTCTCATATTTAAATGAGTACGTTCAATCCTCTCCATTTATTTCTAAACTAGCATCCTCAATTTCGTCCATTTTTTTATTTTTAAATCTAGACTTTTTAGGGTCAAACAGGAGGTCCACTAGAGAGAGAAGGTCTGCAATATCTTCGGATTATGTAGTCTATCTTCAAGAGCATGAGTTTGACGTTGGCATGCTAGACAATGACTTCATTAATGTCAAACAAGCCGTGGAAAGCTCTAACTCTCACAAGTGGACTGTTGTCATGAATGAGGAAATAAAATCTATGTCAGACAATGACATTTGGGAAATTGTACCATTACCAGCCAGAAAGAGAACCATTGGTTGCAAATGAATATTTAAAACCAAGCATGACTCGAAGTGTAATGTGGAGAAATATAAGGCACGTCTTGTCGCTAAAGGTTTTACTCAAAAAGAAGGCATTGATTATCAAGATACTTTCTCTCCGGTTTCACTAAAAGATTCTTTAAGAATCATATTGACATTAGTGGTGCATTTCAATTTGGAACTTCATCAGATGGATGTTAAAACTGCGTTTCTTAATGGTGACGTTGAAGAAACAATATATATGGTGCAACCAGAAAACTATGTATGAGGAGATGCATAGTCTATGGTGTCCAAACTTAAAAAATCCATCTATGGGCTAAAGCAGGCATCTCATCAGTGGTATTACAAATTTCATAATGTGATTGTCTCATTTGGATTCAAGTGTAACATTGTCAGTGAGTGTATATATCTCAAGTTCTGTGAGAGTAAATTTGTGTTTTTGGTTTTATATGTCGTTGATATTTTACTTGCCAGTAACGATATAAGTATGTTGCAATAAATTAAGAACTTTCTGATGAAGAATTTTGAGATGGAAGATCTTGGTAATGCATCATTTGTACTAGGACTAGAAATACTGAGAAATAGAACACAAGGTATATTGGGATTATCCCAAAGGAAATATTTCGATAAGGTTTTGGCAAGGTATGGCATGCAGAAACCAAGAAATACCCCTGTGGCAAAGGGAGACAAGTTCAGTCTCAACTAATGCTCGAAAAATAATTCAGAAAAGGAAGTAATGCTACAATATCCATATCAGTGTTGTAAAAAACGGTCTAGTCGGCCGATTAAACGGCCGATTAATCGGAAACGGTGGCCTAACTGTCACAAACACTCTTAACGGAGGCATGTTAGCTGATGAAAACGATTAATCGGCTGTTTTTTCCGATTAATCGGCCGTTTATTCCCGGTTATTCCCGTTTATTCCCGTTTATTCCCGTTTATTCCCGTTTTATTCCCGTTTATTCCAGTTTATTCCAGTGAATATTTATTTTCACATTTTTTTTCTGTGATAGTATGTGATAATAAGGTTTATAAATCTTATATTGTAGTTTTATTTATGCTTGGATATACATTCAATATTTTTTATATATATTTTTTCTTCTTACTTACTTTGAAATTGATTAATTCTTCTATTATTTATATACCATATGTTTTTCTTACTTACTGATGTAATTTTTTCGATTAGTACGACGTGTTTATTTATGTAATTAAGTTGTTATCATAAATTAATTTTAATGATTTTATGTTAGAATGTTTAATTTCTTCAAATAATATGTTATTAGTATTTGAAAATGCTTAATTCTCAATTTTATTTTTTCATTAAATAAATGTGTTACTTAACATGTAAAATGCTTATGTTAAGAATAAATAAGCGTAGTGTCATGTTATAATAATAAAATTAAGTTAAATTAAGTTTATTTGATAAGTTTAATGAGTTAAATAAATTATTTTTAATAAATTATGATATATATGCATAAATTTAATAAAAACGTTAAATTGTCCGCATAATTCTGATTAGTCGGCCGCATACCGATTAATCACTTATCGGTCCCCTATCCGTCCGACGACCGAATACCGTTATTTACAACACTGATCCATATGCCTCAGTCGTTGGGAGCATCATGTATGCACAAGTGTGTATGCGTCCGGATATTGTGTTAATCACTGGCCTGCTAGGGAGATACTTGTCAAATCTAGGTCCAGATCATTGGAAAGCTGCCAAGCGAGTCTTGAGGTACCCAAAGCTAACAAAAGACAATATACTCACGTATCAAAAATCGGAGAAGCTAGAGGTCATTGTCTGTACCGACTCTGATTTTGGAGGATATCAGGATAGCATGAAATCGATATCCGGCTACATTTACATGTTAGTCGGAGGAGCCGTTTCATGGAAAAGTGCAAAACAATCCCTTGTTGCATCTTCCATCATGGAGGCAGAATTTTGTGGCATGCTATGAGGCATTAAATCACAGTGTATGGCTATGAAATTTTGTCACGAGACTTTGGGTGGTGGATTCTATTGAGAAACCACTACAATTGTTCTGTGACAACAATTCGGCAGTGTTGTACGCAAACAACAACTGAAGTTCGTCGAAATCCAAGTACATCGACATCAAGTTTTTGGTTGTAAAGGAAAGAATACATAATGGTGAATTGAAAATAGAACATGTAGGAACAGACTCTATGTTAGCAGATCCTCTTACTAAGGGATTGACACCGGCTAAGTTTGAAGAGCATGTTGCTCATACGGGTGTAATATCTATTGAGGATATTCAGTTTTAGTGAAAATTTATTATTTGTAATTTAATGTTCTATTTTTCAATGTAATTTTGGATATGTAATTTGTGACATGTAATAAGTGTTATATATATTATGAAGTTTTGACATTCTGTATCTCGTTTATGTTTGACCTCTAATTTAAATTATTTTATGAAATTCAGTTTCAAGATTTAAGTAGGAGACCAAGTTAGAAATAGGCATGTGAAGATCACAATTGCATGTAATTTCTATAATACACATCCACATCATGATTCATGTCATTCAGCTGTATTAGTGATGTGATTATTGAGGGTTTAGTTGCGAATAAATGCGACGAATGCCGCTTTAGTCCTTTGCTGATATAGTTGATGGACTGAATTGGTTTGGAAATATATAAGGAAGACAGTAAAGAAATGTGAGCACATAAGGAACACAATGCATAATTAAAAAGTCATAACATATTACTCAAGTGGGAGATTGTTGGATTTATTGCCAACCTAGTTGGATTTAATGCCAACATTGAGCATATATGTAATCTAATTATGGATTGTTTACTGTCATATATTGCTGTCAATTGAAGTGATCAAATAAGGTAATAGACAATCAATATATTTATTTGGATGTGGTCCATAAATGTGTAGAACAATTTAGGCAAATATCAAATCATTGATGGACTGATTCTGAGATTTGTAATTTAGAAAACTGTCATTTAAAAAAATTGTGTGAGGCACACGTATATCAATGTGGCTGCACGGATTTTGATGTGACAGCATGGTTTTTGATGCAGTCACACAAAATATCTTTTTCAAATTGGTAGATAACCAGATAGGTTACTATATATAAGGATTGGTGCCAAAGGCACCAGATAACATAGAAAAACATAAAAAATTAAATAATTTTTTTTTTTAGAAAAATACAGCTCTGTGTTCTTTCTCTTCTTCTTCCACCATCAAAGAATAGAGAAGAGAAATCCATTAGAAAATTTGGAGATGATTTCTAAAGGGCCATATCTTGCTGTCTTGGAAGACTTGATCCATGACCATACGACGAAAAGGCGAGAAAGACTTCTTGCCATTGAAGACTTGTCTCGTGCTCACGGAGATGGCTGTTGCTTTAACAAGGCTTTGGATATTCCATGAAAAACGGCATGGAATCAGGTATTATGTTCCGCACTTCTGAGATTTGCAATTTAGACAACTGTCATTTAAGAGGATTTGTGGGTACACGGATATCAATGTGGCCGCACGGTTTTTGATGCAGTCGCACAAAATACCTTTTTCAAAGTTGGCAGATTACCAGATAGGTTACTATATAGAAGGATTGGTGCCAAAGGCACCAGATAACATAGAAAAACATAAAAATTAAAAATATGTTTTTTTTTTTTTAAAAAAAATACAGCTCTGTGTTCATTCTCTTCTTCTTCTACCTTTAAAGAATAGAGAAGAGAAAACCATTAGAAAATTTGGAGAGGATTTCTTAAAGACTATATCTTGCTATCTTGGAAGACTTGATCCATGACCATACGACAAAAATGCGAGAATGACTTCTTGCCGCTTACGGAGACAGCTGTTGCTTTAGCAAGGCTTTGGATATTCCATGACAAACGGCATGGAATCAGGTATTATGTTCCGCACTTCTGATTTATATTTTGGGTCTCTTTGGCATATGATGGTCCTTAAGTTAAGGTGGGGAAATGTTTCTCATTTTCCGGAGTGTAAGTGTTTGATCCCTACATGAGATGTAATTGTTTAATCTCTATACAAGGCGTAATTGTTTGGCCTTTATGATTCCCCAACGTAACATTTATACATTAATTAACCTAACTTACTGATTCAAGGTGTAGTTTCCAACAACTTTGTGAAATCCAAAAAAATTAATCTGTATAAACAAACTAGATGTCACATGGCATTAATTAGATGATTTTTCAAGTGGTAATTCCCAAGGTCTTAGTCATATCTGAAATGCATCTATATAAACAAACTTTGGGGCTGGATATATATCCCATTCTCCTCCAATACCAAACAAGATCAGAAAAGAAAAGAAATTTATAACATGATGGCGTCGCAATGTGTAGTCATCCTTTCGTTGTTTCTTGTACTTGTTGGTACTACCATGGCCACCGGACCTTATGAGGAATATCATACAATCGATTATTACAATAATGACGAAGAAGTCCAATTTCTTGGCAGGTAAGAATCTCATCCTATCTGTATATTTTTTTCAAATGAATGAAGCTCACTTGAGATAATGAACTTCAGGTATGCGGTGGACGTATACAACAACAAGAGCAAATCACACCTGATCTTCAAGCAGGTTGTGGACGGTACTGTATTTGCGCTCCAAAACTTTAAATATGTGCAGCGAATATGGTATCTACAACTGATGGCCATCAACTGCAGCGAGTCAGGTTCACCCAGCAAGTATACTGTCCAGCTGTTTGAAAACACTTATGTTGGAATGTTTGAGAACGCGATAGAAGCCTATGGTTCTCATTTCGTAGCTAGTGAAGTAATCACCAGAATAAATTGATGATACCATTACTCTCATACAGCTAATAGTTACTTTTCATGCCAGAATAAATTGTGGGCTCATGTATGTGGCCTTCACCAACCTTAGGAGTGAAGTTAGGTGTTTGCTTTATCTGTTCTATTTCATGTATTACTACTGATGCTGTTATTGTTCTTCTGTCCAAGTGTTGTTGTTCTTGTATTTTGTTTTGTCAAATGTTTGAATATATTGTACTTGAAGGTGCAATGAAAATCTTGAACATACTTACAGTTATGTAAAACCATGAATTAAATAGTGGATAATGCATTATTAGTGTATTTAAATCATGTAATAATCACGATTACAACATAAACTTGCTACTAATAGTGCAAAAGTAGTGTATTTAAATGATTATACACATGCCGAGTCAAGTTTCAATCTTACACTTTTTAATATGATGACTGCTCTAGAAACAGTGATTATGTAACTATCTAAAAAATAGTATAAAATTTCCATAAAATATAAAATTTGGTCTCCAAACACTTTTTAATATGAATATCATGTTAATCGGTTCGGTTCGACTGTTTGGACTTTGAAAATAAAGATAAATGATATGAGGCATTTGAACCCTCCTCATTGCCTAAATAATATTTACTACCACTGTGGTTACATGAGAATCCATAAAAATTACAGAATATGTAAACAAAACAGAATTAATAATGAACTAAAACAAAAATGTAAACAAGATAGAAAAAAAACTGAAGCTCATTTAAACTATCAAAATTGTATTAATAAAAAACAAAAATTCTGAATTTGATAAGTGTTACCAGGAAGTGCTCCCAATCTCTACATTACCCAAAGATTACCACTTATACAAAGCACAAGATACTATCTGATAAGTTGCAAGTTGTAACAATAAACGATGTAAAATATGTCAACTTCAAACCTAACAAAGATCAGGCAAAATTGCAGTACTGGTAGGCAGTACCAGTATGCCATAACAGTACAAAATTGGAGGGTACTGAACTACAGGCCACCAACAACCTCGTAATCCACACAGATTGTTCATAGTGTAAATTGTAATTATTGATCTGTTGGTTCGCAAGGTGCCAAGTTCTCCATACCATATCGCCAAGTTCATCCATTAAGGCCTATGTTACTTGGATACTTCATATTGGGCTCCGTACCCGTATCGGGTGCGTATCCGATACCGATACGCGCCCGATACGTCACTGATACGCCAGCTGGCGTATCGGCTTACGTGGCGTATCCTAAATCATCTGATATTATCTCCGATACGTCTCTGACACTTCTGAATACGGCTCTGACACTTTTGGATACTTTGGAAACGGCTCTGACGCGTCGCGTATGCACCATCAGCTGAGCTGAAGTCTGTACACCGCGCATGCACCATCAGCCAAAATTCAGCCAAAATTCATTTTTTTCAACGGCAAGAAGAATCGAACCCGTGTACTCTTATCCAAACTATACACCCCTTTACCCGAAATTTTTATTAATAACATTTAAAAAAAATAATAAACCAAATAACCACCGTTTTCTGACAATTATAAATCTAGCACGGCCGCAGAACACCAGAGCGGACCCATTTGAGGGCAGCCGCAGAATGCCGGAGCGGACCCCATATGGGTCCACACTATGCCGGAGCGGACCCAGGGCCGCACTATGCCGGAGCGGACCCTGTTCTTTATAGCCCGAAAATAACAGTGAAATTTGATTCCACACTCTCACACCTTCTCTCTCCTGGGTTAGCTCTCTGATCTGTAAGTTTTTTTTCTCTTCTTTTAAATTTTTTATTTTTATTTCAGTAGATTAATAATTAAATTAGAATAATTAATTTAGAATAATTAAATTAGAATAATTAATTGAGAATAATTAATTTTAGAATAATTAATTTAGTTAATTTTTAATTGTAGATTTCTTCTGTATTGGATTGAAAAATAGCTCTTATGGTATCCATATACACTGGTGGGGATGTTTTAACAGGTCCTAATGGGGTTTACTATAGTATTGGACCTGTTACTGTGATCCCGGTATTGCCGGGTACTGATTATTTGGGATTTAAATCAAGTATATGTCAGAATTTGGGGTTGGATCAGGGTCAGTATGACCTTAAAATTGATGCCAAAATTAGCATGCCGACTAGTTCGGCACAAACCTGGTTCCAACTATTTCCAATTCAAAATGAGGGAGTCTGGCAGGCATTGTTCAACCAAACCATGAGTTTTTCTGGGGGTGCATACAAGATAATTGACCTATATATGGAGGTTATCAGAGCTCGGCGTTCCAACCCAGTAATGAGGTTAATCCAAGGTAGTAGTCGAGGTAACTCATCCGGCTCTAGTCCGTCCCCTGTCCAAATTGACCAACCGTCCAGTAGTCGAGCCCCAGTTCAGAGGGAGTTACCCTCCCGTCGGGCCCCATCCCAGACTGACCAGCCTTCATCTAGTCGGACCGCTCATTGGGGTCAAACTTGTGATCCGGATGAAACCGATGAAGAAGTGGATCCGAAAATACTAGAGGCAAAGGAAAATTGGGTTGATAGTGATCCGGAGGGTATGAGCGATCAGTTTGACTAGGAAGATACCGGACCTGTGCTCGGACTACCAAGGACTTTCATGATGGATTGCGGGTTTCGGATAATGGATCGCTGGTTTCAGCACCCGATTCATGCTTTCAACGACACATCAGGGTTTATGGAAGCAAATTCGGGTTTGTTTGGAAGGAGGGCAGAGTATGAGAATGAATTGTCTGAGGGACAAACATATGACTCAAAAGAGGCAATGAAGAGCGCAATTGCCAGGTTTCATATCCTTTGCAACAAAGAGATAAGGAATACGCATAGTGATCGCACAAGAATTAGGTTCAAGTGCAAGGACAGTTACTGTGGGTGGTACATACTCGCAAAGGCCACCGGTTATGGAACACAATGGCGTGTCTCCAAGTGCCCAACACAACATTCATGCCACGCGGATGCGACAAGAACAGATCATGCCCAGTTGTCGGCTACTATGGTTGCCGAGTGTATATCCGCTCATATGAGGAACGATATCGACTTGAGTATTCAAGCTGTCCGAATTGTTGTTGCTGAAAGGTACAACGGTCAGATACCGGCGTACAACAAACTGTGGCGTGGCCGTGAGTTGGCAATAGCCCGTCAATTTGGTAGTTGGGAGGGGTTATACTCTCTTGTAGTTCCATTATTGGAGGCAATCAAAAGAAGCAACTTAGGTACTACATTGTTCCTTCATTTTTTACATCATTTCATTATCAATCAACAATTGAACTTATTTTTTTAAATTTATTGACAGAAACATTGTTTGAGGTGACCTCATATCCTTCTGGTAAACCTGGACCATACAAGTATTTTCATAGGGCGGCTTGGGCATTTGGACCGTGCATAGCTGCTTTTCAACATATCAGACCGGTCATCACTGTTGATGCATGTTTCTGTCAGGCCGGTATAAAGGTAACTAATTTGATTGTTTTCACTTTATTTATTTTAGTTGATTTCCGCTCTTATGAAATTAATTTGATTATTTTACCACAGGCAAGCTGTTGATTGCAACCGAGTACGATGCTGAAAACCAGCTCCTCCCGTTGGCTTTTTTACTGGTAGAATCAGAGAGTTTTGACGATTGTGCGTGGTTCATGAAATGGCTGCGCCGTAATGTAATCCGCTCCAGATTCATGTGTGTCATCACTGATAGGGGAAAGGGTATCAAGAAGGTGTTCAGACAAGATGATCTGGGGTGGAACGAGGAGGATGAGGATCAATGTGTTCACCGTCTTTGTGCTACTCACATAGCCGAGAACATGAAGAAGAACGGTTGCAGTGATAAGGCAATCCGTTTTTTTAGAATATGTGTGGCTAATAGGAAGATGAGGAGATACGAGCAAGGAATGCAAGCAATGGGGCAGGCATGTGACATTGCCCTCAATTGGCTGGACGGTGTGGGTAAATATTTGGATCAAGATGAGAACGAGTGCCCGAAATCATGGAAGATATTCCAAGCACTGGACGGTGGTTACTGTTAGGGCATCATGACTACAAACGGGTCCGAGTCGCTTAATAATGTCTTCAAGTCCTCTCGTAAGTTACCGGTTGTAGCAATAATTGAAGACACATTTTACAAATGTATGACATGGTTTGCGCAAAGAAGGGCCAAAGCGAAATGGGAAGCCAGTCAAGGTCAACAATTCTCGTGTCGTGTGCATCAGGTACTTTTATTTGTAGTTCTTTCTTCATAATTTTTAATGAACTTTGTTAAAAAAATCTGACTTCTTCATTATTTTTTAATTTTTCGTAGTTGATCAACAAACGGTTCGGAAGGTCCGATAAAATGAAAACGCTGGGGGCTTTGGAAACAACAACGAGTTCGAGGTAACCTCCACACAGGAGAGAGTTCACACTTTCATACCTGAAGATTCTGGCTGGTTTACCAAGGCCAATTACAATTACAAATACACGGTGATAATCAGGGATGATCACACGGTAACTTGCACGTGCCAGAAGCCTCAATTGGAGAGAATACCATGCTCTCATGTTCTGTCCGTGTGTCGTCTCCTAGGCATCGACCCTGGCATCTTTGTAAGTCACTACTATCACATCCATACACTGATCAACACATGGAGCGCTCAATGGCATGTGTATGAAAATCAGTCGGAATGGCCTCAACACGATGGCCCGGTCCTTGTTCCAGAGGATAAAAATATTTCTGTGGGCAGAAGACAGCACAACCAAATTCCGATGTGGATGGACGTTCTAAATAATAGGAGAAGAGGACATCAAGCCGGCCAAGATATACAAGAAAGACAAAACAGAGCTGCTCGAGCTGCTCGAGCTGCACGAGATTGAGAGTTAATGTTGCTTTTTTAATTATATTCGTAAAAATGTTGTTTATTTTCGGTTAATTAGACGTATTTGTAATTTCCAATAACATTAGCATTGTTCTATTGTATGCTTCTTTATATGGCTCCTTGTTCTATTGTAATGTTTCTTTTGATCAAACAAACGGCGAACAACAATTTCAGATTAAACGACATTTCAAACAGAAGTAATTACACACAACTTCCAGTACAAACTTTACATTTTGATAAAAACTTCCAAACAAAATCATAATCAACTTCACATTCAGATTAAAAAAAAAATAACAGGGTCTGCTCCGGCATAGTGCGGACCCATATGGGGGTCCGCTCCGGCATAATGCGGACCCATATGGGGGTCTGCTCCGGTATAGTGCGGACCCATATGGGGGTCCGCTCCGGCATTCTGCGGCCGCCCTCAAATGGGTCCGCTCTGGTGTTCTGCTGCCGTGCTAGATTTATAATTGTCAGAAATAGGTGGTTATTTGGTTTATTATTATTTTTTAAATGTTATTAATAAAACTTTCGGCCCCTTTACCACTACACCACTACATATTTGCTGTTAGAAGTTAGTACCTTTTATATTTAATATATAGCTGGCTACTGTATCTTAAAATATTCAGAATTTTTGATATTTAATTTATATATATAACTGTTGAATAAAAAATAAAATTAAAATAATAAAAATAATATATATAATAGCCGTATCGTATCTTTGATTTTTTAAAATTGCCGTATCGCCGTATCTGTATCGTATCTGATACGATACCCGTACTCGTATCCATGCAACATAGATTAAGGCAATACCAAACAGTATCTATCAGCATAGAAGAAAAAATTAGAATCAGAATCGGTCACTTGATCCTGGAAGCAGAATCGGGTAAATCGGTAGAAATCGGCTAAATCATATCAGAAACTTGAATTTTTTTGTACTAAACAAAATTGGATAAATTTAATGTCAACAATTTGTGTTTAAACAAATAATTACACTCAAGTAATCTACTAATATAATATAATACAATCATTACAACTAAAAATTAAAAAGACGTTTTTTCACTGCAGAAACTATGTCGTGCTGACTGGATCACTTTATTGTCATCTCTATTATAATTACATTTGGTCTCTTCCTTTGACTTGGTCAAAGCTTGGCTGCTATCTTCATTCTAATAGACCGCCACATGTAACAGTTTTATGCACAGGTCTGGAAACAGGGTATTGGATGGTCCTCAAGCCTTCATACCTTTAGTTCCCACTGTGTGGCACCATCTCATTCGTCGTGATTAGTGAAGCGGACTACCACATCCACATGGGTTAAGAACCTTTTCCCAATAAGATAAGTTGTGACATGACAAAGAACAGACGACTTTGAGGCATAAACTTGAGACCCGTTTGCAAATAACTAAATAAGTTCTTACCCGTTATACTGTTCTTATCATAGTTCGTGCCGCATTTCTTTTGCAGCAAGATGGTGATAGATCTGAGCCAGTGGATCAAAAGTATGTGCAGACCTAGTGATAACTACAGGCGCAGATTTCACCGCGGTTTCATCTGTCCCAAATCCCAATCGACCCTTTCAATTTCGCCCCTTTCCTTGGAAAATAAATCTGCTGTTGATTCTCGGGGAATCACAGGACCTGCGATCCCATTTCAACTGTTGGTCTTTCTTGAGATGCGTGCATGAAAATTTACTTTTTCAAAAACGTTTTCAAGATCCGCGCACGGAAAAGTTTAAATCGTTAATCTCGGAATTTTAGAATCCTGCGATCCATCTCGGAATCGCAGCAGATTTGGACTCCTTTCCTTGACGAGCAGGGCCGTCATACAATCAAATGCCTTTGCTTATTCTGAAAAAATCGCTCCCAGTAGTGAATATCGGTAAGAATGGGCCCTAAATGTCAAGAATCGCTTGACTCAGCCAGTTGGAACCGATTTGTCGCTGATAAATCGCAAACTGAGGAACTCGGTCCAAAATCAGATCGCCGGTGGCCGATTCCGGTCCGACTCGGCCGATTATTCCTTCTATGCTGATAACTACTAAAATCAATTCCAATTGCACAGAGTATACCAAACAATCCCCTCCTCCCCTCCTCGCAAACAAGACAAATAGTAATTCCTTGCCATAACCAAAAGGGAAAGTTGAAAAAAGAAAAGCTAAGTATACCGCAGACAGATCCAAATTCATCAATGGTATATCAATTCCACCGAAACGGCCGAAACGCAAATTAAACAAACTTCAAAACTTTTTTGAGCTCTCTGCGTGAATCGAACCCATGCCCTCTAGCTAAGCAACCAAAGTCAACTACCACCACACCATACAACTTTTGTTGCTAAAAAACACAACTCATATATATGAGAATTTTAATTGTGCCAGTCCATTAGTCCATGAGAATTTCTGAGAGTGAAAGAGTGTTTTTTAGTTGTAATGCTTGTATTATATTTTATTAGTGGATTATTTGATTATAATAATATTTCTAAATTTTTTTATCAATTTTTTTCTATTTTTTTAGTGTAAAACAAGCTTCTGGAAAAAAAGTCCGATTTTCCAATCCGATTCGGCTGATTCTGACCGATACTTCCGATCCGGGTCGGGATCGGACGGTGCCGATCCCGATTCCGATTCTGATTTTTCCTTGTATGATTCATACCTTCTCTAATTGTAGGGACATTAATTGATCACTAGAGGAGACAGAGGCAAGCAAAGTCCGACCACCGCTTTAGACCCAATTGACTCTCGTCAAGCGATAATTTGAGCAAATTTCGGGTAATTAGATGAACTCTCTTATTATTATTTCTTTGTGATGATTGACTCTAACTATTTGCATTGTTGGTAATTTAATTAAGGCCTTGTAGTTTGATTACTAGTAGATCTATTGTCTTGTAATTTGATACAGAAGCTTGGTACAAGCATGTTGCATTGATCATTTGCCCACTTTTTATAATCTCCCTAGCTTCATGAATTGAATCCGTAAGGCTATCGGAACAACCTCCAAAGCAAAGGGGAAGAAAGGGAGTTCCCTAATGGAAGGTGAGATTGGAATTTCGAAGAGAGGCAATAATTGGAAAATTGATGAGTCGCGCATCTTACTAGAGTGACATATAGAGTGATACTCCGGTACGTACTATGCATAGCTCACATTGGTCTATATTATAAATTGATATCTCTGTTTTCAAAGTCCAAACGGCCGATCGGAACCACTAAACATGATCTTCATATGAAATATATTAATTTGGTGACTAAAATTTATATATTTTTTTAGAATTTTTCACTCTTTTTCAGATAAACAGAAAAATCACTATTTTTAAAATGGTCCATAGTTTCTAAATAAAGTGATTTTCATCCAATCTAAAAATATACATAAGATGCTAATGATAATTAATACGCTCGTGTTGTATATATGTACCTATAAAAGAGAATAATTATATGAATTCCCACACTACGGTCCCCCCCTCTATCCCAGTAGCTACATTAACACCTTGTTTGGATGGAGAGTAGAGGAAGGGAGGGAATGGAAAGAAAAGAAAACTTTCTATCGATCGAATCGTGTTTGGTTGATAAAATTATGTCGGAGGTGAAGGGTATGAGGTGAAAGGTTTAACCTTGTATTATTATAATCAATAGAATCGGCTTCCCTCTCGATTTGGGGTGTAACGGATGGAAATAAATTTTGTTGCAAATATTTTTAGAAAAAATAGTACAAATACTCAACTCTATATCTTACCTATATAATTCTCATACAAGTTTTTTTGTCACAAACCTATAACAACCACCGAATTTTTCATTAACTTTCTAAATTTTAATTAATCAAACAAGAAATAAGACAAGAAATAATATTAATTTATTTTCTCCCATTAATCATTCAAACACGAAGAGATTAAATATGTTAATCTTCATTTCTATTTCATTCTATTCCCTTCTATTCTTCACCTCCTCTTCCTTCATCTACTCTTCATCCAAACAAGGTGTAAAGGAATGGTGTATCATAATACCCACTAATTATATGGTCCCCATTTTTCAGTCCCCACACTTGTTCTGCGTCAACCTTCATAGGTATAAATACTTGAAAGATAATAAATTAATACTTGCAAACTAAGATATTAATGCTTGCATGTGTAACTTGATATGACTATATGGGGGGGCCACTCAAACTATATGGGGAGAATCATACACGTTTGTAGAGGTGGTTTTTTTTTTTTTCTTTTTTCAATGTCGTTCACATTTCTGACGATATATGAGTAATTTTGCGAATCTAAAACCACGAATGTCTTCTACGTAATTTTATCTTTCAAATGAGATTAATGATGACGTACTTTCGGGCTAGTCGTCACACAAGTATTTATACCTCATGCAAGTATTTATACCTATACTTGCAAGTATTTTTCTCCAATCGTGGACCCGCATAGGTATAAATACTTCAGTGAATAGGTATTTATACCCCTGCGTCAACCTTTCTCTAACAAAAATAGTTGACCGCATAGGTATAAATACTTTAGTGCATAGGTGTAAATACATGTAATACTTGATATTAATACTTTCATATGTCAGCCAGTGTCATATATGAAAAATACTTAGAAATATAGATATAAATACTTGCATGACAAGGTATAAATACTTGTTTGACGACGAGTCCGAAAGTATGTCTTCATGGATCTCATTTGAAAGATAAAATTGCGTAGAAGACGTTCGTGGTTTTAGATTCGCAAAATTCCTCATAGATCATCAGAAATGTGGACGAGATTGAAAAATGAAAAAAAAATCCACCTTTAAAAACGTGCATGATTCTCCCCATGTAGTTTGAGTAGTCCTCCCATATAGTCGGAGAAACAATTATTTATGTAAAATTATTCACCTTATAGATATAATACCTTTGTTCATATGGATAAATACTTTCGTGCATAGGAATTAATATTTTAGAGAAAAAAATAAGTGCTGAATTTTTGTGGTCCCCCATGATAGTTATGGAATTTAAGTGGGGTGATAATGGAAGGATGAGAGTGCGGAAACAAATATCAGGATCCTAAAAGAAAATCATCATACTTATTTTTAGGGTAGAGAATCATCATACTAATAACGGTAGCAGAGCTGGATTAACACTGGGGATTCTAAAAGCGTCTAGACAGCTGGCGATGAGAAAACCTCTGTTTTGTCTGACCTTTTTTCTAGTCTTGGTATGTATTTCACATTTAAATTTTCTTCTAATGTTCTTCCCCAAAATATTTATTGATTTTTTACATCAGAAATCAATCCAGTGATTTGGTAAAATTATAAAATAGTCAACATACAGAACAAATCTCTTCAAACTGTTCCAATTAATCTTATAACTAAATATACAAAATCAAAGAATATAACTAATTTATCTTATAAATACATAATAGTAAATATTGCTTAAAGTATTCATTATTATTTTTAATTTACTACCAGTGCAAACCGTGGTAATTTTTTATTTTTTGGAAGTATAGTTTAAACTGAAGTACATAATAAAAACACTCATAAATTTATTATTGAGTTAATTTCTAATGTATCCTTCAAGAGTTCTGCAATTTCTTGTTTACCCCTTTACCTTTTATTATATTCAATATGTCCTTTAATTTTGTTTTCTCTTCCTTAAAAAAAAATTCATAATTATTGTGTAATGGGCAAATAAGAAAGAGAAGACAAAGTTAAAGAACATATTGAATGTAATAAAGAGTAAATGAGTAAATAAGAAATTGAAGGTACATGAGAAATTAACCCTAAATTCAGTAAGACATGAGAATGAAGGAGACGTACCATCTGAAAGGAGGAATAAAATCAGCTGTTATTCTTTGGAAAACAGGAACCGTTTTTTCTCATCCAAACATTAATTTTCATCGAGATTCGTGCATACAACAATTTGAACTGTAATGAGAAAAAGTAGGTTTCTATTTTTCAAAACGAATAACAACAGATTCGTACTCCTGAAAGCATGCATCATGCTTATACATATTTGGATTGCTTTTAAAAGAATTCAAATAGGGCAGCGCATTTATGGGATCTAGATGTAACAAAGTTAATGGTGTTCTTGTCTACGCATTTTTCAAATAAAACTTATTAAGTAGCTTATTCCGTAAAAGGGGAAGATTATTTCCCCCATCCAACAACTCTTTAGACATTTTCTATTTTTGATTAGTACACATGAGCAGCTGGCTGGAGATGTGCGATCTGAACTCGACTGAATCAAACTAAATTAACCTAATGAAGTAGACCTCGAGATCTTCCACTGGTTTGACTAATGAATTAAAAACAAATTAATGAGCAGTTCGCAGTGCTCCATGAATTCTAAACTACATTATATCGATAATCTGAATTCATTATTACACAAAATTAAATGAATGCACCTCGGAATTCGGATATGCATGCCTCGAGTTGACTTACAAGGTAGTAAAATGATTCCCTCCATGTGGGAACCAACTCCGCTGCTCGCCAAATAGGCGAGCAGGACCCTGCTTTTCAAAATCAGACCGTTGAATTTTTTTCAAGCACGGATCTCAACACAGATGAACGGTTAGATTTAGAATAGCAGGGTCCTGCTCGCCTATTTAGCGAGCAGCGGAGTTGGTTCCCTCCATGTGAATGCTTTGTTTCTTCCCAAAAAGACTGATTCACATCGTTTATGCTGCACACCACGCGTGCCGAATGGAATTCGTATCCTCTGCATTAGCTCAAAAGGGAATCTTTTGAGTTAATGCATCTGGACCATCCGATCTACTTTAAAATCCGTGTAAATTAGATCCGCACTAATATTAAAGGGTCTCTTTGTTAAAATCAGACAGCCGGATTGGCTCCGTTTAATATAAGACGGCTGAGATGCATTAACTCAAAAGATTCTCTTTTGAATTAATGCAGATGATACGTGTTCGTGCCGAATGGCATACCGATGGATGGATTTTGAAGAAGATTTTTGAAAACTTATGCCACATGAATTTAAAACGATTGAAACGGTCCCGATCTGCGTAACGTACACCCAATCTTTCAGTTTCATATAACAAAATTATGAGATTTTCTAGTTTATATATTCAATGAATTTTGAAGAGAGAAAAAAAGGTGGTTACTAAATTTTTTTCCAAAAATAAATGATTTATTTCTCTACCTGTGACGCATACGCAATAATATAAAGGTATATGTTTGTGTATGAAAGTAAAAAAAAATGAACTTTTGCTCTCAAAATCGACCAATTAGAACTTTAGAAGACTGAATATTCCTCTTAAACATACCACATTTTTTCTAATAAAAGGAAAAATGTATATTTTATAAATATAAAATGGGTTTTAATAGAATAGCTATTAAATTATGTAACTATGTGAGTTTTTTAAATTTATATGGGTAAATATGATATTAAGAAATTTAGAGAGGGAGATACGTAATTTTCAGATTTTTGAGGGGTATACATGAAGTTGTCTCAAATTATATGTCCAGCTAGAGTTTGTCTTCGCATAAAAAAAATTTAAAAACAAAAGAAAATATCTTCCGAATTTATTGCACACTTGATAGCTCTTAGAGTAGGGCTGCAAACGAACCGAACCGAATCGAACTTACCTCCAGTTTGAGTTTGGTTTGAATTAATTTCGAACTAAGTTTGGTTTGAATTAATTTCGAACGAACTCCATTTCGAATCGAATTTTTTACGAACTCAATTTCAAACTTTTACGAACTTTGTTACGACTTACGAGTTATGACTTATGGTTAGGCCATAGTTCGAAATTACAGCACTTTATAAAAACTCAGGCATTCTGAAGTATAATTACACAGTACACCAAAGTTTATATCAAAGTTCATTACAAATACCAAAATTTATATCAAACACCAAAGTTTAGTACAATCAATCAAAGTTCAATACAATCACAGAATCGAAAGTTTTCCAAATAGCCAACAGGAGCAACATCACCAAAGTTTTCAAATATCCAAAGTATTCAAGTACAATTTAAATATCAATAGAAGTACAGAACAATCACCAAAGTCTTAGAATTATTACAAATCCAAATATTATCCTAAATAAAATATTAAAATTCATTATCAGCGGAAATTAACGGTTCACGTTTGAGTTAATTTCGAACTAAGTTTGGTTTGCGAACCTATTTCGAACGAACTAGGTCTAGTTTGAGTTTGGTTTGAATTAATTTCGAACTAAGTTTGGTTTGAATTAATTTCGAACGAACTCAATTTCAAATCGAATTTTTCACGAACTTTTTCGAATCAAACTCGAATCGAATTACGAACTACGAATTTTTTGTGCAGCCCTATCTTAGAGTGTGCTTCACAACTCAATCATTAAAGGAAAAGAAGAGGAGTGGAGGTGAACTGAGCTCTACTCCTGAAAGCATGCCTCATGCTTATACATATTTGGATTGCTTTTAAAAGAATTCAAATAGGGCAGCGCATTTATGGGATCTAGATGTAGCAAAGTTAATGGTGTTCTTGTCTACGCATTTTTCAAATAAAACTTATTAAGTAGCTTATTCTGTAAAAGGGGAAGATTATTTCCCCCATCCAACAACACTTGAGGCATTTTCTATTCTTATTTAATACACATGAGCAGCTGGCTGCAGATCTGCGATCTGAACTCGACTGAATTAAACTGAATTAATTACCAAATGAAGTAAATAGAACCTCGAGATCTGCCATTGGTTTGACTAATGAATTAAATACAAATTAATGAGCAGTTCGCAGTGCTCGATGAATTATAAACTACATTATATCGATCATCTGAATTCATTATTACACAAAATTAAATGAATGCACCTCGGAATTCGGATATGCATGCCTCGAGTTGACTTACAAGGGGTAGTAAAATGATTCCCTCCATGTGAATGCTTTGTTTAAAGACTAAGGAGTTCACATCGTTTATGCTGCGCACCACGCGTGCCGAATGGAATTCGTATCCTCTGCATTAGCTCAGAAGAGAATCTTTTGAGTTAATGCATCTGGACCATCCGATCCACTTTAAAATCCGTGCAAATTAGATCCGCACTAATATTAAAGGATCTCTTTGTTAAAATAAGACAGCCGATTGGCTCCGTTTAATATCAGACGGCCGAGATGCATTAACTCAAAAGATTCTCTTTTGAGTTAATGCAGAGGATACGTGTTCGTGCCGAATGGCATATCGATGGATCGATTTTGAAGAAGATTTTTGAAAACTTATGCAACATGAATTTAAAACGATTGAAACGGTCCCGATCTGCGTAACGTACACCCAATCTTTCAATTTCATATGACAAAATCATGAGATTTCTAGTTTATATATTCAACGAATTTTGAAGAGAGAAAAAAAGGTGGTTGCTAAATTTTTTTCCAAAAATAAATAATCTATTTCTCTACCTGTGACGCATACGCAATAATATAAAGGCAGATGTTTGTGTATGGAAGTACAAAAAAATAAACTTTTGCTCTCAAAACCGACCAATTAGAACTTTAGAAGACTGAATTTTCCTCTTAAACATACCACATTTTTTTTTAATAAATGGAAAAATGTATATTTTATAAATATAAAATGGGTTTTAATAGAACAGCTATTAAATTATGTAACTATGTGAGTTTTTTCAATTTAGATGGGTAAATATGATATTAAGAACTTTAGAGAGGGAGATACATAATTTTCATATTTTTGAGGGGTATACATGAAGTTGTCTCAAATTATATATCCAGCTAGAGTTTGTCTTCGCATAAACAAAATTAAAAAAGAAAAGAAAATATCTTCCGAATTTATTGCACACTTGATAGCTCTTAGAGTGTGTTTCACAACTCAATCATTAAAGGAAAAGAAGAGGAGGGGAGGTGAACTGAGCTGTGACCGATCCTGTCCGGAGAGTTTACTTCCTCCACAATAAAAAAATTCGAAGGTAAAAACAAAGAGACAGGAGGAGAGCGGAGGTAAATGCTTTGTAGAAACTCAACAAAATCTCTCACCCCCAAATTAGAGTGTAGCCGAGGTGAACTCCACTTGATCACCTTCCATTGCCTTCCCTTCCTTCCCTCTCAGCACAGCTGTTCTCGAGCACACCCTAAATCATTAATCGTACAATTTGTAACAAAATTAAAAACCACGTGAATCACATTATGCACTAGAACCCCTAGTGTTTTGTATATTACCAAAGTTTATAGCAAGAGCAATTCGTCATTGAACTCTTGCAAAATATCATGCAAGGCATCCATGGTATCACCTCCGATACCATCAGGGGCTAGCACGAACTTTGACTCCTCCGGCTCAAAGAAGCCATTGCCATCCTTGTCCAAGTAGGAGAAGGCACAATCTCTGAACAATAACCATATTATTTTTTGAAGGTTAATAACCATATTATTATTACTCATTTGGTAAGGATTAGAGGTATGCACTAAATAACCATGTTATCATGATTAAAGGCACCACATGTTTCATCAAAACTATTTTTCTTTGCTTAGTTCCAATCAATATATAATATAACCGCAAGCTCCAGTAAAAGTCATCAATGGCTGAACCATCTCAAGCAAAAGGAAAAAGAGTAATAGGTACCATGAATCAAGGGAAACAGATTAACAAAATAACGCACACATGCTGAATTCTCTAATATACCTTTAGGAGGAAATAATGCATACATTTTGATTTTAAAGGCTTCTAAATTTTAGGTTAGGTGAACTTAGATGGCGGATTCTTTTCCCCTGTTTTCTTTGATGTTGAAGTTCTGAAATGGATTTTAATATTCAAGTTTTTTGAATCTCTAGAGAAGGACGGCAAGGTCCTATTGTTTGAGTTTTACCTTCTGCTATTATTTATTTTTTATAACAAACAAGTTGCTTTACACCAATCTAGAGGTACTTCAATTTTACTATACTTTAAAAGACATTAAATAGTAGTGTGTTCATTGATTGAAGATGTAATAATTATCTGACAGCTTCACATAAATAATCTTTAATCTAAGGTCGTTCACATATTTTCTCCTTCAAAGCGAAATAGTAAATTGTTAAAAATTAAACAATTTCAGAAAAATTATAAGGAACTCTCCAAATAATGATCTTTGAAGAGGTGAAATGGATCTTAATTTTCAGCTCGATTTTCTTATTAGGTTTAGGATGAATCAAGCCTCAATGATGAGTAATTTTCTTGAATCAGTATATACACTACTACAAAAATGGTCATTGTACACTGCACATTGTACACGGATTTGACAATTTTATATAAAAACCGTGGCGAAATATCTGTGGAATCTCTACACGGGATCTCTACACGGATATTTATTAAAGAATCAGTGTAGAAAGCCTTGAGAAAGCTACACGGATGTTTATTAGGAATTGTACACGGATTATTGTTTAAATAACAGTGTAGAAAGCCTTGAGAGAGCTACACGGACCTTTATATAAAGAACTGTGTAGAAAGGTAGGAATTGTACACGGATTATTGTTTAAATAACAGTGTAGAAAGCTTGAGAGAGCTACACGGACGTTTAATAAAGAGCCGTGTCGAAAGGTAGAAATTGTACACGGTTTTTTGTTTAAATAACAGTGTAGAAAGCCTTGAGAGAGCTACACGGACTTTTAATAAAGAGCCGTGTAGAAAGGTTATTCTAGGATTTTTGTTATATAAAATGCCTTCTCCTTCCAGCGCCGTTTTGATCAATTAATACTCTCCGTATAGAAAGGTTATTCTAGGGTTTTTTGAAAGTGAGAAGTAATGAAAACTCCTAAGGTTTCCATCATCAGATCTGAGGAAAACCGTTGAAGATCAGTACTAATGCTTTCGCCTAAAGATGTCTGCACTTCAGAACTGTAAGATTTAAATTACTTTGCCATTTTATTTTGGATTTACGGATTCTGGATTGCTTGCGTTTTTTAATTACAAAAGGCAATATCTATATATGTTGCATGAATTGTAATATCTTAATATTTTCTATGGTTTTTGATGCAATATGGGCCTGCGCACGCTTCAGAAAAAGGGGTGTAACTTTTGATCCATCCGTCGGATCGGGCTGAAATTTTGACAGGAACTCCACAACCCAAAGTCGGATTCGAAACTGATCTATGATCCGTTTTGCCCATTTTTCGGGCTCAGATTCGCGATCCAACCGTCGGATCTGGACTTTTGGACCTTTCTTTATAATTTTTGCATTTTTAGGGTCTTGGATGTATCTTTTATGCATTTTCTGTTTAGGGTTTGTAATGCTAAATATGGATTTGTATAATTTTGTATAATGTAGTGTACATGAATTATTTATACTGTTGTATAGTTTTGGAATTCTAAGTTTAAAAGGCCTCTGTTTAATGTTTCTCTGTTTTGGAATTCTGATTTTAAATGGGTAGCAAAACTGGAGGCTAGTCACAAAAAAAAAAAAAAATGGAAAAAAAAAACAATTTTACACGGACATAAGGTATTTAAAAAAAAAAAAAAAAAGACAATTCTACACGGACATTTAACTAAAGTCCGTGTAGAAAGGTATTTAAACATTAAAAAAATAAAAAAAAAATAAGAGAGCTACACGGACATTTAGCTAAATGTCCGTGTAGAAAGAGTAATTGTACACGGTTAATTAGGGGATATCCGTGTAGCTCTCTAGGTCTTTGTACACGGTTAATTAGGGAATATCCGTGTAGAAATCATCATAATCACACACGGTTAAATATCCGTGTGTAGTTCCTGACCTATTATACACCCTGGTTTTAAACACAGCAGGAAATCCGTGTAGCTCTTCCATTAATGTCCGTGTGTAATCTGTTTTTCTGTAGTAGTGGAGCCTAAGGTTTTATTAAGAAAGAACCCAAAAAATTAGGGTTAAAAAACTATTATGCCACAGGACTTCAATTTGAAAGAATGACACCATCATATATACAAATAATTAGGGTTAATTGTACAAAGATTGACAAAATTGTACAAATTCTCTAGCACTCAATCCAATAGCAGCAATTCATTACATAGTTTTATTAATACATCCATCTACCAATCACATGACACATTGATTGGACATTTACATGCAAAGTATGTACTTTTCTTAAATTAAAACTGAATCAATATACACAGATAAATGAAATAATGAATGAAACTTCAGCATAATTAGTAAACAGAAAAAAACTGAAAAGCTATGTATAAGATAGTATTCTTCATCTTTATCATTCCATTTGCATCCTCAGAAGCCTCATGCGCCGCTCATCAGAGAGTATCTTGGCAAACCGAATCAATTCTTCTTCATTTGATCCACCATTCAGCAAAGGTTCAATATTTCCGTTGTCCAAGTTCACTCTAGACATTGGCTTTTTAAGAAGCTCGTTTCCAATTTGGACTAGTTTTAGCAAGTTCTTATTCGATGAATTGTCCATTGATGCAGCGGTGCCCTCCAAGGAATCATCCTACAATAACCCAGTACTGAATAAATTAATATTGGTGCTTCATACAAACTATTATTTTTGAGAAACCTGCCAGAGGCTGTGCTTCATACAAACTAATTATTTAGAAAATAATAAGATATCACTAATTATCATGCTAATTTCCTACCTGTATGCGCAAGTAGTTCTTCTCGCAATGCAACGCTTTGAAAAGAACGGATGCGTGGATATCAACCAGATCAGCACTTGCTTGCATAAAACAATCAATCAGGGGGTTGGAACCTTTATGGGTTAACCAGCTAAGCAGGCCCCACTTGGCCGCTGCCTCTGCTTTGTACTTTTGTTCCAGTTTTGCTGATCCCGTTCCAAGCGAGAGGACCAGGAACTTTCCGTAAAACACTGGTTTGACAGGGAAATAATCACCTCTTTGTATCACGATCTCCTTTGTCACGTGATTCACAGCAAGAAGTGTCTGATATGTCACAAAGAAAGAAAAATAAAACGTTTAGAAGAAAATATTAATCATACCAACTTCAGACTTGAGAGAGTTGGGTAATAATTTCGAAATTATTGTGATTTATTAATTTATTCAATCATGTGTTTTCTGGTACAAATAAATTCACAACTATTGCAGCCAAAAGCGGTTTATATATAAAAGAGGTCAAGCTGTAAGAATTAATACTGTTTGTTATTTGATTGTATTTATTTATGAAAGATATATATGTACCGGATTATTTGCTGCAACACCTCCATCAACAAGATTGAAGCTCCGTGTTTTGCCGAGACGATCCTTAGTTGTGAAATGATGTGCCGGAAGATATGTTGGAGCAGCAGAAGTGCTTATACATACATCCGATAGTAGAGCATCCTTTGAAGCATCCGCCTTTGCCTACAGGTTATCAAGCTCATATGTAAATTCTAGTTGACATTCTAAATTTTATAAATTTAATTTTGTGGAAAGCAAATCGGTTGTTCCATTTTTAAATGCAGAAAAGCTAGAAAAACACAAAAATAAGATTTATAAGTGATACGTTTATATGTACCTCGTTCGTAGAGAAGATGGTTGGCTGAAGATAATTAATGTCGAATGTTGGAACGACCACTTCTGTAACTGTATCATGAAGCCTTGTTTCCCCGAGCAGTTCCCGAATCTCGCTATGAAGGTATTGTCCTGTGTATCTCGGACCAAAAATACTCGCTAGCAAGCCTCCAGTTCCATTCCTACAATAAAAGTTGCTCGCTATTATGTATATTGCACTATTTTATTTTTTACTTACGTTCCACAAAGCATGCATTTACGAAGAAGTAGATTACTGCCAAAAGAATAAAGAGAAGTCAGAAAGGCATACCTATTAGAAGGGAAAATCTTTGGAATGTTTTCATTGTAGAAGCTTATAATATCTTTAGCTGAGAAGAGAGGTCGTTTTTGCTTGTTAGGAGCAGCAAGCATGGTCGCTACTAAACCTCCGGTACTAGCTCCTGAAATCACATCAAAGTAATCTGCAATTCTTGCATCTTCTCCGTCAAGCTCCTACAAGTACATGCACAAGAAGTAATCATTACCAAGGTTTCCTTAAATATAATATTTGATACTTATTTCCATATTTATGAATAAATCTTTTGGACTAGCTAGTTTCTTGTGCTAACAATACAAATTGAGTTAAATATATTATTTATTATCTAAAAAAATAGTTAACTCACTTGTAGCTTAGATTCGAGGAATCCAAGGATAGCAGCAGGGATGAGTCCCCTAACGCCACCACCATCGATGCTTAGTATCGTCACTATGTTGCCTTGTGATGGTGGCGATTTTGGTGTAGCCAGACTGATATTTAGCACTTTGCTTGACAGAAGGCGCACTCCTAGAGAACTCATTAGAGGAGATTTTCTTACTTCGGTATGGAAGTGCAATATTAATCTCAGCACACTAGAGAAAAATTGAAATGTTGTAGCTAGCTAGCAAGATTAAAGAGATCTTGAAGCTTATATTACTTGGTAAATTTAATTTCTTGGCTTTGCTTAGTTGTGTAGTAGTGTGGGAAGAGAGGTGTGCTTTCATGTATTATATAGGCAAGAGAAAAGAGGTACAATCGTACAAGTAGCTGAAGCAGGCAAAATATAGCATTAAATTGGAGCAAGGACCAATTCTATAAAACTGCAGATAGTTTGAAAATTCCAATGATATGAAGGCGCCAAAGCCACGCGACAAAGCAGAACTTAAAAAAAAAAAGGTTAACTCTGTGATATTTGTGGCCCATGGGCTTCAATATGCACCAAAAAGGATCTGGCTTCGTTTCTTCGTGTGTGAGCTACGCGTAAACCATTTATGGACCGCGCCAAGTCTTTTATGCATTTTCTGTTTAGGGTTTGTAATGCTAAATATGAATTTGTATAATTTTGTATAATGTAGTGTACATGAATTATTTATACTGTTGTATAGTTTTGGAATTCTAAGTTTAAAAGGCCTCTGTTTAATGTTTCTCTGTTTTGGAATTCTGATTTTAAATGGGTAGCAAAACTGGAGGCTAGTCACAAAAAAAAAAAAAAAAAAATGAAAAAAAAAACAATTTTACACGGACATAAGGTATTTAAAAAAAAAAAAAAAAAAAAAAGACAATTCTACACGGACATTTAACTAAAGTCCGTGTAGAAAGGTATTTAAACATTAAAAAAAATAAAAAAAAAATAAGAGAGCTACACGG
The DNA here is from genome assembly GCA_025461045.1 of Carex parvula. Taxonomy (NCBI): domain Eukaryota; kingdom Viridiplantae; phylum Streptophyta; class Magnoliopsida; order Poales; family Cyperaceae; genus Carex; species Carex parvula. Next base: position 340,544 of record JAJGRW010000353.1, on the reverse strand, counting down.
ACATTTAGCTAAATGTCCGTGTAGAAAGAGTAATTGTACACGGCTGTTTATGTAATTATCCGTGTAGCTCGGTGGAATTGTACACGGTTGTTTATGTAATAATCCGTGTAGAAATAGTAATTGTACACGGCTAAAATATCCGTGTGTAAATATTCAGGGATTTCTACACCCTTACATCCCACACGGCAGGAAATCCGTGTAGCTCCCCTGTTTATGTCCGTGTACAATCACTTATTCTGTAGTAGTGATATAAAGTACAGTGTGCTTCAGGAATTGTTATTGTGTCATTTCAACAGACGAATCATGGCAGAGGAATTGGGAAGGAGTGATTGGTATCATCATATTCAGTATTATTTATATCACCAAGGACAATTTGGATTGCTCGGAAGCTCCACTGCCTCCATATATATCAAAAGCCTCTGCAATTGCTGATGAATAATTAATGTTGAAACGACGAAGAAATGTATGAAGGTGGCTCGAGGCGATCCCTCTCCCCATGCACCTGCAAAAATTTCGCCTTTTTCTCGTCAATTTAAATTCGTACAAATTTCACTTAAAAAAAAAATAAGAATCATCCTTTTCGGACGAATAAAGGGTGAACTGTCAATTAGATAAAATATAGGTGATTTTTTTTTAACAAGACAAATTATTATCCTTTAGAAAACTTTAGATTTGAGAAGAGTTGACAGAATATATTTAAAAAAAAAAACAAGAAGAGAGACGACTTGTCTCTCCATTTAAGGCCTCCCAGTGATGCAACATGTTACCGGTCAGAAGTTAAATTAATTAAATATATATAACACATTATATACCTTCAGACTCCACTATAAAATATTCCCCATGAGCAACATGCGGTAAGTTATATAAATATAGCACGTTATTGTTTTTCAGACTGCACACTAAAATCTTCCCCAACAATCTATCCTCCGCAGCAAAAGTGTAAGAGCAATTAAAGCTAAACGTGATATATAGTAATGGCCATTCCATCCTCCCAAAGCATTAGATCTGAAAGTGAAATGGTGTCTGAACGCCCAATTATGCCAGTTGATCTTTTCATGGCAGCAATAGAAGGCAACCGTGATGTATTAATACCACGTCTTGGACTACAGCCGGAAGAACCAATGGAAATTGATCAGGTAGTATTTCACAAACTATTTCTTGCTTATATAGTGTCTGTAATTAATCTACCTAATTAGACGGGGGGAGCACATAGGGAATTGCATTTTGCGCCGTTAAGACATTACATTTAGTTTTCATCTTATTTATATTATGACTTCTATTAATTGTCATCGTTTGTTGTTATTGTCATTATTATTATGATTATTATTAATGTCATTAACGTTGTAATTCTGCTTATCTTTTATATATGATTTTTATGATAATTCTTCTAGTATGCATCTAAATATTTAAGTACATTAGAACCAGTTTTTGATCTAGTGGCAAAGGCAGTACTCTTCATGTAGGAGGTCGTAAGTTCGAACCCTAGATGGAGGAATCACTAGCGGATATTAAATAGTTGGGTGTCTTGACATATGTATGACTACTAAAATTTGAACTGAATAGATTTAATAATTTTTATTTTCATTAAGAAGTTATTTTTCATTGAGGAACTTAAATATTAAGATTGTCATAACAAAATTTCTTATAAAAAGATAGGAAATTTGATACTATTACTCAAAATTTCTTTTCTGCTTTAGTAATCACCGACTATTATTCTAGATTTGCACTGAGGCAAGTATAATGTACATAGAATTACTAATTTTTTTTGTTGCAGTGGGAAAAGGTCCACTGATTTCGTTGAAATCAAATTGTTTAAGTTAGATAACAAACATCAAGTACTAAATGTTTTGAGTTATGCCTAAAATTTGTTGACTGGTTAATCATTTTGTACCAGATATTTAATGTATCTTTGCTAAATTGTAGGTTCTGACAGAAGAAAAAGATGTTGCAAAGACATCAATTCTAAACAGGCCTCGACAACTGAATGCACTTTCCTATCCAATGGTACGTATCATCAGTATCTAGCAATTAATAATCCTTCTTCAAATAGCAGCTTGTCACATGTTAATATTTAAAAATGTTCTTCTCACTCTGTTAGTCTGTTGTTGAAGAATTTCATGGAGTAACTGTATCTTCTTCCATCACCCAGTTCCCTACCCCCCCCCCCCCCCCCCCCCCCCAATCGTTTCAGTCAACGCGCTAAAACTCAGTTCCCTAACAAAACCCCAAGTTTTCCCGTCAAATCCTCAAACTCACTTAAACCTCTAATCGTCTCTCTTCCAATTAATCCTCAAAAAATAAAAACCCAAGTCGCGCTGGAGCTGACTCCGTCTCTTTCTATCGAAAGATTTGCCAATTCCGAGGCTTATCTCTTCGTTGCCCACCCCCCCACCCCAAATTGAGTTATTGTTAGGGGTGCAAACAGATCGGATAATGTCCGACCATATCTGGACCCGTATCCGAAAATTAGTTACGGATCCGATATCTGAATGTTAGTGCGGATACGGATACGGATATGGTTTTGAATTTTAATTATCCGTATCCAAATAATAGTATATATACCATATATTGTAATATATATTATGATAATATTTATGTATATATCTATGGATATCCGAGATCCGATCCGTATCCGTTTGATATCCAATCCGTATCCGTATCCGAAAAATAAAAACGGATATGGATGTAGTTTTACCACTATCCGATCCGCATCCGATCCGTTTGCACCCCTAGTTATTGTAATTTTTTGTCACCTAATCAAATTTCATCGAGTCCTACGCCGAATTTGTCTTAGGCCAGAAGTCATGAGCCTATAAAAAGTTCTTTTCTTTTTTCAATTTTTTTAAATTCCGTCGTTATACTCGATAAAAAAATAATTCAACAATTTAACTTGTGCGTCTATGATTTCTATTGAGGGTTTAGAAAGAATTGTCGCTTTTTTCTTTTTGTTTATTTTATGAACTGCTTTTCTATATAATTTAGGGTTAATTTTATATGTACCCTTAAAAACTCTTTGGTTTCTTATTTACCCTTAAAAATTTCAATATATCTTATTTAACCTAACTCTCACAAACCTTTCTTATTTGTCCCTTGAGTTTTTTGGATTAAAAATCATGCAATGAACAATTTGTTATTCCAACTGTGCCCCTCTTCCAACTAAGTTTCTTTTCAAAAACTATTTTGGTATTGTTTATTGAGATATAAATACTTGTAAAACAAAATATAAATACTTGCAATATTCGATATTAATATTTTCAAATAAAAAAAGATTAATATTTGTTATAATCTGTTAGGTAGAAACACTTGATACATGAATTATTCACACTTGCATGACGAGATATGAATACTTGCAATAGTTGATATTAATACTTTCAAACGTTATCCAATGCCATAAGGAAAAAAAAAATGATGGAATATGTTAGATACAAACACTTGATATATAAACTATTCACCCTTGTATTATGAGATATGAATATTTGCAATACTTAATATTAATACTTTCGGACATCATCTAGTGTCATATGGGAAAAAAAAATTAATAGATACTTTTAGGTACAAATACTTGACATATGAACTGTTTACATTTGCATGACGAGTTATAAATACTTGCAATACTTGATATTAATTTTTCCATATGTCATCCAGTGCCATATGGAAAAAAATTAAAATTCGATAGAATCTGTTAGGTACAAACACTTGACACATGAACTATTTACACTTGCATTACGAGATATGAATACTTACATGACGAGGTATAAATACTTGCTCAACAACGTATGAATTCTTGCACGAAGAGGTATCAATACTTGCACGACGAGTTATTAATACTTACACGACAGAGAACCAAAAAATACTTCATCATAGATCTCATTTGAAAGATAAAATTGCATTGAAGATGTTTGTGGTTTTAGATTCACAAAATTTCTCCCAGATCGTCAGAAATATGAGTGAGATTGAACGGAGAAAAATAATCACCTCTAAAAACGTGCAAAAGATGGGTGTATGATGAGAGAGATAAAAGAAAGCTGATATGTTCTGTTTTTTATTATAAATACTTGCGCACATAGGTATCTATACTTGCATGCACCAATTGTAAAATCTTTCAAATATACAACATATTAAGTATTTAATTAGGCAGTCCCTCCAAGTAGTTAGTGGTCCCTCCAGGTAGTTAATGCATGGACGACGTTTGGGGGATTTTGGCTTGGGGAAGGAACGAGAAGGGAAGAAAGGTGTCAGAGACGTGTTTACTCTGTCTAGACCTGATTTGACGGTGACGTATAGCAACTTCACCCTCTCTCCCCTTCACTCCCCTCATGTCCCTCTCTGATTTTTCTCTTCTGGAAGGTGAACGACTTTGGTCAGGTCCTGTCTGGTCGCTCTACCTTCCTTCCCTTTTCTTTCTTTTAATGAGGGTATTCTGGAGCACAACCTTAGTCTCTTTCAAATTATCAAGTAAATGGACTCAAAAGTACAATTCTCATCTTCATATATATCATCGAATCTATTTTTTAAGTAAGAGTTCGTTTGTTTTCTATGAGCAGAGGAGTAATTAATGGAGAATAAAGAATTCCTCCGTTTAAGATAAATGTTATATTTGTCAAATCAATTTTAAAAATAATTAAATAAAAAGTTAAATAAAGAACAGGAGATAGAAGAAATTTTTTTAAGTTTTTATGAGATGTTGAATATTATGGTGTTGACGGAGAAAATTAGTTATTTTAAAAGTTTGTATTGGCACAATAGAAATTGTCCCTTTTATAATTAATACAACGCTCGAGCAAAGAACGATCGAAAAGAAGTCAAGGTAATATTTGAGGGAAAACAATTTCTTGGATGGTCCTGTCGTAAATAGTGGCCGAAATAGTCACCCGGTTGTTTTGCTATTCCAATCATAAAGTTGAATTGGTGTTTATTTTAAATAACTGAATTAATATTAACCTCAATAATTCCGTCATGGTCAGAACATACTTTTTTAAGTCCCTCCGATGACCAAGATCACGTTTGTATTTCTACATTCCATTCCATAATAAGAAAGCTCGAGACTTTTTTTTCTGAGAAGCTAAATATTGTTGGTCACTTGCATTTGTACTTTGAGTCTGGGGTTCTCTGACATTTTCTTGTTACTTTTCTCTTGATTACAATACATTACTGCTATAACTTGTAAATCTTTTTATTTTGTACTTTTTAATAAATGGAAAATAGTAGGCCTCAACCTACTTTCTAAAAAAAAAGAGTAGTTAATTGTTGATCTATGCATGCATGCATGCATGACCTATTTTAGTTTGATTTAGTAATTTGAGATTTGTGTTTTTGGTGGAAGACCAAAAAAAAAAAGTGCTGATAGAAAGTTATATAATCGACCTCTGTTTTTTTCATTATTTAATTCAATATTTCGCTGCATATAAAAAATATTCTGTACAAGATCCTGTTGCTCCCGTTTAAAATCTCTTTACATCTGTAAGACTCTAATGCATCTAAACATTTTCAAACATCACAAATACTAATTTAAAAATAAATACTTGACAAAAATATGAATTTCAACACTAATGAGTCCTTACTAATTCATATACAAGTCCAAAGATCATTATTATATTGTTTATTTTGTATAAACTCACGATCCAGCAATAATTTTTTCATTTTATGACATTCTGTGAAGTTTATATGTCAGGATCATTCATCTTGCGTAGAACCACTCAAATTTCCTACACAATCATATATACGTTATCACAATATAAAGCTTCTAATTAAATGTAGTCACTTCATACATATAACACGTATTAATTAGATGTACTTAAAAAGTTATAGATGTTAGTCTTTTACAATCATTTTCTCTTGAAACATATGACCAAATTAAATTTTACATTGTCTAATCAGGTGACAATAGAGGCTTCACATTCTGCTCCCGAACAAAAAAAGACAGAACACCAGACTGTCCAATCCGAGCTCCAAAGTGCAACACGTTCTGGAGACACCATTCTTCACCTACTTTTTACTAAAGGGCACAACGATCTCGCTTTGATGGTTTTCCGAAATGATGTGTCCCTATTAAAATCGCCAAACAAAAAATTAGAGACACCCCTGCATTGTGCTGCAAAAGTCGAAAACCAGAATATCATCCAAAACCTCATTCAAATTGATTCTGTTACTGTGAAGGATGCTCTCCAACAAACAAATGAAAGTGGGGAGACAGCCTTGCACGTTGCTGCTAATTATGGCAATATAGATATCAGCATCGCGCTGATGAAGTTGGATCCTGAAGTGGCATACAGGATCAACCACAATATGCTTTCTGCATTGAACATAGCAATAGACAGAGAATATACTGAGATGGTACTGACCATGTTAGAACAGGACCGTACTCTGGGATACACCCAATTCTCAACAGGAATGTTTCCAGTTCATTTAGCCGCAAGCATGGGCAATGAGAAATTGGTGTTGCATTTAATGCAAAAGTACCCTGATCATGGCGAGTTGCTGGATTCACACGGAAGAAACCTTTTTCACTTTGCTGCGGAAAAGAACAAGGACGATATTTTTTGGGAGCTATTTAAAAGCACCAGCAATCAAGAAATTATTGCAAGAATAAATAATGCAAAGGATTATGAAGGAAATACACCATTGCACATTGCAGCAATGAACGGACACAAGAATACTATGTTCATTATTTGGACAACAAAGATGAATCTCGTTGCAGAAACAGTCCAAAACAAGCAAGGCTTAACACCACTCCAACTTTCCTCGAGAAAACTGCTAGAAACTGATAAGGTATGCTTAAATTAACAATTACATCAGAAAACTATATCTTATTTATTTTAGTTATCTCGTGTGTTGCTACCAACTACTGAACCACCAAGTACGTAAAATACATACTAGCAAATAGGGATGCATAATAGTTTCAGTGTCGACGCGGCAATGGGGCTGAATGTTCGTAGTATAAGCAAATTCTACTAGCACTTTTAATATTAGACATAAAGAACAATATATAGTTTTGGATAAATTTATCTGAAAATTGTACTACCAACATATTCGAAATATCATTAGATGGGTCTAATTAGTTCGTATTAGATTAAGAGTGAGGATATGGTACTGTGCATGGCGCACTCTAATTAGTACTATTTATTTATATTTTTATTTTTAAAGTGCAAATAGTCGAATAAAACCGTTCATTATGATCTCCATATGAATATGTAATTGTAGGGAAAATTTATTTTTTTAGAATTATTTTACTATTTTTAGATATAGATACAAAATCACTAGATTCGGCTGGTCCAAAAATTTTAGATCAATTGATTTTGTATCTATTTAAAAATGAAGATCATATTGAGCGGTTTAGATCAACTGTTTGGACTTTGAAAATAGAAATATGCATCCATAGTACAGACCAGAGTGCGTTGTACACAGTACCATAGGGCTTTATACACAGTCCCAATAAATAGAAGGGAACTACCTAACTCGTTACGTAAAAATAAAAAAACTGTATATATGTTGGGCACAAAAATCGCAACGAGATCTCTGTTATTCTCAATAGGGCTTTATAGTGGTGCCCTCTCCAGCTGCACAGTACAGATTTGGATGTGTGGATTATGGCCTTTAAATGCTTATTGAAATTTTTTTTTCGAATCTTAATAATTAGCCCTAATTATAGTGTCAATTACTAATTACCATTTACTAAATTAGCATGAATATTTTTAACATCCCAATCTTCTCCAGTACACCATTTATTTTTGGATAAACAACACAAATATGAATTATACTCTGTTACACCATTTTTTAGTTAAAAAAATTTTCGAGTTGATCTTAACCATTCGATTTACAATGGCCAAAATAAAGAAAATATTAAACATTTAGCTTTATTGGTACCAAAATCTATTAAATTTAATTGTGATAATTGAGCGCTACAAATATGAAATCTTCGATTTTTTCTTTACTGAGTCTGGAGATTAAAATTATTAGAAGTTTTTCGGTGTATTGTAGTATGACCCAATAACACAAATATTTATCTTCTCCCATTTGGAAAATTTAATTATTCATGTTGGAACTTGATATCTGTTAGTTACATATTTGTCAAAAAGCAACTTTGATATCTGTTGTGATCTCTTACAGGATATTCGTGATGACACTATTAGCGAGTACGTCAAGGAAGAAGGTTATAAATTTACTCAAAAGTGGTTTGAGAATGTAACTCAAGTCATAGGACTGGGCGCCGTACTTATCACAACTGTAGCATTTGCTGCAGCTTTCGCAATACCCGGAGGTTATAACCAAGATGACGGTACACCAGTTCTAGGGAGACGATATATGTTTTGAGCATTTGTTCTAGCAAACGCCTTGGCATTTATACAAGGATTCTTAAGTTTATTAGGAATTGTAATAAGCAGTATGCCAGGTGATCGATTTGACAAAGACCTCATTTTTTCCACAAATACATTTCTATATGCAGCTAGTAGTATGGTTGTCGCATTTGGGTTGGGAACTTATGTGACGCTTGCTCCAGTTTGCTTGCCTATTGCCATCCTCCTCCTTGTTATCACTCTAGTTGTAGGATCTCCTGCCGTGTTTGCTGTTGTATTTTTGGGATATGCATATTCTAAATCAGCTAATAAATCATGTTTTGTAATGGGACCATATGCCATGTCTTTCCTGATCATCTTCTGCCTGGCCCTCATGTAGCTTGACGTCTGGCTTATTTGCTTCAAGCAGCATTTTATTTTTTCCCTTTTATGTTCTTTTTATTTATGACATTATGGAACATCTTTAATACGAACTTGGTTGGTTCGACTTTCTCAATTATGATGTTTCTTTTCTTACTGAATCTTCCACTCTTATGAATGGGCCAGATTTTCGCAGATGCTTTTGTAATTAATTTATATTGGAATATTAATTTCTAATTTTTTTGAAGTAAGACATTGGAAAAATAAATAGTCTGGTTAGTTATCAGCTATATCACCAAAATGTATGTGCTCCATTCTCGTTCTAGCGCCCAAGGCTAATTAACGGGCCTAGACAGCTGTACTTAATTATCAGCTTTTGAACTTCAAGGTGTCTCAGTAGCTTTTTACTATTAAAATGTTCTTGGTATTAAAATGTGCTTGGAAACTTTTTACTATTTTTTGGAAATTTTTGAAAATCACTTTTTAATAATAAAATATAAAAAAGTTAAAAATTCTGAAAAACAGTTATGTTCAAAATTCCAAAAAATATTTAAAAAAGATTCAAAAAATATAAAATTTGGTCTCGAAATGCTGTAAATAACGTTCAACATGATCTCTATATTAAAATGTGTTTGGAAACCAAATTTTGAAAAAAAATTTTTTTATTATTTGTTTAGAACTTTAGAAAATCAGTGTTTTAATTTAGTAAAAAAATTAATAAAAATTTCTAGGAAACAGAAATTTTTTTTACAAAATGTAAAATTTTGTTTACATCCACATTTTAATATGGATATCGTGTTAAAAAGTCGGATCAACAACCTGAACTTTGAAAATAAAGATATCAGACTTTTATTTCCCAAAGCTTGATAGTCCAACTTTCTCTCTCACGCCATAATTCCCTAATACCCTGTTCTTAGAATTGATACAATCAATCCCTAATACCCTGTTCTTCACCAAACAGATGCAGCAAATTACAAGAAATAAGCTATGGAACATAATTTTGAGATGTATAATGAAATTCCTTCAATACGAAATCGAATCATATATCCAATCACCTCCCAGGTTGCTGGAGATAAATCGAGTTGTCGATTGGATTATATATGAATTTAAGAAAGGGAGAGAGAAGGGAAAGGTAGCTCAAAATTGGTTGAAGTTCAAATCCAACAAGTCAAGTGTTTCAAGAAAAAATGTGGCCCAAAATCTATTAAAGCCCAAACCCACTTGTAAATAAAATGGAAAACCATGTTACACCAAGTCATTCCAGCTCCGTACAGAGAAGAAAAGAAAAGATAATGAGTGAGGCTATGATGCTATACATAGCACCAATGACTAGTGTACTACGACTCAATATGGTACTTTTTAAAATCCTAACGGTCGATCCGAACCGTTCAATGTGATATCCATATGAATATGTACTTGCAAACTAAATTTTATATTTTTTTGAATTTTTTTACTATTTTTTAGATAGGTAGAAAAATCAGTGTTTTCTGAAAATTCTGGACCATCAAAATTCTACCTATCTAAAAAAATAGTAAAAAAATTCGAAAAAATATAAAATTTAGTTTGCAAGTACATATTCATATGGTTATCACATTGAACTGTTCGGATCGAGCGCTACAATTTTAAAAAGTACCATATTGAGCCGTAGTATACTAGTCATCCGTGCTATACATAGCACCATATATAGCCTCACTCAAAGATAATCATTGCACAGGTAGAGACAAGTTATGAGCATAGGTAGAGAAGAAAAATGGTAATTAACGAGAAAGGAGAAACTGCATATATAGAAGTAGAACCAGGTCGAAATTTCAAAAGACCTGGTTCAAAACAGTACAATTATTACTAATCCTAGGTCGTAATTCCTCTCCTACGGGCTTCGTATAGAAAGTTTAAACTCTTTATCGTTTGCGGTTTGCCCCCTAATAAATTTTAAAATATTATTTTTTCCTTCTTTGCTTATTGTAAATTATTTTTTTGTTGTATTATTATATTATATTGTAAAGTCATTAATGTTGTTGTTTGCAAGTTCATTATTGCAAGAAGAGCACAACAACATTGGAACAAATATTTAAGCAAAACAACGAGGCCAAGGCGTCTGAAGTTACAATTACATACTCATGTTAGTGTACTCTTATTCTCGTAAGTTTATACCATCACGATCACTATAAAACAATATATAGTCATGAATTTTGCATCTTAATTAGTTAACTCAATCGGAGTATTGTTATAAACTGTGCGTTCACAAATATAGTTGTTTGGATAGAGTATTTCATAAAACAATGATACTCTTACCGGCCTTAGATTATGGAAACGGCGTACTATACCCTCGTACAAAAATATATATAATTATGGTACCCAATTGGAATTATTTAGAGACGAGTCGCATATTCAGTACAAATTTCAACGCTACACTTTTATATCTAAATAAAATTGCTGCTGCTTTGGAACATCAAATAACGACATCAGATACAAATGTATAATAATAACTTATGTGCAATAATTAATTTGGTTTAAAAATTATGCAAAACATATTATAGTACATAAATTGAAATAGTTTTAAGCAATCCAATCAACGTTCAATGACTTGTTTAGTGGATGTATTCAAAGTTTTGGTTAAGAAAAAGAACGATATTTGCTCGTTTATCATTGGCAACATGAAGGTGTTCAAACAAGTGAAGCAAAAGATCAAACATAGAAGCCTCTGCTTACGCTGTCCTGCTGACGCAAGCAGATTAAGTTCTTCTGTGATATCTTTCAAAAAGCATGGTAATGCAAAATTAAATTTTAAATTGTCTCTCTATTATGAAACCATGTGCCACAAGATATCATTTCGTCTGATCTGAATCTCCAAAAAAAATTGTCTTATCATAATATTTAAAAATAGAGAATATAATTCAAATATATTAGTTTTTAAAACTTTAGTAATTTAATATTTCAAACTCAAATATCAAAATAAAATGGTTAAATATGAAATATTTATTATTTTCTTTATGCATATGGAAAATATTACAATATTTCGATTTTATTTTAATTGGCATCAAATTCTTGCAAAAAACACTGATATTGATCATTTGGGATGTTGATTTTTCAATATATTGATTAACATAATAATAAAATAAAAAAATGATATAGATCACACTATTCTTAGAATTTTTATTATTAGAACAAAAACATTTTTACAATTCTTATTATTAGAATATTAAAAAAGCGACATGTTGGAGGCAAAAAATGAGGACATTCAAACCTTCTTCCTAACAATTATACAAAACAAATCAAAGTGCATAAAATATATAACTTTTAGGTGATACAATCAGCTTTCCAAATGTATAATTAGGAAAAAAAATAATGGAAAAACTTCAGCCATACGATTCAAAGCTTTCATTAAAAAGAAAAAAGAAACAATTTCCTTTGACTAAAATCACTGCCTCGTGTAAGAAAATGGAGGTTTAAAATTCGAATATAAAATCTTTTTGATGGATATTCTTGCTTTCTTTTTTTATAGTTAGATAACTATATAGGATTTTTATGTTAGAATTCCTTAAAGAAAAAACAAAATGAAAAAAATGATTTCCACCCATTCATCAAATGTGGCATCATGAAGGCGTTCACACAAGTTGTAGCAAGAGATCAAAAGGAGAAGCCTCTGCTTATGTTGTACTGCTGACGAAATCACATGATGTTCTTCTGTAGCATCTTCCGAGAAGTACCGCAATACAAAATCCAATTTTAACTTGCCTTTCTTTTATGAAATATACACCGCACGATCAGGCATACAGAGCACGCATTAGCAAAGCTCCAAGAGAAAAAATGACTAATAATTGAATCCAACTATGCTGGTGGAACCCGCCGATGTGCTCTTTCTAGGTCGACACTATCTGCTATGCTACTTGACTGATTGACTCCCAGGGAGCCTGAATTGTAATAGAATTGTGCACGAGTTGAATGATTCAATCCAGTGCCATATCTGAGTTGTCTGTTTGTTTGACACGAATCTCAAAACAGACTCCTAGCTTATATCTAAATAGACACCGAATTTCAATTACTCAGTTGGGTGTTTGCCAACGCTTATTGTACTCGGTCCGGTACCTAAGAGGGTACGGTTTCGGAGTTGAACCCACGCACGTGCTGTAGATGCATTTTTCTACTGAGTGGGCACTATACGGTCTATTTTTGAACATCTTTATTTTTAATTATATTTAATAAATAAATTGTTCATAATATTTAGTTAAATATTACAAGTAAATAGTTAATAATTACATAACTGCATTTATTAATCACACAATTTAATATATACAAAATTTATAACTAAAAAAGTATATGTCGTGTTATATATATATGAATCTTACATGGTTGGTTATCATTATTGTAAACAATGTTTTGACAAGACCATTTAAGTCTTCTACCAGTTAGATTTTGGCGATGATTTTATGTTGCTTTATCATTCAGTTAAACAGTCCTGATGATTTTATACTGCTATATATATATATATATATATGAATATGGCTAATGTGCTTCCTCTAGAACTTCGGCCTCGTGCTTCCGGGGGCATATCTTAGTGTTTGATGTTCAAACAACAAATTCAAACCATTAGATGTTCAATCTATATTAAAATGTACTTGGAGACCAAATTTTACATTTTTTGGAATTTTTTTACTATTTATTAAGCCACTTTGAAAATTCCAGATCATATGGTCCAGACTGTTTTTACTGTTCACCCGGATCTGGAATTTTCAAAGTGGCTTAATAAATAGTAAAAAAATTCCAAAAAATGTAAAATTTGGTCTCCAAGTACATTTTAATATAGATTGAACATTTAACTGTTTGAATTTGTTGCTTGAACATCAAACACTAAGATATGCCTCCGGAAGCACGAGGCCGAAGTTCTAGAGAAAGCACATTAGTTATACTCATATATATATATATAGAGGAGGAATCCACTTACAACAAATTTGAGTTACAACAAAGTTACAACATTCATTTTTTCATTTTCAAAGTCCAAATCGTCGATCCAAACCGTTCAACATGATCATCTAAATAAAATGTACTTGCAGATCAAATTTTATATTTTTTTGAATTTTTTTACTATTTATTAAGATGAGTACAAAATTCAATGGTCTAAGTATGGCTATTTTTTGTAAAATACTTAATAAATAGTAAAAAAATTCAAAAAAATGTAAAATTTGATCTGCAAGTACATTTTATTGTGGAGATCATGTTGAACGGTTGGATCGACGATTTGGACTTTGAAAATGAAAAAAATGAATGTTGTAACTTTGTTGTAACTCAAATTTGTTGTAAGTGGATCCCTCCTCATATATATATATATATATATATATATATATATATATATATATATATATAGAGTAAGGCTACGGTGCTTTGCAAATTAAACAGCCCTCTTTACTTCGGGCCACTTTTTCAATTTGCAAAACTCAACAACCGATCCGAACCGTTCAACTTGTTCTAAATATTGAAATGTGCTTGGAGACCAAATTTTACATTTTTTGGAATTTTCTCTGATCCGACTGTAAACAGTAAAAAACAGTAAAATTTTCTGGACCACCGGATCAGCGATTGAAAAAGTGGCATAATAAATAGTAAAAAAATTCCAAAAAATGTAAAATTTGGTCTCCAAGCACATTTCAACATTTAGAACATGTTGAAATGTTCGGATCGGTTGTTTGAGTTTTGCAAATTGAAAAAGTGGCCCGAAGTAAAACACCATCTTTAATTTGCAAAGCACCGTAGCCTTACTCTATATATTGACACATAAGTTAGTCCATTTAATAATTAACTAATTTTGTTCAATATATAACTAATTATAACTAACATTTGTTGAAACTAAAGATGTCTATAACCTGGACAGTGAGATGGACAGACTCATATTTCTTATATTAAAACTCTTTCTGTCATTGCTTTTCACTTTTTATCTACAAAAGGTGCTGAAGTTTCTGTAGCTGTATCTTTTGGAGAAAAAATGGAATCAATCTGAGCCATTAATTAGAGGCGTTGGATTAAGAGTAAATTCGATGAATGTCCAATAATTATTAAAGGGATTTATTCTGTGTCATATGCTAGCAAAATAAATTAAATGATAAGAAGGGGAATGAGAGTTAAGTAAGAAGAATGTGTATTAATTGGTTTTCATAAAGACATTTTGTTAATACGTTTGAACAAATAGTATGTTGTTTGATGTTTTAAAAATGTAGGATATTTGATAAAATTATTCAAATTGAAAGACTAAATATTCTTATGTATTATATACTGTGTTAAGAAGTGTAGTAATAAGGATAAAAAATTAAATATTGAGAAATTTAATGTTTAAATTAACTATATTGACTAGAGGTCTTTAATTAACAGTATTCCACTTTAAAGGACACTAAATAGTAGTGCACATACTCTATGATTGAAGCCTACGTACTATCTAACCACCAACCGGTTCCCATTAACTGTTCTTTAAAGTAGTTTGTATATTTTTTCCTTCAAAACCAAATGCTAAATGAGCTGAACTTCTTTAATTTTGGTAAAATTAAAAAACTATAGAAAAATTATATCGAAATTAAATAGCAAAGTGAAAAAACTTTGGAAAAATTCTTCCGCTTTAAAGGTCATAACGAATTACTTCCCAAATATACAGGAATTATCCGAAAGAAAAAAATAATAGTGAACTTAGTATTACATAAAATCTAAGCGATTTTTTTTAATTACAAGTGAAATCATTATCTTTTAAAAAAAATCCTAAATGTGAAAGGATATGAAAAGACTAGGTAGAGAGAGCAGTGAATGTCTTTTTCTTTAAAAT
>JAJGRW010000353.1:269913-317325 GCA_025461045.1 Carex parvula | reverse complement strand
CGTTGCAAATATTTTACATTTTATTGTATTTAAGATGCACTGATAACAATATATAGTAATTTTAATATCTTTAAAAAAAACTTTCTTAATACCCAATTTGTTTGTTGTTGTTGTTGTTGTTATAAGAAATTTTTTTAATAAAAAAATTAAATACTTAAATACGCATATAAAAGATAGTTTAATAAATAAAAGATGTTGAATTGTAAAATTGTATTGAATACGCATATAAATTACAAATATGTATAAATATAAAAATATCACATTTTAAACATTTCAAACTCTCATTCTCATTCTCTATATCTAAAAAGATCACATTTATATTTTTTTTACTTAAATAAACAGTTAGAAATAACTTTCACTTATGAGATCAACCTCCATCATCATCTTCAGTTCTCCACAAGTAGTTTCCTCTTGCCACATCTAATTCTTGGAATATGAATTTTTATTTCTTTAATTTAATTCACATCAAGAATTGCAATTCTCACTCTTTTACTAGTCTTCACTTCACCTTGAACTTCCAGAGTAGACACTACTAGAATTTTGGTTTCTTACATGGACAAAATTTCGGTTGTTGCATGAGCTAACTCATGCAACAAGCCCGAAAAAAACTTGTTACATGAGTTACCCATGTAACAACTACCCATGGTACAAGCCTCGATGCAAATACTTAATTTCAGACTTGTTACATGGGTATGCTCATGTAACAAGTACGCATGCAACAAGTCTAAGAATTGGCGCTTGGAGGAAGTATTTGCAAGGATAGAGAGCGTGGGCCTCATCTAAGTATTTGCAAGGATAAAGAGTGTGGGCTTCACCTTAGTATTTGCAAGGATAGACAACTGAGTATTTGCAAGGATAGAGAACGTGGGTTCCACACGGGTTATTGCAAGGCAAGTGAAGGGAGTAATTGCATGGATAGAGAAGGTGGGGCCCCCTATTTATTTGCATGGGTAATGAAGGTGGGCCCCACAAGGTTATTTGCATGCTTAATCCTGGTGGGCCCCCCATATTATTTGTAAGGATATCATTTTGGACCTATTACATGCAATGTATTACCCAATATTTGTAATGATATTCCGATGAAAATAATTGACGTTCTAGCAATATATTATCGTGCATAATTTCTATAATCCTCCCGGTACCAACCCAATGGCAAGCAAGAAATATTTTTCATTTTCCATTGAAACATAATAAAAATCTTTTTCATTTTCCATTGAAATCTTTTTCATTTCCAAGTAGCTGCAACATACATTTTTTTCTGCAATGTATCGAAATCTTTTTCATTTTCCTAAACCCTAAACTCGTGAGAAGAGCTAGGTTTCTTATTAATTTCTTTCTTCCCTCATTTGTTGATTTATAGAGAACAATTAATTTTTTCTTGCTTCGTTTGTCGTTTCACAGAAAAGAAACGGAGTTTTATTTTTGGACCTATTAATTAAATTGTTGACTTTTGTTTATCGTTTAACATATATAATTTCTTTTTTTCTTTTTTTTTTGGGGGGGGGGGGGGGGGGGGGGGAGCTGTTAGATTTTGGGGCCGGGGCCATCGCTATACTTTAATTTGGAAATTGATAAAATAAAAGACTTGAAAAGTTAAAGTAAGTTAAAACAGTAATCTCCATTAATCTTAATCTTCTATTAAATATCGAACCAAATAAAATTAATCATGAGATTTTTTATTCATCTTTCTTTATCTCTTTTTCTCTACCTTCTTCTACTCATCTCATCCAAACAATGTGCTAGGAGTATTAAAATATGTATTGAACATTTGATTGCAAGCACTTTCAATTTCCATGTCGGTATTAAATTCGGAAACATAAAACAAAGATCCATGATGGATTTGTTAAATTCAATTGTAGGGGATATAAAAGTCAATGCGTGTAGGGGATATAATGAGTCCACTTTTTATCTTTTCTTTTCTGTTTCTGTACGGGACTGGATTCGCTTTGGGCAGGGCAACATTGTTCTCCATTTTATTTAGAAGTATGTTCGGCCTTTAATTACTTTTGGGCCACGGTGTTTCTTGAAAGGCTTGATTTGAACTTCAACCAATTTTGGGCCACCTTTTGTTTCTCTCTCCATTTTTTAAATTGATATTGTAGATAGCAATTAATTCTTGATACAATCGATAACTCGACCATTCCTTACCGACCTGGGTGGTGATTGGATATGGTCTTATTTCTTGTTTGCTTCATCTGTTTGGTGAAGAACTGGATATATGAGCGATCGATTGTAACCTATTATAGGAACAAGAGAATCAATGGAAAAACCGGCTAGAGAACAAATTATGCTGGAATCAAAGTAATATGAATGTGTTGGATCGGAGGGGCGTTTGGGGGAGAATTATCGACTGTACATTAATGACAATATTATGTTATCTAAAAGTAAAATAAAATATACCTTATTATCAGAGCAGGGTTTGGGGCAACAAAATATTTAATAGCATGTCTTCATTAATTTGTCATCCTAAAAGTGAAAAATAGGGACTTTTAAGTATGACCGGACACTAAACCTTTTTCGCAAATATATCTTATGATCATCAAAGGCTTCTTGCTTTTCGATTTAGAGATGTTGTACTAAACGATCTCTGTTGCTGCTTTCAGAAGCTCAGCAGACGAGTGGGGTTTCAAGCAAATTTTCATATTTATAGTTTTTCAATTTTGAGAGGATGAGATTTCTTCGGTCATGATCCTAGTTAATTTAACCGGTGTATTCCAAAAGTTACCACAATGGTGCATAAGAGTGACACACTAATATTATCCGTGCACCGGATTAGATTGGACCTTTTTTTTTTTCCAAATGATAACTTAAAAAAATTACGGATACTATTACGTACTAAGCAGTAATTAATTTTGGTTTTCTGTTCTTTTCTCTATGGAGCCAAATATGTAGCTGCTCGGTAAATAAATTTAATGCAAAAACTAAGAGGCAATACAGTATGCTGTAGGAAAGTTTAAAAGCAGATAGTGTGTTGTCAGTTCTGAATATATATTAGGATTGTTTGGGGTGCTCGCAATGTAGAATTATGTGTGTCTTATTGAAATATTTTTATTTTTTAGTACGTACTCAACATTATGTTTGGTACCCTTCTTCTTCTTCTTAAAAAATATAAGAGGATTAGTTGCCATTTATATTACTGTAAAGATCAGAATTAATTTTGCAGCAAACGGGTGATAAAGTTATACATCATGATCACATTGTTCTTTAAATGAGAGAAATAAATGTAATGAATCATCAAGTTTAATGTGAGGATAAGAAATTTCTTTAAGAGTGTCGTATTAAAAAAAATACATTTATAGTGTGATCGTACATCATGATCACATTGTTAGTATTAAAAAAATACATTTATACATTTCTTTAAGAGTGTGATCGTACATCATGATCACATTGTTCACATTGTCCTTTTAGAGTGTGATCGTATTAAAAAAATACGACAGAAAGCACCGTAAAAATTGTTGGGACAAATATCATGTATTATATTAAACAAAAATTTGTAGTTACAAATGATGAAGGCCTACGATCCAAAACCGCTAATTAGTTCATAACTGGTCTTACTCTGCTTATGTTACAAAATCAAATTATAATTATATAAAAGACCATTATGTCCTAATCGAAGATGACATTGGAAAAAATGAATGATGCCTGATTGCTTTGCATGTAACATATTAATTAACAGATCTGTTTCACATTATACCGCCTTTTTTTATTAATACCCCCAACAAAAAACAAAATATCAAATCTGCCATCGATCCCCAATTTTACTAAAACTACCTTGACCGCACCACTGGTGGGTGGTCCACTATTCATAGCAGACCGCCCCCCCCCCCCCCGTGGGACGGTTTGAATTTGTTTTTTTAGAGACAATATGAATATCAAGATGCTGAATTCTAACGCTAAAAATTCGAATTTTTTTTAAATATTTGTTAGATTACTTCTTTTGATGTATAAAATTAGCATATTTATACTAAAATACGCTAAATTACTTAAAATTATGTTAAATTACGTTAAATTACGCTAGCAAATTCGCTAATTATGCTGAAATAAAATAAATTACGCTAAAGTAGATCGATTTTGTGCCATCTTTCATGAATCATAAAAAAATAGTAAAAGAATTCCAAAAATAGTAAAAATTGGTATTCTACAAGTTCATTATGTAACTAATTTATTGAGCTACTTAGATTGAATAATAGGAATGAAAATCTTAATCGGAAACTTCAACTCAAGTTTTGAGGCTCTTCTCTTAGTTTTTTGGCAATTCTGAATTTTGAAATTTAGCATCACGGGCACTGACGCGTGCGTATTTTCGTAAGCTTTCCGAAAAGTGGTCATTTGCTAAAATCGGACACTCGAGCGCCTTTTTATGGCCGTTTGAAATTTCATCATTGTTTTTCGCCTTTTCAGTGAAAATATCATCCCTATTCATATGTAATTTAGCGTAATTTACCATATTTTAGCGTAATTTAATGTAATTTAGTGTAATTTAATGTAAGTTAGTGTTATTCAGCATATTTTAACATATTTTCAAGTAATTTAGCGTATTTTAGTATAAATATGATAATTATACATAAAAAAAGTAATCTAACAAAAAACCCTGCTAATGTGGGTATATTTATTAATAAAAATGTCGGAAACTAGGGTTTAGAAATTAGGGTTTCTTTTAAATATCACTAATTTTTATAAAAATGTTATGTTAAAATTGTAAATCATTTAATGTACGGTAATTTTTAGGATTTAGAGTTTAGCGTAATTTAAAGTAATTTGGTGTAATTAACGTAATTTAACATAATTTCAAGTAATTTAGCTTATATTAGTATAAATATACTTAAAAGAAGTAAAAAAAGTAATCTAACAAATATTTCAAAAAAAATTCAAATTTTTAGCGTTAGATTTCAGCATCTTGCTATTCATATTGTCTCTAAAAAAATAAAATAAAACAGCAAACCGCCCCACGGGGGCTGTCAGGGTATTTTTAGTAAAAATTTGGGATCGAGGACATATTTGATATTTTGTTTTTTGTTGGGGGTATTAATAAAAAAAGCGGCAGATTATATATGCTTTAGTACTTTACAGATTAACTTGAAAAGCCCAAAATTAAGTACAGCTCTCCATATATGTCCGTTAGCATTGGGCCCAGCACGATAATGGAGCCCATATATACGATAATGGAGCCCATATATATTTGGTGATAACGGATAACTAACCTGAATATTTAATTTTCCAACTTCTTACATAGAAAAATTAATTATTATTCTAATATATTTTTTTTAACTTTTTTCACTATTCTAGTAGATTAATTCAAAATATCATTGTAATACTACAATTTGTTTCGTAAAAAAAAGGCCATAAATATGTTAATTAGAATTTACTTATTGCTTTACCATATTGAAAAAAAGAAGTCATCATTATGTTCAATACACATATTTATTGAAAATAAATAACAGATGGAATTACATTCCGCAAAAAAAAAAAACACTAGTTAGTTAAGAATTTAATCAAATAATATTTAATAAGTTGTTATTGGCGCTAAATTAATTAATCAGCTGATGGTGGATAGATTAGTCAGGCATGTGCCAAACAATTATTAACCCTCCTACTATGCATATATGGTTAGACCATGTTCTTATTAACTAATCTTCACATGCAGGAGAATTTTTATTATCGACTCCGCTATTCGTAACAAAAGAAGTATATACGAACCAAAGCCTGTACGTAATTAAGTTCATAAGTACTGGTCTTATTCTGCATATGTTTTCTTTTATTTTAGCAACGATCAAATTATAATAAAATAAAAGACTTTTTATAATTAATTCTAATCGAATATGGCAATGGAAAGCCTATGATGTTGAATGTGCTTGCATGTAACATATAACATATCCATTTTTTTCCTATTATATATGCGTACATATATATACATTTCACAGTATATATGCTTTATATTATTATATATTATAGTAGTTGTACTATACATCTTGATGTTATTTGTCGAATGACATGGGCCACTTGGACACCTAGAATTGAAAAGCCCATATATATATATATATATATATATATATATATATATATATATAGCTGTCTAGGCCCGTCAGCCTTGGGCCCTACCATGATAATGGAGCACATACATATTGGTGATATAACCAGACTATTTAATTAAATTTCTAATATCTTACTTCAAAAATAATAATTAATTTTCCAATATAAATATACAAAAAAACTTCTGTAAAGAGTAAAAAAATAAGAAAAGAAACAACAATTATGAGCAAGTCCAAGCAACCAAGTACGTAGAAAAAAATGTTCCGTAATATCATAAATAAAATAACATAAGGAAAAAAAATGTTATTAACATTAGTTAATTAATCTAGTACAATAAGATCAACGTTGAAGTGGATAGAGAATCGCACTGAAAATGTATGTAGAGTTACAGGAACGCCAGGCAGAAGATGATCAACCAAGACACGACAAATAATTGCATTCCTTGTAAAATAATTCCAGCACTACCAGGATGGGCAATGAAATAGATTTGTGGGACGGCAACAAGACGAACCCCGACAGGAGATCCTAAAAACATAGTGATAACAAGAATGAGGACAGCAATGGGGTAGCAAACTGGAGCAAGCGTCACATACAACCCCAATCCAAAAGCCACAATCATACTACTCGCCGCCAACAGAAATGAAATTGTTGCAAATGGGATGGCGCTGTCAAATTGATTGTTCACAGCTGTCAAAAGAAACGCATATAAGCTCATGGACCCCTGTATAAATGCCAAGGCGTCTGCCAGAATAAATGCCCGAAAGATATATCTTCTCCCTAGAACTGGTGTACCATGGTCTTCATTATAGCCTCCGGGAATTGTGAAAGCAGCAGCAAATGCTACAGTTGTGATAAGTACGGAGCCTAGACCGACAACTTGAGTTCTCTCCCATCTATCCTTCATGTTCTAATATGAAAGAAATAACACTAACGAATATTAACTACCAGTATCAAGTTCTAATATGAAAAAAAATGTAAAAGGGGAAAGATATATATTTGAGTTTTGGTTCATGCTCCAATCCACCGAAAAACTTAAAGATCCATAGTAATTAAATTCATATAACGACTTCAATTTAAATAGCAAGATACCTTGTGATTTAAATCTTCAGATCAGTAAAATGATACGGACTGGGCTATTCGATTTGACATGTAGCTAGCTCTTAATTATCACAAATAAATTTAACAGATTTGGTACCAGTTTTAAGATAATTATTGAATTTTCTTTTGAGATCATTCAAACATTTTTTTTTACTAAAAAATGGTGTACTAGAGTAAAATTCATATTTGTTTTATTTATCCAAAAACAAATTGGGTACTGGAAAAGAATAGGATGTTAAAAATTTCGTGGTGATTTCGCGGTAAAATTCATATTTGTTTTGTTTATCCAAAAACGCTTTAATTTGTGCTAATTTTTAAGATTCGAAAAAGAAGTCTCTATAACCATTTAAAGGACGTAATTCGTACAACTGGATTAAAGCCCTATTGGGAAATAAGTGCGATTTCGAGGCAGTTTTTGAGCCCAAAATGTTTTGTTTTTTTCGTAACGCGTACGTGCTCGGTAGTCCACTTCTATTTATTGAGAAAATAACCTTGTGACATTATTCTAATGCAAACTAATCAGATCCTTCTGATGACATTAAATCGAATATTTTGGCAGCATAATTCCAAGATAAATTTATCCTAATATATCTATTATTCTATTATTCTTTATGACTCAGATCAAAAGTATAAGAAGACTTTACCTATACTATGACGTCCACTCAAATCGCATTTGTGTTGACACTGAGACTAATACTATTCACCTAATTATCTAATTAACTAGTATGTATTTTACGTGCTTGGTAGTTCATTAGTGGGTAGCAACACACAAGATAACTAAAATAAACAAGAAATAATTTTCTGATGTAATTTGTTAATTTAAACATACCTTATAAGTTTCGAACAGCCTCCCGAAAAGTTGGACTGGTGTTAAGCCTTGCTTGTTTTGGATTGTTTTTGCCACGTCATACATTTTGTTTTGTGTCCAAATAGGCTTCATATTAAGCCAGTCTCCCTTCATTGCGGCAATGTGCAATGGTGTATTTCCTTCATAATCCTGTGCATTATTCATTCTTGCAATCATTTCTCGAACACTGGTGTTTTTAAACATCTCCCAAAAACTCTTGCCCATGCCCTCTTCTGCAGCAACGTGAAAAAGGTTTCTTCCATGAGGATCCAGCAACTCGGCACACTCAGGGTACTTCTCCATTAAATGCAATACCAATTCCTTATTGCCCGTGCTTGCGGCTACATGAACTGGAAACATTCCAGTTGAAAATTGGGTGTATGCCAGAGCATGATCCTGTTCTAACATAGTCTGTACCATCTTAGTATAGTTTTTGTCTATTGCTATGTTCAACGCAGAAAACATATTGTTGTTGACCCTGTAAGCGATTTCAGGGTCCAAGATGGTTCAAAAAATCGGCCGATTCCGAGTCAACTCGGCCGACTCAACTCGGAATCGGACGGGACCGGGCCGAGTTTTACCCGATTCTCGGGTCTATGCGAGTTTTTCAGAAAAAATCGGATGAACAGTGACGGAATCGGCCGATTTTCCGATTTTTGGGCCTAGTCAAGCCGAGTTGAGCCGATTTAAAGCAAAAAATTTCAATTCTCACTAACCTGGACTGTGCTGTGCCATTCGAATTTCGTAGGAGGAGTCTCAATCGCAGAAGAAGAAAGGCGGAGGAGAAGCTGTTAGCTGTGCCAATGGATTGCCATTTGATTTGAGTGAAAGGCGTAGAAGCTGTGCCATTTGAGTGAAAGGCGGAGGAGAAAGCCAGAAAGGGGAAATCGCGCAGGAAGGAAGGAAGGAGGAATTAGATAAGCTCTCATTTCTACTGAAAACTGTTAGGATCCAACTCTGAATGACGAATTTGGGCGAATTTTGGGTTTGAGAGGTGACGGTACAGTAATGGCGAAAGGATAAATTGGAAGAGAGAAAGCTCAATAATCTTTAGTTCATTTCATAGTTACAACATATTCTGATGGATTTCTCAATGGGATTTCTGATTTCTCAATTGAATGGCCTAATTAAATAGTTTCTTAACAATCCATCCGCGTTCTCCTCCAGTTTCTTTTTCATTCTTCGTCTCCATTTCTGATTCTCTGGACCCATCCTGCATCGCGGTCTCCTTGTCCGAAGTGCTGCCCGAGTTGCCCGAACTCTTTCTCTTCTCTTTCGTCTATTACTTTATTTTGACGAAGTCAAAATTGGGATTCGATACATCCCAATTCCTCTCGCATTATTATACTGTTTGTGTAGTACCATACTTAAACAAGTAACTAGGATTTTTCCCATTGCAATAGTACCTTCGCGCTTTGGAGAGAAATGAGAGCTTGTCTGGATTTGTGGCAAAATAACAATCCAGCCCTTCTTAATTTTATTATTTTCAACTTTACATATATATTTTTTTTTTTTAGTGAAAGGCCCTCATCATGTATTAATTTATCACAAAAAAGTCCAAATTTTAGTGAAAGGCCCTCAGACAATTACAAGGGATTATTTTTATCAAATTATTTTTATCAATTTGGAGTGTAATATTGTCTTAATTAACATAATTTTTTTGCAAATTATTTTTATGAATTTTTTCCTACTTTTTGGCTACAAAACAAGGCTTCTGCCAAAAAAACCCGAGTTACCGATCCGATTCTTCCAATTCCGGCCGATTCATCCGATTCTTATTCCACGGTCAAAAATCCGATTCCGATTCCGATTCCGAGTTTTAGAACCGTCCAACTTCATCAACGCGAGGCTAATACCTATATGGTTGTATGTAGCGGCAACGTGCAGGGCTGTGTCCCCATTTTCATTTTTTTGTTCGAGGGCTTCCTTCACGGCATCAAGATCAATTTGAATGAGGTTGTGGATGACATTCTCGTTTCCGACTTTCGCGGCACACTGCAGGGGTGTCTCTAATTTTTTGTTTGGCGATTTTAATAGGGACACATCTCTTCGGAAAACCATCAAAGCGAGCTCGTTGTGCCCTTTAGTAACAAGTAGGTGAAGAACGGTGTCTCCAAAACGTGTTGCACGTTGGAGTTCGGATTGGACAGTTTGAAGTTCTGTCTTTATTTGTTCGGGAGCAGAATGTGAAGCCTCCATTGTCACCTGATTAGACAATGCAAAATTTTATTAGGTCATATGTTTCAAGAGAAAATGATTTGTAAAAGACTAACAGCTACAACTTTTTAATTACATCTAATTAATGCGTGTTATATGTATAAAGTGACTACATTTAATCATAAGTTTATATATGATTGTGTAGGAAATTTGAGTGGTTCTACCCAAGATGAATGAACCTGATATATAAACTTCACAGAATGTCATACAATGAAAAAAATCATTGTTGGATCGTGAATTTATACAAAATAAACATTAAATAATGATCTTTGGACTTGTATATGAATTAGTAAGGACTCATTAGTGTTGAAATTCATATTTTTGTCAAGTATTTATTTTTAAATTAGTATTTGTGATGTATTATAATAAGAGTAAGTCTATGGTACTATGCATAGCACAATTTGGTCCGTAATACGGATCAATATTTTTGTTTTCAAAATCTTAATGGTCGATCTGAACCGTTCAACATAATTTTAATATGAATATATATTTGCAGATCGAATTTTATATTTTTTAGAATTATTTTACTATTTTTTAAGATAGGTAGAAAATCACTGTTTTTGGATGGTCCAGAATTTTCAGATCAAGTGATTTTCTACCTATCTTAAAAAATAGTAAAGAAATTCTAAAAAATATAAAATTTGGTTTGTAAGTACATATTCATATGGGGATCATGTTGAATGGTTCGGATCGACCGTTGGAATTTCGAAAATAAAAATATTAATCCGTATTACGGACCAACCCGTGATATGCATAGTACCATAGACTCAATCAATAATAGTGGATTCTTGATTAGTTTGAGTATTGGACGATGTTTCAAAATGTTTAGATGCATTAGAGTCTTAGAGATGTAAATAGATTTTAAACGGGACCAACAGGATCTTGTACAGAATTTTTTTTATATGCAACGAAATATTGAATTAAATAATGAAATAAACAGAGGTCGATTATATAACTTTCTATCAGCACTTTTTTTTTATTTTTTTTTGTCTTCCACTAAAAACACAAATCCCAAATTACTAAATCAAACTAAAATAGGTCATGCATGCATGCGTAGATCAACAATTAACTATTTTTTTTTTATAAAGTAGGTTGAGGCCTACTATTTTCCATTTATTAAAAAGTACAAAATAAAAAGATTTACAAGTTAGAGCAGTAATGTATTGTAATCAAGAGAAAAGTAACAAGAAAATGTCAGAGAACCCCAGACTCAAAGTACAAATGCAAGTGACCAATCTCGAGCTTTCTTATTATGGAATGGAATGTAGAAATACAAACGTGATCTTGGTCATCGGAGGGACTTAAAAGAGTATGTTCTGACCATGACGGAATTATTGAGGTTAATATTAATTCAATTATTTAAAATAAACACCAATTCAACTTTATGATTGGAATAGCAAAACAACCGGGTGACTATTTCGGCCACTATTTACGACAGGACCATCCAAGAAATTGTATTAATTAAAAGGGACAATTTCTATTGTGCCAATACAAACTTTTAAAATAATTAATTTTCTCCGTTAAAACACCATAATATCCAACATTCTCATAAAATTTAAAATTTTTCTTCTATCTCCTTTTCTTTATTTAACTTTTTATTTAATTATTTTTAAAATTGAATTGACAAATATAACATTTATTTGAAACGGAGGGATCCTTTATTCTCCAATAAGAACTCCTGTGCTCATAGAAAACAAACGAACTCTTACTTAAAAAATAGATTTGATGATATGAAGATGAGAATTAATTGTACTTTTGAGTCCATTTACTTGATAATTTGAAAGAGACTAATTAAGGCTGTGCTCCAGAAGACCCTCATTAAAAGAAAGAAAAGGGAAGAGAGGTAGAGCGATCAGACCGGACCTAACCAAAGTCGTTCACCTTCTCCAGAAGAGAAAAATCAGAGAGGGGTCACATGAGGGGAGTGAAGGAAAGGGAGGGTAAAGTTGCTATACGTCACCCTCAAAACAGGTCTAGACAGATTAAACACGTCTTTAAGTGAACACTCTAATATTAATATTAAATATTGCAAGTATTTATATTTTGTCTCACAAGATATTTATATCTCAATAAACATTAAGAAAATTGTATTTGAAAACAATCATAGTTCGACGAGGGGCATAGTCAAAATAACAAATTGTTCATTGCATGACTTTTAATCCAAAAAACTCAAGGGACAAATAAGAAAGGTTTGTGAGAGTTAGAGGTTAAATAAGATATATTGAAATTTTTAAGGGTAAATAAGAAACTAGAGAGTTTTTTAAGGGTACATAGAAAATTAACCCTAAATTATATAGAAAACCAGTTCATAAAACAAACAAAAAGAAAAAAAGCGACAATTCTTTCAAAACCCTCAATAGAAATCATAGACGCACAAGTTAAATTGTTGAATTATTTTTTTACAGAGTATAACGACGGAATTTAAAAAAAAAATTGAAAAAAGAAAATAACTTTTGATAGGCTCATTACTTCTGGCTTAAGAAAAATTCGGCGCAGGACTCGATGAAATTTGATTAGGTGAGAAAAGATTACAAGAACTCAATTTGAGGGCAATGGAACCATTCAAAGAAATTGAGGGCAATGGAACCATTCAAAGATGTCTGTAGTGCTATCTCACATAAATTACAGACACTATTTACAATGGAACCATTCAAAGAAATTGTTCTCTCAAATAATACCTTGACTTGTGTTTGTTCTTCCAGCAGGCCAAGACGTGGTATTAAAACATCTCCGTCGCCTTTCATTGCTGCTAAAAAAAGATCAGTAGACATGACTGGACGTTGTTCATGCACCATCTCATGTTGGGAGGATGACATCTTCATGGCCATTACAATGAATTGTACCTTTAATTAGTCTTAATCTATCAGAAGATAAATTTATTAGATCAGCAAAGATTTTTATATTGTGGAATATGAAAGTCAACAGCAAAAAAAGTGCCATGTGATAGATTGAATTTACCTTAATTATGATCACTAGTTGAAGATAGAATTAGACAGAAGGCAGGTATATAGCATGGGATGTGTTAAGTTATATTTCGTTTTATAGATGTAAACCCCGGCAGTTGGAATAAAGAATTTGGGTGTGTTCAATCTTCAAGCAAAGTAACAAAGTAAAAAAGAGTACAACTCAGCAGAACAGGTACGTACCAGATTCTACATGAAATAAGAATATCATTTTTTTAAGGAAAGAATCATATCAGAACAAATTAAATGCCTCAGAGTGAAGACAAAGTAAAAATAAAAATAATTGAAAAATTCGTGCCATGTGAATTCTTGAGAGAGAAATATAAAGTACAATTAATGAGAGAGAAACCAGCTGGTGATTTAAAATTTGCAGAGAAATTATAGGCTAATTGTGAGTATAATTTTTGTTGTTATTTTTTTGTTCTCATTTTTACCATCGTGTGGTTAATTTCCTTCTATATCTTAATAAACATTAATTGTTCATAGTATACATACTTAATAAACAAATTCAGACATGGTAAAATCAACTTCTGAAGATAAATAAACAAATTTTATTCCACGTTATAATTTTATCCTGAAAGGAGAGTGTGGACTGATTTTCTTTTTTATTTTTGTTTATAAGCAAAGAGCTGTGCGGATTGATTTTTTTTAATAGAACAAAAACTTTGTGAAATATACCCTTTTTAAAAAAAAATCCTACAGTTGATTTAATGAGTCTGACAGGTTTTTCATATAATTAGTTGAGCTGAAATATTCATAATTAATTAGAGAAATATTTTGGAATATGATCGGATGTTCAGCACGTATATAATTTACATTAAAAAAAAACAAGTACGAAAAAGTTTCAACATAAATACGTGCAAAAATTTTGGACAAACAATTTGGAAGTATAAACAGGGGTAACGAGTAATGACAATGAATCAGGTATAAACAAGTCCATTAATAAATTAATTAATTGTTTGGGTATAATTAACATATCCATGCATAAAGAAAATGAAACTATAGCTTTGCTGGTTACCCTAGTGCAAGGAGGAAGATAATAAAGATATCACCATAATTTGAAACACTAATTAAGTACCCACTTATTTAAACCGAAACCAACAATAAGATTTTTGAAATATTTTTGTAACTCTAAAATTTTAATAACTTTTCCAATGAAGAATTTATTAAACTTAAAAGCATTAATGTATATACATGAATGGCGATGGACCACAGCTAACAAGAGCAATTGTGCATCACAATAATAACCTAATCCAAAAGTTAGATTCTATTTCTGACATGTGTTGTGATGGGAGACCAACAGTAAAAAGAAGCATGTGTTAGATTCTATTTCTTTTTGTTGATGTAAGCTTCATAGATTAGAATAAAGAATTGAGTGTGTTCAAATTTTAAGCAAGGTAATAAAAGTACCACCCAGAACCATCAAAAAACAAAAGTACCACCCAGTCTGGACAGAAAAAAGCATGTACAACCTATGAATTGAATATCATTTATGGAAGCAAAGAATCGAATCAGAACAACATTGTCCTTAAAGAACATGTCTCGTAGTAAAGACAAAAAGTTTTTCCCTATTATTTAACCAGTAAAATCTTCACATCTAAAATATTGACATGTAATAAAGAAACTCCATGTGTTACACAAACTACACAAGACAATTACTGACTAATTAATCCGGCATTTCATATTAATTAATTAGAGAAATCAGAGACTTGTCAGTACAATTTTCTATGTTCTCACTTTTACCTTTGTGTTTTGTTTTCATCCTAATAAACCAAAGTATACTTTTTTGTTTTTTGAGTTGTAAACCAAAGTATACAATATCTGATGGGATGTTCCTGTCATATGACCTGCACATTCTCATCCATATGGACTGATGGGTACAGCCTAAAAAAATTAATATTCATTGACCAGCTGGCGGATCAGTCTCGAAAAGTACCTAGCACACAAAAGATACATTGTTTGAACTTTGAAGTATTCCTGGAAATAATGCATATTTTTATAAATGAAGAAAAATAAGGCTGTTCACTGCAAACAGGGAAAAAGAGGAGTATATATTCCCTCTGGTATCGGACCCTCTTTATTCCTTTTCTTTAAATTCTCTCTAGTGGCTTATGTCTGTTGGACCATGCAACATGTGTCAATGATTAGTCTCTTGATTCAAATATTATACTTAAGCAAGAATCTGCACACTAGCTCCCTTATTCTTTGTTGCAAATTTTTTTAAAATGAAATTGTCAAAAACTTAGTTTGGTCTTTTGAAATTAAAATATACACATATTGAATTAGGAAATAACTTCTGAAAACTGTTGACCACAGCTTGTGTAATCAAATTGGCATTCGTTTTGCTACATATACACAAATAATCAAATCGCATACCAGCACTACTTTTTGTCATTTATAAGCAAATATGTACATACATCGTTTATATTTTTTCGTCTACAATTTCCTTCTTTTAATTATACCATCTTTTTCCTACTTTCTCGAAAAAAATTCTTATATCAGCAATTGTTTTTTATTTTTTTAAAAGAAAGATGGAAGTGAAGACTTCAAATTTCATATCCTGTTATTACAACAAATAATTTTTCTAATCTGGGTTTCGAACTTCCCACATCAAATGACATGTGTCATCACCACTAGACCTAAGACAACTTCTGTTGTTTTTTTAAACAGTGAGATCTGTTAAACTTTAGCTATAAATTGTAAGAACTGAGATTGAGCAATTGTGCATCACAATAATCACTTGAGAGTAGGTCCGCTCTGGTTCGATGGGTTTAATCACCGTCGATTTTCTTTAAGATTCGTGCGGAACACTTTAAAATTCGTGCATGTTTGTCTCAATTTCGTGCGCAAAAATCTTAAATTAGATCGGACAGTCATCATGCTCGTTGAACCTAAAAGTAGGTCCGATGGGCATCGGACCTACTCCGTTCTCCACAATAATAACCTAATCCAAAAGTTAGATTCTGTGGGAGACCAACAGTAAAAAGAAGCATGTGTTAGATTCTATTTATTTTTGTTGATGTAAACTTCAGATTTTAGAATAAAGAATTGAGTGTGTTCAAATTTTAAGTAAAGTAACAAAAGTACTGTGCAGTCTGGACAGAAAAAAGCATGCTCAACCTATGAATAGAATATCATTTATGGAAGCAAAGAATCGAATCCCAACAATGTCCTTAAAAAAAATGTCTCATTTTAAAGAGACAAAAAGTTTTTCTCCATTATTTAACAAGTAAAATCTTGACATGTAATAAAGAAACATCATTTAATTTGTTACACAAGACAATTACCGACTACTTAATCCGGTATTTCATATTAATTAATTTGAGAAATCAGATGTCATTTAAAGATAAAACACATTTTTTTAAGTACTCTCGCGCGCATCCAAGGAAATAATGCATATTTTGTTAAAGGAAGCAAAATAAGGAGAAAAGAGAGGAGTATATATTAATATTCCCTCGGGTATCGGACTCTCTTTATTCTTTTTCTTTAATGTTCTTTAGTGGCTATGAATGATTAGTCTGTTGGACCAACATGTGTCAATGATTAGTCTGTTGGCCTGCATGCACACTACCTCCCTTATTCTATGTTGCAATGTTTTTTTAATATGAAATTGTCAAACACTTAGTTTGGTCATTATATAATTGTTTTATAGTGATCGTGGTGGTAAAAGCTTATGAGAATAAAGTACACTAGCTAACATGAGTGAACATAATTGTAATCTGACAGCTTGATCTCGTCATATTGGTTATATATTTGTTTTAATGTTGTTTTGCTCATTGTTGCAATGCACTTATAATTAACAACAACAAAATGAGATGGGTTCAAATGTCGCCACTTAATTAGGAGCAAATTCTTATAGTAAATTGTCGATAGTACAAATTCGAAGTGCACCCGTAAATTTAGGACATTAAATTTATAGAAGTACTCGCACTACTTGTGTAATGGATTCATGATGATTTTCTTCAATAATTGTTCAACGAAAATTGAATATACTCATTTCTTTAACTTTTTTTTTAATCGTATTTGATATATGATCCACTTAAGTTTTGTTGCTTGAAATATATAGCAGCGTGGACAATTAATGTCTATGTACCGGGATTAGAAAAGAAATCCTCTTCAGCCTTTGATATATAGTATATATTTTGAACACTGAATATAGCACACTCCATTATTTTTTGTTGAATTCATGTTCGGTTTTCTTTTGCATAATTTAATTATTTTCTTCAGCTTTTGTTCAAGTATATGAATCAACTATAGACAAATCTAATGTATTTCTGTCAAAATTGATATAAAGATATAAAAGTTTCTTCCCATAAAAAATGAGAAATACAATAAATCAAGCCATTTTTCAATACTCTTTATATAGCATTTAATAATTTCCTTATGAATACCTGATACAAGCTTAATTAAATTCCTACTATAATTAGAATAATTTTAAACAAGAATAAATTGGGTATAAAGAGAAAAAATTTCACTCAATAATTTAATTTTAAATTATTGCTCTCAAAATAGCATCATTAATTACATTATTTCTTCTCTGCCTAAGCTCAATTGCTTATAGCTAGTCTCTGTCTCTGCTCTCTATAAGGCACTCTTTCTCTTTTCAATATGTTTCTGTACGGGGCTGGATATTTGCTTGGCGCAACATGGTTCTCCATTTTATTTACAAGTGGGTTTGGGCTTTAATGGATTATGGGCCACATATTTTATAAAAAAACTTGAAGACTTTCTGGATTTGAACTTCAACCTATTTTGAGGCCTTTGCCGTATCCTTTTACTTTCTGAAATTCATATTATAGATGCCAATTAATAAATGATCCGAGCGCTAACTCGTCCTATCTCGAATGCCGGATCGACCAGCTGGGTGATGATTGTCTGATTGGATATGATCATTTTTCGAATTAAAGGATTTCTATGATGATCTTAAAAATATGAAAAATCAGGTGTCATTTTAAACTTGAAGAGAAATCATGGGCTTATCAGGACAGGTTTCTCTGTTCTAATTTTACCATCGTGTTTTGTTTTTATCTTAATTAACCAAAGAATAAATATCTGACTCAATATTAACGGGTCGGTGTAGTCTTAAAAAACCTAATATTCATTAACCAGCTGGCGCTTCGGTCTAGTTTGAGCACCAAACTCTGAAAAGAAAAGAAAAGAAAAGAACTTTGTTCGTAGTACTCGATCATCATCTGTTCATATATTATTGATAATGGCTCATTTTGATTACAAGCCTATTAAACAAGGGCCACAGAGACACCTTGAACCTGAGTTGCCCAAAATTAAGTACAGCTGTCTCGGCTCGTCAGCCTTGGGGCCTACCACATACATATATATTGGTGATACCTTCTAATAAACCAGACTATTTAATTTTTTCAACGTCTTACTTAAAAATTAATTAAATTAAATTTCCAATCTTAATTAACAAAAGCTTTTGTAAGAATCCGGCCCGTTCAGGACTACATTTAGTAAGAAAAGACATCAATTATAAGAAAGTCCAACCAATCAAGTACATGTAACAAAAATGTACCGCATAAATATAAAAGCATTAAGAATAAAATGCTTCATGATAAATAAAAGAACATTAATTATTCCTAGTACAAATAAGACATGTGGACAGAGAATGGATATGAAATGTACAGAGCTACATAAATGTCAGGCAGAAGATGAGCAGGACAAACACGACATATGGTATAAATATATTTCTCATCTTCGCTGATCCTAAAAATTTGTCTCCTAAGACCAAAACAAAAAGCACGGCAGGAGACCCTAAAATTAAAGTGACAACAAGGAGGAGGATGGCAATAGGAAAGCAAACTGGAGCAAGTGTCGCATACAACCCCAATCCAAATGCCACAACCATACTACTTTGTGCAAAAAGTAATGCAAATTTTGCAAAATTGAGGCTGCAGCGATTTGAACCGCTCGGATTCAAAATAATCGCAGATAAGCTTAAGAATCCTACTATAAATGCCATAGCATTTGCTAGAATAAATGCCCGAAACATATATCTCCTCCCTAGAATTGGTGTACCGTGGTCTTGATTATAACCTCCAGGGATTGTAAAAGCAGCAGCAAATGCTACAGTTGTGATAAGTGCGGACCCCAGTCCAATAACTTGAGTTTGCTCCGATTTATTTTCTACTAGTGGATGCATTATATCTTCAAACCATTTTTCAGTAAATTTAAAACCTTCATTCTTAACGTACTGGTTAATGTCGTAATCAGAAATATCCTGTAAGAGACAACAGATATAAGTTGCTTTTTTTTATTTTACAAATAGAAAAGATAAATATTTTTGCTATTGGGTCATACTCCAAAACACCTCTGGTTCTCAATTATCACAATTAAATTAATTTTTTTTTTTGTTTGGTACCTGTAAATTAAGCAACACATGAGATAACTAAAATAATTAATTAAGAAATAATTTTCTGATGTAATTGTTAAGTTAAGCATACCTCATAAGTTTCTAACAGTTGCCTCCTGGAAAGTTCGAGTGGTGATAAGCCTTCCTTGTTTAGAATTGTTTCTGCAACGTTATTCATCTTGTTTTCGCAAATAGCTCTCATAGTATGCCTATGTCCCTTCATTGATGCAATGTGCAATGGTGTATTTCCTTCGCAATCCTTTGCAATATTCATTATTGTCATCATTTCTTTAATACTAGTGTATTCATATGTCTCCAAAAAAATATGGTACTGGTCCTTTTCTGCAGCATAGTGAAAGAGATTTCTTCCACGAGGATCTAGCAACTCGGCACAATGAGGGTACTTTTTCATTAAATGAAATACCAATGTCTTATTGCCCATGCTTGCGGCTAAATGAACTGGAAACATTCCAGTTGAAAATTGGGTGTATGCCAGAGCATGGTCTTGTTCTAACATGGTCTGCACCAGCTTAATATATTTTCTGTCTATTGCCACGTTCAATGCAGAAAACATATTGTTGTTCACCCTGTATACCACTTCAGGATCCAACTTCATCAGTGCAAGGCTGATATCTACATTGTTGTATTTGGCAGCAACGTGCAAGGCAGTGTCCCCATTTTCATTTGGTTGTTCGAGAGCATCTTTCACGGCAACATGATCAATTTGAATGAGGTTGTGGATGACCTTCTCGTTTCCAAATTTCGCAGCGCAGTGAAGGGGTGTCTCTAAATTCTTGTTTGGCGATTTTAATAGGGACACATCTCTTTGAAAAGCCATCAACGCAAGCTCGTTGTGCCCCTTAGTAACAAGTAGGTGAAGAACGGTGTCTCCAAAACGTGTTGCACTTCCGAGCTCGGATTGGACAGTCTGGTGTTCTGTCTTTATTTGTTCGGTAGCAGAATGTGAAGCCTCTATTGTCACCTGATTAGACAATGTATAATTTAATTAGGTCATATATTTCAAGAGAAAATGATATGTAAATGACTAACAACTATAGCTTTTTAATTACATCTAATTAATACGTGTTATATGTATAAATTGACTACAATAAGTATTTAGAATTAGAGGCTTTATATTGTAATAACGTATATATGATTGTGTATGAAATTTTTGTGGTTCTACGCAAGATCAAAGAACCTGATATATAAACTAAACAGAATTTCATAAAATGAAATATTTCATTGCTGGGTCGTTACTTTATACAAAATAATAAACTTTACAATAAAGATCTTTAGACTTGTATATTAATTAATAAGGACTCATTAGTGTTGAAATTGATATTTAATTCAGTATTTGTGATGTATTATAATAAAATAGTGGATTCTTGATTAGTTTGAGTATTGGACGATGTTATGTTTGAAAATGTTTAGATGCATTAGATATGTAAGAGAGCGATTCTATAACTTTCCATCAGCACTTTCTTATTTTCTGTTTTTCTGTTTTCCACTAAAAACACAAATCCCAAATTACTAAATCAAACTAAAATAGGTCATGCATGCATGCATGCGTAGGACGACAATTAATTATTCCTTTTTTAGAGTTTTAGGCCTACTATTTTCCATTTATTAAAAAGTAAAAAAAGATTTACAAGTTATAGCAGTAATGTACGTATTGTGATCATGAGAAAAGTAACAAGAAAGTGTAAGAGAACCCCAGACTGAAAGTACAAATGCAAGTGACCAACAATATTTAGCTTGTCAGAAAAAAAATCTCGAGCTTAATTTGTCATTAAGGAATGGAATGTACGTACATCAAGCAAGAAATACAAACATGATCTTGGTCATTGGAGGGACTTAAAGAGTATGTTCTGACCATGACGGAATTATTGAGGTTAATATTAATTCAGTTATTTAAAATAAACACCAATTCAACTTTATGATTGGAATAGCAAAACAACCGGATGACTATTTCAGCCACTATTTACGACAGGACCATCCAAGAAATTGGACACTATTTCTGTCAGCTACAAAACCAGTCAAATTAATACATGATTTGGCTGGAGATCAAATTAAGTTGATGAAGCTTCTATTTTCTTAACAACTTAGTACTCGTTGTTTGGTCAAATACTGTCTGTCTAAATTGTTATTGTCAAATTTTGTTTTTTCGTAAAGCTAACGTGTGCTCCTCTTGGTGAGCATAACTCCAAACATTTAGCACCAGATTTTTTTTATCTAACTTAAACAATTTGGTTTCAATGAAATCGGTGGACCTTTTCCCACTGTCAACAAAACAAAAATAGTATCAAATTTAAAGCAGTCGAGAATAACATATATTGGTGTAAATCGGGAATAACAGTCGATGATTATTAATTAAAGCAGAAAAGAAATTTTCAATAATAGTATCAAATTTCCTATATTTTTTATAAGATTTTTTTTTTTTACAATGAGTTACTCAATGAAAAATATATAAGTTATTCAATGAAAAATAACTTCTTCTTAATGAAATGAAAAAGTATTAAATCCATTGAGTTCAAATTTTAGTAGTTATACGTATGTCAAGCCACCCAACTATTTAATATCCACAAGGGATTTCTCCATCTGGGTTTCAAATCTGCGACCACTCACACGGAAGGCATTAATTGCCTTTGTCACTGACCAAATGCTGCTTCTAATGTACTTATTTAGATGCACACTAGAAAAATTCCCATAAAAATTATGTATAATAAAGATAAGCAGAATTACAACCTTGATGACAATAAAAATCATAATAATAATGACAATAACAACAAACGCTGACAATTAATAACAATAATAATATAAATAAAATGAAAACTAAATGTAATTAATGTCTTAATTAGTATTACTTCACGGTGCCAACATGCAATTCCATGTGTGCTCCCCCCGCTTAATAAGGTAGATTTACAGACACCATAAAAGAAGGGGTGTCAATGGGTATGATACGGATAGGGTGGAAATATTTTCATACCCATACCCACTAAGAATTGACCTCACCCATATCCTACCCATATCCATTAAGAATTGGCCTTACCCTACCCTGCCCTTACCCGTTAAAATTATCGGGTAACGAAACGGTAACAGGTGAATAATTAATAATATAATAATTAGTTTTATTATACAGTAAGAACATAAAAAATGATTAATTTCATTCATATACAATCACATTGCTAATAAAAAAATGTGCAATCAATTCTAACTAATTTTTTTATATAAAGCAAGAGAATTCAAAAACACAATCTCTTTTATAAATTTTATTATTTAACTAAATAACAAAACGTGCAAACAAAAATAATATGTTCAATATTTTTATAGTAAACACTAAATAACAAAAGTCCATCACAAGTTATTGCTCAAACTATATTATATGAAATATCAATATTATAAAATTTTATTTTATATAATTACCCTATGGGGTAAAGGGTACGAAATAGGCTTTACCCGTACCCTTACCCGTTTAGCTAACGAAAAAAATCCTTACCCATACCCATACCCGATAAGCTAACGAAAAAAAACCTTACCCTACCCGCCTTATCGAATACGGTACGGGTAGGATAAACGATTAAAAGGTATCATTGACTGAATTTTACTAGAGTGTGACATATTACCTGAATTTCTGTTGGTTTGTCCGGCTGTAGTCTAAGACGTCGTATTAATACAGCGCGGTTGCCTTCTATTGCTGCCATGAAAAGATCAACTGGCATAACTGGGCGTAATTCAGCCATTTCACTTTCAGATCTTGTGCTTTGGGAGGATGGAATGGCCATTACTATCACGTTTAGCTTGAACTGCTCTTACTCTATAGGACTATAGCGAAGGAGGATAGATATATATATGGTTGGGGGAAGATTTCGTTGTGCAGTCTCAAGGTCAATAACTAGTTTTATTTATTTAATTTAACTTGTGGCCCGTAGCCTGTTCCATCGTTGGAAAAGTCCACAGCTGGGGAAAACCTTTCGTCTCTCTTCCTACCCTTTTTATATTATTACATATCCTCAGAAATGTAGAATTTTCTTTTAAAATAATGAGTTTGCTATTTAAAAAGGCACACCCACATAAATTTAATCTAATACACAATTCATTTTTTTTTACTCAGAAATTCCACTTATTTTTGTGCCTCAGTTATGCCCACATTCTTTTCTTCTTTTTTTTTTCAAATTCAAATAGTGAACTCAAACGCTCAACATGATCTTAATAGTAAAATGTGCTGAGAGATCAAATTTTTTATTTTTTATTATTATTTACTTTTTCTTTTAGATTGATACAGTATCACCGGTTTTGTATGCGGATTGATTCACTAATGCCCCTGGAGATACCATGATGCAACACATGGTTTGCACTACTGTAAATTTGCTGGGAGATAATATGATAAAAAAAAAAAATTGCAAAGGAAACGATCAGAACTATAAATTTGTTAAGAACGGAGAGCAGGACTTCAAGATGTAGTGGGATTGAATTATAGAGTCATTTTTTTCCTGTGGCTTCGCCGATTCGTGGTCTGTATGGCTGATCGTGAGGCATATGTTTCATAGAGGGATTTTGTATTGCAGTGCCTTTCGAAAGATGATATATAAGAACTTTCTCTGCTTGCGTCAGCAGGACATTGTAGGCAAAGGTTTCTCTTTTTGATCTTTTGCTTCCACTCGTGTGAACGCCTTCATGTGACCACTTAATGCATGGATATTATTTTTTTTTTATTCAACGAAAGCTTTGAATTCATCCGATATATATTGCGAGTGGCAGAAAATCTTTCCAGAAAAAAGTTTGTTCTTTTTCTTTGTATTGGAACAGAGTTATTGAACGTTGATATTGGATTGTCTAAAAGTAATACTATTTATATACTTTGATCAATTAAGTATAATTTTTGGATATTAAGATCAAACCAATAAATATTTGTTAAATAATTTTTTGTGTAGTTTTTTATTTTTTTTCTGATTACTCAGATCTATCGATATAAAATTGCCCCGAGCCCTGTAACAGAGAAAAACTAATACTTCAAGAAACGAATACTTCAATATTCCAGTCAAAAAGAATAGTAAACCCTATTGCTATTGATACTATTCTTCTTGGAAAAAATGGATAATAACAAAATATCTATCACATTAAGAGGAAAAATGGAGCGACGCGTACAGAAGCATATGGTTAGCAACGCAGTGTCAGTGTCAGCGCCCTTCGATGGACTTCAAAATAACGAGAGGAGAAAAAACGAGAGTTGTTTGGGAGCGAACCATTCCCGAGCAACCACATCATAATTAATGTACGGAGAAACGAACCACAACAGTTCACATCAACTGCCTTCAAGCACAAAAATAAATAAAAAATCAACAGCCTTGCTGTAAAAAATAAAAAAATAATAGTGTCTGGATTACATTGTCGAGTCCTTATAATAAGAACCGTCCATACCAGAAAAAAAAAAACTATACACTATCTCTTAATGCATGGTGCTAGCTCTTTTTGTTGATCTGTTGATTATTCCCTCTTTTCTTTGTGATATTTTTTTATGAAGATTACAGCTTTGTGGGGGAATTATAGTAGAGTCTGGCTACTATAACACTAGTTTCATTTCAAAATAAATAACACCACATCTTAAACTATTGGATCTGCTTTAATATTCGTGCACAAGATATTTATATTCGTGCACTAGTGTCTTGCACGAATATTAAAGCAGATCCAATGGTTTAAGATGTGGTGTTATTTAATTTGAAATAACACTAGTGTTATAATAGCCGGACTCATTATAGTAATATTTTTTTTTTCTAATTTGCTAAGTTTTAGTGAAAACCCAGGAGATTTTGTTTTTAGGTGCAAATGAAGAGGGGAATGTAGACAGGGATACCTGTTACTCCCTTTTGAATTTTTAGAAAGGGATGATGACTGGATCTAGTTGGAAATCTCTTATCTCTCTGATGCCTTGACCA
Organism: Carex parvula; assembly: GCA_025461045.1. NCBI lineage: Eukaryota > Viridiplantae > Streptophyta > Magnoliopsida > Poales > Cyperaceae > Carex > Carex parvula. The sequence continues at coordinate 291,870 of JAJGRW010000353.1, read as the reverse complement.
TTTTATTCAATTAATGCTCGTGCTTTTCGAAAGTTGTTATATATACAAGAACTTTCTCTGCTCGCGTCAGCAGGATATCGTAGGCAGAGGTTTCTCTTTTTGATCTTTTCCTTCAACTTGTGTGAACGCCTTCATGCTGCCAATTGATGAATGGATAAATATTCTTCTTGGGCTAATAAGATACATTATTTTAATTATTTGAGAAACTAATAAGATCTTTGAATGTACAAGTATTTTCTTTAAAAAAGTATTAACAAAAAACAACAGGGTAATAACACACTAATTGGACCTTCAAAAAAAATAACACACTAATTGACCCAAGTTACATATGTAATCTCATAATTAGAAGATTGAACATTTTTCCTAGACATAAATTTTATTTTTTAATATAAGGTAAAAGAGGAGGGTTCAAATGCATCATGATTTTGTGCTCCAATATGCTCCACATTCTTTATCACCGTTTTCAAAGTTCGAACAGTCGATCCGAACCACACAACATGATCTTCATAATAAAATATGCTTGGAGACCAAATTTTATATTTTTTAGAATTTATTTACTATTTCTTTAGATAGGTACAAAATCACTATTTTAAGAAGATTCTGGACCATCCGAAAAAGTGATATTGTACCTAAAATTAGTAAAAAATTCTAAAAAATTATAAAATTTGGTCTCCAAGCATATTTTACTATGAAAATCATGTTGAGCGGTTCGGATCGACTGTTCGGACTTTGAAAACGGAGATAAATGATGTGGAGCATATTGGAGCACAAAATCATGGTGCAGTTGAACCCTTCTCAATGTAAAATGATAAATATCAAAATTTCTAAATAATTTTAATAGAAAATGCAATAATTAAATTGAATTTGTGAGTTTTGAAATTGAAAAAGATAAATGTGATATTACGAATTTAGAAAATACGTAATTTCGAGATTTTTAAATTATATACATAAATTTCCTCCAAATTTATTTATTGTGAAGGAATATTATTCTTTTTGCTTCCAAGGGGTTGACCCAAAAAAAAATTTCATAAAATTGCCTCGAGCCTTGTAACAGAAAATCTATATTGATATTGATACTACTTTTTTTCTAGGAAAAAAATGAATAATAACAAAAAATCTATCACATTAAGAGGAAAAATAGAGCGGAAGCGTAAAAGAATGTATGGCAAGAAACGCACTATCCATCCCATTGAGAGGTGTTTGGGAGAATTAATGTATGGAGAAACTTCCTCAAAAAAAACAAAAATAATGTATGGAGAAACAAACCACTACATATCACATCAACCGCCTTGCAGTAGAAAAAAAAATAAATAAAAAATAAAAACTGTGTGGAAATAATAGGAGCCGTCCATTTCAGAATTCAGACTAATGGTATGGTTAGGGTTATGCCATGAACCGTATGATTTATAATGGACGGCTGAGAATTAGACTTGCTTAATGAACGGGCCTGCCCATGAAAAAAGGGATCGAGTACTTAATAAATTTATATATTGGACGAGTTGATTAATGGACTGGGCCTAAAATTCGTCTCATATTTAAATAGGCCCGTTGAACAGCTCATTTCCTTTCACCCCATTGATATAATGTTCTCGAGTAATCAAGCTGGCCCATTGATAACTATTTTCATCAATCAAAGTCAAATAAAAACAAGTGAGAATAAGAGAAATAAATAACCACGACTTAGATCAATGAAGAGACTCCAAGCATACACAAATGCAAAATCGTACGTAAAAAAAGAAAAAGAAAACTAAATTAGGCTAGTGGAGGGAATTTATATATGACACATATAATGTAGTCTTTAAAGTATCACTCATTTATCATTTTTGTTATTAATGTTTCAAAAGTACCACACACTTGCAATTTTAGTCAATAATTGGTCTTTAAAATATGTATTATAACAAATTTGTCCTATCATTGCACTGGTAAAATATATATGTTACCAGTGCAATTATGGCTATCATATATATGGTATCTAGATTTTACTTTTGCGTTACGAAAAAGAAAACAAAACCTGCAGTGGATCATTATATTAAGTTTATTGACAATATAATAATAGATGGAATGGCATTCCGCAAAAGGAGCACAATAATTAGTAAAGAATTAAATTAATCAAGTATAACGAAACAGTTGATCTGAACCGTTCAACATGATATTCATATGAAAATGTACCTGGAGATCAAATTTTACATTTTTTTACCATGTTTTTACAATTTTTTTTAGAAAGGTTGAAAAAACGTAGAATTTAAATGAGATGGACATGATGCTTAGAGCATCTCCATTGGTAAAAGGCTTTGCAATTGCAAACACCTTCTCACAAGATATTTGCAATTTCAATTCATTTTAATTTCACAGACTTTACACTCATAAAATTAGATTTAATTTCATTTGGACCGCCACATCAGTGATCTCTTTTGTTTTTTGTTGACCTCTTTCTTTTCCTCCTTGAGTTCATTTTTCCTTCCCGTATTCTCCGATCACCACTTCTTTTATTGAAATTTTATTTGCCAGTACTGCTGGTACCATCTCTCTGTGTCTCTCTCCCTCCCGCTCTCTCTTTTTTTTTTTTTTGATGAATATTGGCAGAAGCATGGAAGTTATATATATTAAATAAACATCAAAGCATTACAAAGCTGTGCCAAGTATTACAAAGCAGTGCCATATATATATTTGAAGTAATTTGGGATAAAATTTAGGGTTAGCCTTCTCTCATGGAGAGGTCTCTCTTTAATATAATGCACTCTTACAAATAAGTCCTTACAACATTAACTAATTAACTTAATATATAAATAACTCAACCCTCAAGATGGGCGATAGATATCAATCATCCCCATCTTGTTACAAAGATATCATACTCTCTAGAACCTGATCCTTTTGTTAAACAATCAGCTAACTGCTCTTCTGATTTCACATAGCTCAAAGTCAGAACTCCTCTATTCAGTTGCTCCTTGATAAAGAACCGATCAATCTCCACATGCTTGGTGCGATCATGCTGAACCGGATTGTTTGCAATATTAATTGCCGATTTGTTGTCACACCAAAGTTGTAGGGAGTCTCCTCTAAACAAGAGCAGCTCAGATAACATGTTTCTCACCCACATCAACTCGCACAGACTAACTGCCATAGCCCTGTACTCAGCCTCAGCTGTAGACCTAGCCACCACATCTTGCTTCTTACTACGCCAAGATACGAGATTGCCTCCAACAAATACACAGTAGCCCGTAGTGGACCTACGATCATCCATACAACCCGCCCAATCAGCATCACAATAGCCTTCAATTCTGAGATGTCCAGATCTCCTGAACCATAACCCCTTCCCTGGGCTTCCTTTAATATACATTATAATTCTACGAACTGCCTCCATATGCTGCTCTCTAGGATCATGCATATATCTACTCACCACACTCACTGCATGAGTAATATCAGGTCTCGTATGACATAGATATATAAGCCGTCCAACTAATCTTTGATATTGCTCTTTACTCACCGAGTCACCACCCTCGGCACACATCTTATGATTCTGCTCGATAGGAGTAGATGCAACTCTGCCACCTAATATCCCCGTCTCTGAGAGAAGATTCAGAGCATACTTCCGATGAGAAAGCACTATCCCCTTTCGCGACCTTGCAATTTCAATTCCGAGGAAGTACTTCAACTGCACCAGATCTTTAACTTCAAATTCTTCTCCCAGTTTCTTTTTCAACCGTAGGATTTCCTCAGCGTCATCTCCAGTGATTACAATATCATCAACAAAGACCTCCAGGATAGTGATACGAGCTTTGGAGTGTCTGTAAAACATAGTATGATCGTCATTGCACTGCTTGTACCCCATACCACATACTGCCAACCTGAATCTGTCAAACCATGCCCTCGGAGATTGTTTTAACCCATACAAAGACTTCTTCAACTTGCATACCTTCCCAGCTGCCTGAGAAGCAGCGAAACCTGGTGGGATCTCCATATACACCTCCTCCTGGAGATCTCCATGGAAAAATGCATTCTTGACATCTAGCTGATGTAGTGGCCAATTAAAGTTGGCAGCACATGACACCAACACTCTAACGGTGCTCGTCTTTGCCACTGGAGCAAATGTTTCATCATAGTCGATGCCATACGTTTGGCTATAGCCTTTAGCAACCAATCTGGCCTTGTATCTGTCGATCTTGCCCTCTGGAGTTTGCTTAACCGTATACACCCACTTACATCCAACAGCACTCTTCCCAGCTGGCAAAGGTACCAGCTCCCATGTGTCATTCTTCTTCAAGGCCTGAAGTTCCTCTTGCATGGCAGTCAACCACCTAGGATCTTGCTTAGCTACCTGCCAGTTGTTAGGTACAGGCACTGAATGCAATGATGCAATGAATGACTTATATGCAGGTGGAATGGATGCATATGAAATGTAATTCGCAATGTCAGTCTCCCAACTACCAAACTTAGCTGGAGGTCTTCCAGCATTGACTCTAGAGGTTCTGCGGGGCAGGACAAGAGTATTAGAAGTATCATGAAAGAAATCGTTACCTCTCGACTCAGGTGGAGAAGGTGAAGAAGGCACTGGAGAGGAGGAACTTAGGACATCAACATTTATGAGTATTGACACAGACACAAGAGGCGGTTCATGCTGCTCTCTCTGTCTCCTCGTGTATACTCTCAGCTCCCCCTGACCTTGACTGCCAACTCCTGAGTCACCACCACTACTCGGCGATGCACCATCACTACTCGGTGCTTCAAAAGGACATGGAATCATCCCAACCACAATGCCACTCTCATCCTCATTCTCCCCCTCTCTACAAGTATCAGTAGAGCCATCTCCAAATAAGGAGCTCAACTCCGTTTTTTCCCCATAAAAAGGTTCAAACTCCCGAAAAGTCACATCCATACTGACAACAACCTTCTTCAGTGGGACACCAACACTTGTATCCTTTCTGACTTGATGAGTAGCCAACAAAGATATATTTAACTGCTTGCGGATCCAGTTTACTCACCATCAATCTGTGATCTCTCACATAACATGTGCATCCAAATACTCTTGGTGGAACAACAAAAACATTCGAGCCCAAGAGCATCTCACATGGTGTCTTCATCCCTAATACTCTTGATGGCATCTTGTTGATCAAATAAGTTGCTGTCATAACAGCCTCACTCCATAAAAATTTAGGCACATTCATTGTCAACATCAATGAGCGTGCCACTTCCAGTAAATGCATGTTGCGTTCAGCCACCCCATTCTGAGCAAGAGTGTCTGGACAGGTGGTTTGATGAAGAATTCCCTGACTAGAGATGAAAGCCGCAAACTCCTTGTTGACATACTCAATCCCATTATCTGTTCGAAGAATCTTCACCTGCACTCCAAACTGGGTCTTCACATAAGCCGAGAAATCTTGAAAACATTTGTAAACCTCAGATTTCTGTTTCATCATGTATATTCAGGTCATACGTGAATAACAATCAATGAAAGTAACAAACCATCTAAAACCACTAATAGAGGTTGTAGGACATGGTCCCCAAACATCAGACTGAACAAGTGCAAATGGCTCAAAACTTCGAAGACCAATCATTTTATAAGTAGAACGAGTATGTTTTCCAAGTTCACAAGCATTACAAAATAACTCTTTTTTATCCACTTTCTTCATTAACTCAGGTTCTAACCTATTCAAACTATCAAAGATAAATGCCCTAATCGGCAATGTTGAAGCATTGCTTCTGCCTCTGGTCCTCCACTAACAGCAGCAGCAATCATTGAAGTCTCCCTGTCCAAATACCAAAGGCCATCACGCCTGATGCCAGTCCCAATCCTCCTCCCCGTTTCTTTCTCCTGGAAGACACACATGTCCCGATCAAACAACACAGTGCAATTCAATTGATCATAGAGAGCTAACAGAGAGTAAGTTGACTGGAAATGAAGGAAACATGCAATACAGATGAAGTGCAATGGACTGAGCCAGTATCCCTGATGGGTTGGAATGTCCCATCAGCAGTCTGAACTGTCTCAGGATGCATATGCTTACTCGGATAATATAATGCAAACTCACCAGATGCCCCTGTAACATGCCTAGATGCACCTGAGTCTATGATCCAATCAACATGAGTTTTAGTGGATGCAAGTGCCTGAACCTGTGTACCTTTGTTCGCATGAGCATAACCAACAAAGTTACCAAAGCAGGTAGTGTTATCCAGATCCTGAGTGACTTGTCCCTTGCCCTTAGAACTCTTAGCCTGGAGCTTGAACTGACGTAGTTCCTCCAGCTCTGTTATTTCAGCTCCAGTCATCCCAACAGCAGTCTGGGACCACCGCCACCTCGATTTCCACATCCCCTGCCTCCTCGATTTCCACATCCCCTGCCTCCTCGATTTCCACATCCCCTGCCTCCTCGACCTGCACGACCACCGCCACCTCTCTGTCCTTTGCCCCTCGACTACCACCAGTGTTGCGGGGTTGAGGGCAATTGTAGCTGAGATGTCCTTTCCTTCCACAATTGTAGCAATCTCTATCATCTCTGATGTGAGCATCGGGAACCACCAATGCCGAGCGGACAGCAAGTGAGGTCTCGCCTATCATCACTTATGTCTGATCTCCTCTTGTTCCATCGATGCAATAGCCTCATCCAATGAGGGGAGAGATGACAAGTGACACATTGCTGCTCTCCTTCCCTCAAACTTTGGGTTTAGGCCCTTGAGAAAACGAGCCACACGCATGAGTGAAGATACTGCCTCCCAAGAAGACCATTTGTCGGGTTCTGAAGTGATAGTGGATCATAGTGGTCCAAATCTGCCCATAAGTAACGTTAGCTCAGCTGCATACTGGTGAACTGTCTTCTCCCCCTGTGTGGTAGCATCAATCTTCTCCTCCACTTCCATCATCATCATCACACTCCCAGCTCCTGAGTACATTCCCTCCAATGTCTTCCACACTTCAATTGCACTTGAGATAGACTCCACCATCCCAGCTATGGTTGGAGACACAGAAGTCAACAACCAAGAAACCACCAGAGAGTTAGTGTTACTCCATGTGTTCCACTCAGCACTCTCCTTATTCTTCGGCTCAGTGCACTCCCCCTTCACATACTTTTCAAGTCCTTTGATCCGAAGGTTCAGCAGTGCCCTTCTAGACCAACTCAGATAGTTTCTTGTCCCCTCTAGCTTGATGTCATTAGGCAGCAACTCTATCCTCTGCATTACCTGCGCCGACTCCGGTGCGGCCACAACTGTCCTACTAGAATTCTCCTCTAGTTTGGTCTGAAATACCCTGGCTACCCCCTCCAGGATCTCCTTCAGTTCCTGACTAGTCACAGGTGTTCCCATCTTTACAGTTGACTGCCTTTATCTCAAACCAAACACAGTAATAAGATCAAACACAACTCAACTACAGGTCGTGTGCCTACACACGACCATGACTTTCTCCATCTATGTCACTTACAACTCCAAGTCCATTTATCCCACTGTCAATAAGTATAACAAAACAGAAACGACAAAACAAATAATTTTTCCTTTTTTTTTTTTTCTTTTTTCTCTCTTTTTTTTTTCTGTATTCACCTCTTAGCCAGAGAGAAATCGCTAGTTACCAATAATTCGTAGAAAGGTGGAATCGCTAGTTGGAAAGAAATAGCGATCAGAAGCCTCATGAAAGAATTGGCGCTAGATACATTGGGAAGAAGAGCGACCAGATCGGTGGAGAGTACCGACCAGAATAGTTGAAGTCGCGTCGCTCGTCGCTGGTGCTACAGTAGAAACGCTACAGTATTTTTGCAACAGTAGAATCGCCCAAGGAGAAATCAGAGTCGCCGCCTAGGGCTCTGATACCATGAAGTAATTTGGGATAAAATTTAGGGTTAGCCTTCTCTCATGGAGAGGTCCCTCTTTAATATAATGCACTCTTACAAATAAGTCCTTACAACATTAACTAATTAACTTAATATATAAATAACTCAACAATATTAAATAAACATCAAATCATTAAATAATCTTGGCAGACAAGCTCTTTTTTTTTTCAACTGTTCATCAGCGCCAAGTATTACAAAGCAGCATCTCAGTTCATGCCGTCCTTCTAATAACATATATTTTGAAGGCACCCAAGTATTTTGTAGGAATGCTAAGGAGGGGAATAATGATACAGTGGTACTATACAATTGAAACGAACAGTAATTTACCAACAAGAAACATTAACTTTATTAATTCTTAATTAATTTATTTTAATTTATTATCATCAAGTTATGGTCGATAGTTAAGTTACTAACACAAGATGTTTGTAGGTATGCCCAATAGACAAACATCACGGTACATCAGTACTTGCATGCGACAACTGGATAGTGAAGCAATCACTGACCTTGAACGCGTATGGGGGTCGCCGAAACCGCTGAGCACCGCCTCATCCAGCTGAGATCGAATCCGTCGTCAGACTCAGTACCGGCTCCTCTGGGCACGCCGATTCTCTCATAGTTCTTCAGCCCCTCCAGTACTCCACCAACTCCGCCATCTCAGCCCCGTGGTCTCCGCCTCCCATAGCTGAGAACAGTCGAGGTAACCTCAGGGGTGCAAAGAGAGCTCTGTATCTGGTGCGGTTGAAGCCGGGAGGATAGAGCATGGCGGAGGAAAGGTGGAACTGGAGAAAAAAGTAGAAAAGGTGTTCAAGTTCAAATTGATGGAGTAAAAATGATTTTAACATTTACGGACATGGTGTGGGAGAAGGAGCAGATTTGATGGTGCCGAGTTTGGATATTTCCATCGCCGGAGAGGAGAGGAGCGGAGCTCTTCAGCGGGATGGAGGGGGGAACGGGGAGGGGAAGAGCGGAGACGGGAACGGTGATAACGGAGGACCATGAACGGAGAGGGGAGATGATGAAATGTTGCTCAAATCAGCAGCTCCATCGGGAAAAAAGGAAGAACAATTAACGTTTCAGCTCGATTGATGGAGTGACGGTCTCTCACGATTTAATTGGCTCTTTTCCGCTAGCAATTCGATTTGCAATTAACGATGAAAGCTTTCATGTTTGAAACCTTTCAAATTATGAAAGGACTCTGCATCGGTGAAATTAAAAATGAAATTGCCACGTAGCGTCAGCGTAGACTTTGCGATTGGCAAGGCGTTGGAGATGCTCTTACAGTGGTTTAACGATTTATTTAGAAATTAACTCTTCATGATTGCTAGCCGAGTAACATGGGCCATGTAGACACCTTGAACTTGAAAAGCCCAAAATTAAGTACAGTTGTCTCGGCCCGTCAACCTTGTAACCGACCAGACTATTTAATTTTTCAATGTCTCACTTCAAAAAAAAAAAAAAATTCAATGTTAATTAACAAAAGCTTCTGTAAAAATCCGGCCGGTGCAGGACAAAATTAATTAAGAAAAGAAACATTATTTTGAGAAAGTCCAACCAACCAAGTACGTAACAAAAATGTTCAGTACAAATAAAAGAGCATTAAGAATAAAATGCTTCATGAGAAATAAAAGAAACATTAATTCATTATTCTAGTACAAATAAGACATGTGGATAGAGAATGGGAATGGAAACGTACAGACAGACCTACATTAATCCCAGACAGAAGATGAACATGAAACACACGACATATGTTATCAATACAGTCATAATATTAGCATCTGATTTTAAATGCTTTCTCCCTTCCGCAAAATAACAAACACGATAGGAGACCCTATAACTAGAGTGATAACAAGGAGGAGAATGGCGATAGGATAGCAAACTGGAGCAAGCCGTCACATACATTCCCAATCCAAATGCCACAACCATACTACTCGCTGCCATCAAAAATGTGATTTTTGCAAATTTCATGGTGGGGCGGATTGGACCTTTATCTCTCCAAAGAAGTGCAAATATGCTTAAGAATCCTTGAATAAATGCCATAGCATTTGCTAGAATAAATGCTCGGAACATATACCTTCTCCCTAGAACTGGTGTACCGTCTTGATTATACTTCCAGGGACTGTGAAAGCGGCAGTAAATGCTACAGTTGTTATAAATACGGAGCCTAGTCCAACACTGAGTTCTCTCCCATTTATTTTCCGCTACTGAGGCTCCATTACCTTGTCAAACCACTCTTGAGTAAATTTATCACCTTCTCTCTTAATGTAATCGCTAATATCGTCAGCATCAATATCCTGCAAAAGCAACAGATATCAAGTTGTTTTTTAACTAATAACACTTACGTAACTAACAAATATCAAGTTCTAACATCTATAAAATTACAAATGGGCAAATATAAATATTTGTGTTATGTTGGGTCATTCTCCAATACACCGAAAACATTCAATAATTTTAATCTCCAGAATCAGAAAAGAAAATAGCGAAGAATTAATACCTCCAGCTCTCAATTATCACAGTTAAATTTATAGATTTGGTACCAGTAAAGCTAAATGTTGAGTATTAATTTTTTATTTTGGCCTCTATTAATCGAGCAGTCGAGATCAATTCGAATATTTTTTACTAAAAAATGGTGTACTAGAGTAAAATTCATATTTGTGTTGTTTATCCAAAAATAAAATGGTGTACTGGAGAAGAATAGGATGTTAAAAAAATTCGTTCATTTAATAAATGGTAATTAGTATTGACGCTATAATTAGGGCTAATTATCAAGATTCGAAAAAAAAATTCAGTAGGCATTTAAGGGCCGTAATCCACACGTCCGAATCTGTACTGCGCAGCTGGAGAAGATTAGGGCACCACTATAAAGCCCTATTGAGAATAACAGAGATCTCGTCGCGATTTTTGTGCCCAACATATATATAGTATTTTAATTTTACGTAACGAGTTAGGTAGATAGTCCCCTTCTATTTATTGGGACTGTGTATAAAGCCCTGTGGTACTGTGTACAATGCCCTCTAGTCCGTACTATGATGATATTTCTATTTTTAAAGTCCAAACGATGATCTAACACGCTTAATATGATCGCATTTTTAAATAGATACAAAATCACAATGATCTAAAATTTTGGACCGCCGATCTAGTGATTTTGTATCTCTATCTAAATTAAAATAGTAAAACAATTCTAAAAAATTAAATTTGCCCTACAATTACATATTCATATGAAGATCATAATGAACAGTTTTGATCAACTATTTGGACTTTAAAAATAAAAATATAGATAAATACTAATCAGAGTGCGCCATGCACAGCACCATATCCTCCCTCTTAATCTAATACGAACTAATTAGACCCATCTAATGATATTTTGAATATGTTGGTAGCACAATTTTCAGATAAATTTATACAAAATTATATTGTTCTTTCTGTCTAATATTAAAAGTGCTAGTAGAATTTGCTTATACTACGAACATTCAGCCCCATTGCCGAGTCGACACTGAAACTATTATGCATCCCTAATTATCTAAAATAAATAAGAAAAAATAAGTATTTTACGTGCTTGGTAGTTCAGTAGTTGGTAGCAACACACGAGATAACTAAAATAAATAAGAAATAATTTTCTGATGTAATTGTTAATTTAAGCATACCTTATCAGTTTCTACCAGTTTCTTTGAGGAAAGTTGGAGTGGTGTTAAGCCTTGCTTGTTTTTGACTGTTTCTGCAACGAGATTCATCTTGCATTTCCAAATAACGTACATAGTTCTTTTGTGACAGTTTTTCTGCAATGTGCAATGGTGTATTTCCTTCATAATCCTTCGCACTATACATTCTTGTAATCATTTCTTGATTGCTGGGGTTTTCTTCAAATAGGTTGAAAAAAACAAAGTACTTGTTGACACCGGCCGGCCAAGGAGATTCACAAGGACACAACTATCTCAACTAAATTTCACTCAAGAGGAGAAAGCTCTACTCTACAGAGCACAAAGAGGAGATAACTCAACTCAAAATATCAAATTCGTATATATTCAAAAGCTGCCTTACAAACTAAGTTTGGCTTCTCTTATAGCCTTACATTAACCCCCAAAAGTCACCTAGACATTAATACTACCCCAACTACTTTTGCTAATACCAAAATACTCTTAATAACCTCCTAGAGACTATAAAAGACTCTCCTAGAAACCCACAGAATTAAAATACATTTTGACCATATTTAAAACCCACTAATAACTCACACCTAACTAATTAATAACAAACTGACTCAAAACATATCAGTTCTCTTGGTACGCCTGTTTGATCATGATATGTTCGGAATCTGGACAAATGTATCACAAACATTGTAGAGCTTGTTGACAGCTTTCCACATGATTTTGAATCATCTTAATCCGAAATCGTATGAGCCCGATATGATCAAAATACTGAGGCGTGTCAGCAGGTGGCAGTTTTGAACTAGTCTGATTTTGTTGTTGCATCTTGGGCCGTGTCATTCTCCCCCGGTTGAAAAGAACTCGCCCACGAGTTCGTCTCATTTTCTCCATAGTATGGTTGAAGATCCTTCACATTGAATGTAGCCGATACTAGTCTCCTGGCAGCTCCACCTTGTATGCATTGTCTCCTATGCACCGCACAATCTTAAAAGGTCCATCACCCCGCTGTTTGAGTTTAGCATTGCGACCAGGTGGAAAACGCTCTTTGCTCAAGTGAACCCAAATAAGATCTCCTTCTTTAAATATCTGAGCCTTGCGCTGCTTGTTTGCTTGCTTTTCGTATCTCTGATTTTGCTTCTCAATTCGCCTTCTAACTTGCTCATGTAACACTTGAATAGACTTAGCACGCTCATCCGCATCTGCACTATAACTCTAATTTATTGGCAAAGGCACAAGATCAAGAGGACTTGCTGGATTACATCCATACACAACTTCAAATGGACTTTTACCGGTTGTTTGGCTGCAAGACCGGTTGTAAGCAAATTCAGCTTGGGGCAAAACAAGATCCCAGCACCGAATGTTTTCTCCCCACCAAACTCCTCAATAAGTTGCCCAAATTTCGATTACTGTCTGCCGTTTGGTCCATCCGTTTGGCGCTGACTAAGATGAACTAAACTGAAGCTTCGTTCCCAACGTTCATCACAAAGAGTACGCCAAAAATGCCCAAAACAAACCGTCGGGTACAACCGGTCAGAAGTTTATGGTCTTTGGGCAATACCGTTGCAACTTCACTATGTTCTTGAAATACAAATCTGCCACATTAGTTGCATCCATTGTTTAGAACATGGCACAAAGTGAGCCATTTTAGGAAACCGATCAACCTAACTTACCATACCCTAGAATCTTTGCTCCTTTGAGGTCCGTGGCGGCCCCATGACAAAGTCCCTACTCACATCCTCCCAAGGTGCAATTGGAAAGGGAGAGGTGTGTAAAGGCCGGTATTTTGGGACTTTGATTTCGCTATGTGACAAATCCGCATCTCAAGATGTAATGGTTCACATCCCTCTTCATTTTTGGCCAAAAGAAACGGTCATTGAGTAATGCAACGGTTTTATCTCGCCCAAAGTGACCGCTCAATCCTCCGTCATGAACCTCTTTAATAATTTCCCACCGCAATGAACAATCTGGAATGCACAAACGTTGTTGTTGAAGAGGAATCCGTCTAGTAAAATGAACTCCTTGTATGCTCCATTTGCACATTCACCGATCACCTTGCGAAAGAACTCATCTTCCTTGTACAACCCCTTTACTTCTTCAAAACCCAAGACTTTTGTTTGCATTGTGGACAGCAAGGAATGCCGTCGACTCAAGGCATCCGCCACTTGATTAGAAGCCCCACTTTTGTGCTTGATGTGAAATGTGTAAGCTTGCAAAAATTCCACCCAACGTGCATGCCTCGGTTTGAGCTTGTGCTGCCCATTGATGAATTTCAGCGCCTCATGGTCAGAGTAGAGCATGAATTCTTTGGAAATGAGATAATGCCTCCAATGCCCAAGTGCTCGCACAATTGCATAGAACTCTTTGTCATATGTTGAGTAGTTTTTGCGCGAATCTGACAACTTTTCGCTAAAGAAAGCGATAGGTCGTCCATCTTGATTGAGAACTGCACGATGCCCACACCTGATGCATCACATTCGAGCTCAAAAAACCTTCTCAAAATTAGGCAAACCAAGGATAGGAAGCTGCTGTCATTTCTCCTTGATAAGCTCAAAGCTCAGTTGAGCCGCTTCTGTCCACTTGAATACCCCGCCTTTCAAGCACGTCGGTGAGTGGCGAGACGAGAGTGCTGAATTTCGAATGAAACCGCGATAGAATGATGCTAGTCCATGAAAGCTTCGTACCTCATGAATGGTTGCTGGAATTGGCCATGGAAGAATAGCATCTACTTTGTATGATCCACGTGAATTCCTTCGGTCGAGACGACATAGCCCAAGAACACCAAGCGGTTGGTTAGGAATTCCACTTTTGCTTGTTGAGTTAGAGTTTTTGGTCGGCTAGCACGTCAAAAGATTTGTCGGAGATGCTCCAAATGCTCCGCTGGAGACCCGTGCTATACACGAGAATGCATCAAAATAACCACTACAAATCTGCCAATAAATGGCTTGAAAACAGATTCCATTAGTCTCAGTAAAAGTACTAGGAGCATTAGAGAGTCCAAATGGCAGTGACAAACCACTATCGTATAGCCCATCACGTGTCCTTAAAACAGCTGTTTTCCATTCGTCACCGGGTCTCATACAAATCTGAGGTATCCACTTGAAGATCATTTTGAGAACCACTAGCACCAATGAAGTTGGTCCAGCATGCATCAAGACGTGGGATAGGAAACCGATACTTTATGGTAATCTTGTTGTGACCGCTCTACTATCCACACACATGCGAAACGACCCTCTTTTCTTTGGAACAAGAAGGGCCGGAACAGCACAAGGACTCATGCTTTCCCGCACCAATCCTTTGCGTCAAAAGGTCATCTACTTGCTGCTGAAGTTCGACATTTTCTGTCGGGTTCATTCGGTATGCCGCTTTGTTCGGCAAAACTGCACCTGGTACGAAATCAATGCAATGTTGTACATCCCTCATAGGAGGTAATCCCGCTGGAATTTCATCTGGGAAAATTTCCTGGAATTTATCAAGTAAAGGGACCAATACTTCGGAATTTTTGGGTTTTCATCTCCAACTTCTTTTAACACAGTGCATAAGCTACCTTAGATTCTTCCAAAGCTTCACTAAATTCAGATTTTGAGAGAAAGAAACTACCCTCCCCATGTGCTGTTTGGATATGATTTTCTTCTTGAAAGGACCCAAAATAATTTTCACACCCTCCTTCTCAAAAGAATACGTATTTTTGAACCCGTCATGAACAACTTTTCTATCAAATTGCCAAGGCCTCCCCAAAAGTAAATGGCATGCATCCATGGGTACTACATCACACCAAATCTCATCCCGATACTTATTCCCAATGGAAAAATTCACTAAACACCTGATCTACTTGCACAGATTTTCCCTTTTGCAACCAAGAAAGCTTATACGGTTGAGGGTGTTTTTCAGTTTTGAGAGGCAATTTATGAACCATGGTGTCGGAAACCACATTCTCACAACTCCCACTATCAATAATAACATCACATACCTTGCCATGAGAGGTGCAACGCGTATGAAAAATATTGTTGCGAAGCCATACCTCATCTTCTACCGGGCTAGAATTTAGTACTCTTCTAATCACCAACATCTCACCCATGTCTCCATATGTGATTGCTTCTTCTTCTAGTGGTTCATCAAAGATCGGTGGGGAGTCAAATTCAATGTGCTCATCTTCTATAGGCTCCTCAACGAGTGTAAAAACCCGTTGGTTCAGACATTCGGATGCGATGTGACCGTATCCCTTGCATTTGTAACATTGCACAGTTTTTGGTGTTGTTCAAGAAGGTCCAGCCGCTGTCTCTTTTGCTGGAAATGGTTTAGATATTTTGGTTGCTGCCGGCTTGGTTGGTTGAGAGCCGCTTCCATGACTAGTCGAATAGCCACGGCTTGGAACTCGGTTACCGCCATAAACCATTGATTTTCTGCCCTCTTCTCCTTGAGTTGTTTCTCAACTTTTGTGGCAAGTTTAAAAACATCGTGATAAGTAATAAAGGGTTGGAGAGTTACCATGTCATGAATTTCTCTTCGAAGCCCGCGAAGATACCGGGCTATGGTTTGCTCTTCGGGTTCTACAATTTCACACTTCAACATGAGATGGTCAAATTCTTCCGTGTATCTGCCACGGTTTTGTCGCGTTGAGTAAAGTCGTGAAGGTGGAGAAATGCTTCTTGCAAGTAACCTTCGGGAAGAAATTTTTTTCGCAACTCTTTCTTCATTTTCTCCCAACTTCGTATTTTTGACTTACCCTCACGGAATCGCCTCATTTTCAGCTGCTCCCACCAAATAGAAGCGTGCTTCTTCAGTTTAATGGCAACAATCTTCACCTTCTCTTCTTCAGGGACATCTTGGTAATCAAACACACGTTCTACCGTGTTGAGCCAATCTATGAACTCATCCGGCTGAATACGACCTTCGTACATCGGAATATCCGACTTTAGATCAATGGCCCGTTGGAAAGGCATGTTCCTTCGGGTGCGGTTATGATGGAGAGCCTCTTCATCACTGGAAACCGGAGAATGGTTGTCGTGGAAGGGGTTAGTCTCTTCTTCGTCACCGCTGGAATTTTCGCCATCTGAGCCACGATAGGAATCATCGTGGTCTCGCCCAGCGGCCTCCACACGCTCTAGACGCTGCTGGAGTTGTTGGACAAGTTGTCTCAACTCATTCACCTCAATGTCTTGCAGGTCACGGGTCTCTTGCTCTTGCCGGTTAGTGTTGTTGCGTGTTCTAGGACGCACCATCTTCAACCTGGCTCTGATACCAAATGACACCGGCCGGCCAAGGAGATTCACAAGGACACAACTATCTCAACTAAATTTCACTCAAAGAGGAGCAAGCTCTACTCTACAGAGCACAAAGAGGAGATAACTCAACTCAAAATATCAAATTCGTATATATTCAAAAGCTCCCTTACAAACTAAGTTTGGCTTCTCTTATAGCCTTACATTAACCCCCAAAAGTCACCTAGACATTAATACTACCCCAACTACTTTTGCTAATACCAAAATACTCTTAATAACCTCCTAGAGACTCTAAAAAGACTCTCCTAGAAACCCACAGAATTCAAATACATTTTTGACCATATTTAAAACCCACTAATAACTCACACCTAACTAATTAATAACAAACTGACTCAAAACATATCAGTTCTCTTGGTACGCCTGTTTGATCATGATATGTTCAGAATCTGGACAAATGTATCACATAAACATTGTAGAGCTTGTTGACAGCTTTCCACAGAATTTTGAATCATCTTAATCCGAGTTCGTATGAGCCCGATATGATTAAAATACTGAGGCATGTCAGCAGGTGGCAGTTTTGAACTAGTCTGATTTTGTTGTTGCATCTTGGGCCGTGTCACTTGTCTTTTTCCGCAGCAAAGTGAAAAAGGTTTCTTCCGTGTGAATCCAGCAACTCGCCATGATCAGGGTACTTTCGCATTAAATGCAAAACCAATTTCTCATTGCCCATGCTTGCGGCTAAATGAACTGGAAACATTCCGGTTGAGAATTGGGTGTATCCCAGAGTACGGTCCTGTTCTAACATGGTCAGTACCATCTCAGTATATTCTCTGTCTATTGCTATGTTCAATGCAGAAAGCATATTGTCGTTGATCCTGTATGCCACTTCAGGATCCAACTTCATAAGCGTGATGCTGATATCTATATTGCCGTAATTAGCAGCAACGTGTAAGGCTGTGTCCCCACTTTCATTTGTTTGTTGGAGAGCATCCTTCACAGTAACAGAATCAATTTGAATGAGGTTTTGGATGACATTCTCGTTTTCGACTTTCGCAGCACAATGCAGGGGTGTCTCTAATTTTTTGTTTGGCGATTTTAATAGGGACACATTATTTCGGAAAACCATCAAAGCGAGATCGTTGTGCCCTTTAGTAAAAAGTAGGTGAAGATGGTGTCTCCAGAACGTGTTGCACTTTGGAGCTCGGATTGGACAGTCTGGTGTTCTGTCTTTTTTTGTTCGGGAGCAGAATGTGAAGCCTCTATTGTCACCTGATTAGACAATGTAAAATTTAATTTGGTCATATGTTTCAAGAGAAAATGATTGTAAAAGACTAATCAATAACTTTTTAAGTACATCTAATTAATACGTGTTATATGTATGAAGTGACTACATTTAATTAGAAGCTTTATATTGTGATAACGTATATAGATTGTGTAGGAAATTTGAGTGGTTCTACGCAGAGAATGATCCTGATATATAAACTTCACAGAATGTCATAAAATGAAAAAAATTATTGCTGGATCGTGAGTTTATACAAAATAAACAATATAATAATGATCTTTGGACTTGTATATGAATTAGTAAGGACTCATTAGTGTTGAAATTTATATTTTTGTCAAGTATTTATTTTTAAATTAGTATTTGTGATGTTTGAAATGTTTAGATGCATTAGAGTCTTACAGATGTAAAGAGATTTTAAACGGGAGCAACAGGATCTTGTACAGAATATTTTTTATATGCAGCGAAATATTGAATTAATAATGAAAAAAACAGAGGTCGTTATATAACTTTCTATCAGCACTTTTTTTTTTTTGGTCTTCCACCAAAAAACACAAATCCCAAATTACTAAATCAAACTAAAATAGGTCATGCATGCATGCGTAGATCAACAATTAACTACTCTTTTTTTAAGAAAGTAGGTTGAGGCCTACTATTTTCCATTTATTAAGAAGTACAAAATAAAAAGATTTACAAGTTATAGCAGTAATGTATTGCAATCAAGAGAAAAGTAACAAGAAAATGTCAGAGACCCCAGACTCAAAGTACAAATGCAAGTGACCAACAATATTAGCTTGTCAGAAAAAAAAGTCTCGAGCTTTCTTATTATGCAATGGAATGTAGAAATACAAACGTGATCTTGGTCATCGGAGGGACTTAAAAGAGTATGTTCTGACCATGACGGAATTATTGAGGTTAATATTAATTCAGTTATTTTAAAATAAACACCAATTCAACTTTATGATTGGAATAGCAAAACAACCTGGTGACTATTTGGGCCACTATTTACGACAGGACCTTCCAAGAAATTGTATTAATTAAAAGGGACAATTTCTATTGTGCCAATACAACTTTTAAAATAATTAATTTTCTCCGTTAAACACCATAATATCCAACATTCTCATAAAATTTAAAATTTTTCTTCTATCTCCTTTTCTTTATTTAACTTTTTATTTAATTATTTTTAAAATTGAATTGACAAATATAACATTTATTTGAAACGGAGGGATCCTTTATTCTCCAATAAGAACTCCTGTGCTCATAGAAAACAAACGAACTCTTACTTAAAAATAGATTTGATGATATGAAGATGAGAATTAATTGTACTTTTGAGTCCATTTACTTGATAATTTGAAAGAGACTAATTAAGGCTGTGCTCCAGAAGACCCTCATTAAAGAAAGAAAAGGGAAGAGAGGTAGAGCGATCAGACCGGACCTAACCAAAGTCGTTCACCTTCTCCAGAAGAGAAAAATCAGAGAGAGGGTCACATGAGGGGAGTGAAGGAAAGGGAGGGTAAAGTTGCTATACGTCACCCTCAAAACAGGTCTAGACAGATTAAACACGTCTTTAAGTGAACACTCTAATATTAATATTAAATATTGCAAGTATTTATATTTTGTCTCACAAGATATTTATATCTCAATAAACATTAAGAAAATTGTATTTGAAAACAATCATAGTTCGACGAGGGCATAGTCAAAATAACAAATTGTTCATTGCATGACTTTAATCCAAAAAACTCAAGGGACAAATAGAAAGGTTTGTGAGAGTTAGAGGTTAAATAAGATATTGAAATTTTTAAGGGTAAATAAGAAACTAGAGAGTTTTTTAAGGGTACATAGAAAATTAACCCTAAATTATATAGAAAACCAGTTCATAAACAAACAAAAAGAAAAAAGCGACAATTCTTTCAAAACCCTCAATAGAAATCATAGACGCCAAGTTAAATTGTTGAATTATTTTTTTACAGAGTATAACGACGGAATTTAAAAAAAAAATTGAAAAAAGAAAATAACTTTTGATAGGCTCATTACTTCTGGCTTAAGAAAAATTCGGCGCAGGACTCGATGAAATTTGATTAGGTGAGAAAAGATTACAAGAACTCAATTTGAGGGCAATGGAACCATTCAAAGAAATTGAGGGCAATGGAACCATTCAAAGATGTCTGTAGTGCTATCTCACATAAATTACAGACACTATTTACAATGGAACCATTCAAAGAAATTGTTCTCTCAAATAATACCTTGACTTGTGTTTGTTCTTCCAGGCCAAGACGTGGTATTAAAACATCTCCGTCGCCTTTCATTGCTGCTAAAAAAAGATCAGTAGACATGACTGGACGTTGTTCATGCACCATCTCATGTTGGGAGGATGACATCTTCATGGCCATTACAATGAATTGTACCTTTAATTAGTCTTAATCTATCAGAAGATAAATTATTAGATCAGCAAAGATTTTATATTGTGGAATATGAAAGTCAACAGCAAAAAAAGTGCCATGTGATAGATTGAATTTACCTTAATTATGATCACTAGTTGAAGATAGAATTAGACAGAAGGCAGGTATATAGCATGGGATGTGTTAAGTTATATTTCGTTTTATAGATGTAACCCCGGCAGTTGGAATAAAGAATTGGGTGTGTTCAATCTTCAAGCAAAGTAACAAGTAAAAAAGGTACAACTCAGCAGAACAGGTACGTACCAGATTCTACATGAAATAAGAATATCATTTTTTTAAGGAAAGAATCATATCAGAACAAATTAAATGCCTCAGAGTGAAGACAAAGTAAAAATAAAATAATTGAAAAATTCGTGCCATGTGAATTCTTGAGAGAGAAATATAAAGTACAATTAATGAGAGAGAACCAGCTGGTCATTTAAAATTTGCAGAGAAATTATAGGCTAATTGTGAGTATAATTTTTGTTGTTATTTTTTTGTTCTCATTTTTACCATCGTGTGGTTAATTTCCTTCTATATCTTAATAAACATTAATTGTTCATAGTATACATCTTAATAAACAAATTCAGACATGGTAAAATCAACTTCTGAAGATAAATAAACAAATTTTATTCCACGTTATAATTTATCCTGAAAGGGAGGTGTGGACTGATTTTCTTTTTTATTTTGTTTATAAGCAAAGAGCTGTGCGGATTGATTTTTTTTAATAGAACAAAAACTTTGTGAAATATACCCTTTTTAAAAAAAAATCCTACAGTTGATTTAATGAGTCTGACAGGTTTTTCATAAATTAGTTTGAGCTGAAATTCATAATTAATTAGAGAAATATTTTGGAATATGATCGGATGTTCACACGATAATTTACATTAAAAAAAAACAAGTACGAAAAAGTTTCAACATAAATACGTGCAAAAATTTTGGACAAACAATTTGGAAGTATAAACAGGGGTAACGAGTAAGACAATGAATCAGGTATAACAAGTCCATTAATAAATTAATTAATTGTTTGGGATAATTAACATATCCATGCATAAAGAAAATGAAACTATAGCTTTGCTGGTTACCCTAGTGCAAGGAGGAAGATAATAAAGATATCACCATAATTTGAACACTAATTAAGTACCACTTATTTAAACCGAAACCAACAATAAGATTTTGAAATATTTTTGTAACTCTAAAATTTTAATAACTTTTCCAATGAAGAATTTATTAACTAAAAGCATTAATGTATATACATGAATGGCGATGGACCACAGCTAACAAGAGCAATTGTGCATCACAATAATAACCTAATCCAAAAGTTAGATTCTATTTCTGACATGTGTTGTGATGGGAGACCAACAGTAAAAAGAAGCAGTGTTAGAGATTTCTTTTTGTTGATGTAAGCTCATAGATTAGAATAAAGAATTGAGTGGTGTCAAATTTTAAGCAAGGTAATAAAAGTACCACCAGAACCATCAAAAAACAAAAGTACCACCAGTCTGGACAGAAAAAAAGCATGTACAACCTATAGTGAATATCATTTATGGAAGCAAAGAATCGAATCAG
>JAJGRW010000353.1:79152-265413 GCA_025461045.1 Carex parvula | reverse complement strand
CCAGACGTTTTGCAAAATTGAAACTCGATTTTTCAATTCCTGCGAGTTTAGTTAAATCGTTACCACGATTATAAACATTCCAACGTTTTAAAAACGTCTCAAAACGATTGGCTCTGTAAAAATTTGATCAAAAACAGGATTTCTAAATCTTAGAATTTAATTAAAACGTTACAACGGTTTCGAAAACGTCCAAAACGTTTTATGGTATTTCCTGAACGATCAGGGTCTATTTTGCAAAATTCTCTCTCTCTCCCTTCATTTCTCCCTGTGTGGTCCGATCCCCTTGTGCTTGTGTGTGTGTGTCCGCCAAAACAAAGAGAAAAGAGAGGGATCTTCCTTCTCCCTCCAAAAATCCATCAAAAGCTTTGAGAAATTGAAGGAAGAAGTGGAAAATCTTGATTATTTCTCTCTCTAGTGCTCCATTGGTATTTCCCTTTCTCTCCTCTCTTCTCAAAATTTCGAATTTTTCTCCATTGTTAGGGTTTTGTCCTAAATCCAAAATTTGTGTATAAATTGGGAGTAATCCCTCCCCATTAAACTTCTATGTTGTTCATTTGGCAATTTATTTCCCAATTTGTGCTAAATCTCGATTTTCTATCTAGGGTTTGGTTCAAACGCAAAAATTGAGAAGAATTGTGATCAATCTAGTTTAATCCAACCAATAGAGGTGTTAATTGGTGTAGGCTCGGTTGAGAAAGATTTTGCGGGATCTTTCGAGACGTCCGAACCATAGGTGCGAGATACGCTCTTCGTAATCAGGTGCGGGGTTCTTGGACTTGTTTGATGTTTCATTTTCAGAAATTAAATTGTTTCCGATTGTCATGTTGTATGTTTGATTGTTGCATATTGATTGTTGCATGTTTGATGGTTGCATGATTGTAATTGTGTGAATTGTGTGAATTGTTTGCATAGACCAATATGGTTAAAACCGAATGGTGAGATGGTTGATTTGCATATTCGTATGGTTGTCAATTGATGTGTTCCTTTTATTGTTCGATATGTGAAATGAATCTGCCAGGCTGACCCATAGAGGTAGCTGGATAAGGTGACGGTGACCTATCCGTTGACCTGTTTCTGAATTTGCCAGGCTGACCCAGAGAGGTAGCTGGATAAGGTGACGGTGACCTATCCGTTGACCTGTTTCTGAATTTGCCAGGCTGACCCATAGAGGTAGCTGGATAAGGTGACGGTGACCTATCCGTTGACCTGTTTCTGAATTTGCCAGGCTGACCCAGAGAGGTAGCTGGATAAGGTGACGGTGACCTATCCGTTGACCTGTTTCTGAATTTGCCAGGCTGACCCATAGAGGTAGCTGGATAAGGTGACGGTGACCTATCCGTTGACCTGTTTATGAATTGTTGCAAGGCTTTGAGCTGATTTTGATCCTATGTCAAGGTTGAGCCCATGGCTGACCATGATTCCGTGTGAATGCATTTGTAAAGTTGAGCTGCATAGCTGACTTAGAACCAGACCTTAGTAAATGGTTAAGCCAAAGCACTGCAGATGGGTGTCAGATAAAGGATCTAGCTCGGTGGAACATCTGTAGGTGTCTGTAACCCTACAGATGAGTGTTTGATAAAGGGTCCAGCTCGAGAGAACATCTGTAGGTGCTACCAGTCATATTAAAATGAGTTAAGCCAAATATGTGTTGTTTGAACTTCATCTTGGAAATTCCGTATGTTGTGAATCACTTGATTATTGTTGTTGAGCATACGCATTCATTTATATATTGATATAGAACTGTTAATGTGCTGTTGTACGAATTTTATTTTTGAAAGTGGATTGTGATTGCAAGTCCAATAGCTTGATTGTGGCAAATTCGCACTAAGAATTTATTCTCACCCCCTTCCTTTGGGATCTTTTTTACAGGTTACGGTACGGCCGGTTCTGGAGAGGCACACAAGTAGTAGGCCTTTGGTATATGTTACCATACTATCTTAGTACCTGTTTTGTTATTTGACTAGAGATATACTTATGTTTTTGTTGTATAGATCTCTATGTCATACCTTATGGTTAGTATCCGTATGAGATACATTTTGTATATTCTACTGTTACCAGACTTTCGTACCTGGATTATGTATATAAACTTGTTTTATTTCTTTTATTGTGATGATTATGAATTCTATCGTAATTGCCTTGTAAGCATACATGGAGTTGTATGCTTACGGCGGGGCTCTGTCACTACTCATGGCTGCGGGGTGTGACAGTTCCCTTTGGTGGTATCAGAGCATAGGTTTAAGCCCTAACCAGACTGGTAGGATACGTGAGTGGGGTATGTTATAAAAAAAAATTGAACCATCAAGACTAACGACTTCTCTAGTATAGTAATAAGTAAATACAAACTTAATGAAATTCTTCTTCTTACTTAGAATTATGGAAAGACGTCGAGGTAGGGGACGACCCCGAACGAGAGATCTTGATAATATTCAGGATCCAATTATCGAACCAGTCGCTCGTAGAGTTGAGACCGGACCTGCGGGGCCTAATGTTCAGGGAGCTGATCTTGGACCTAGAGGTGTGTAGGACCGGGAACGCGATTTACGAGAGAGGTCGCCAGGCAGAGAGGCGTGATGCGGTACCTGAGGTTCACAGAGGTGCTCCCGAGGAGTTCAGGAGGTTGTACGACTCTTTCATGCGCCTTAATCCACCTCGTTTTAATGGCACCGGTGGGTATGCCGTAGCAGAAGAATGGCTCACTAGTGTTAATACAAGCTAATTTTATGTCGAGCACCTGAGGAGGATAGGGTGGAGCTGGCAGAGCAACAGTTAGAGAGTGAGGCAAGATTCTGGTGGGGTGGAGCCCGACGTAGTTATGTCGGGGAGGAGGTAAAGATTCCATGGGAATGGTTTGAGCAACAGTTCACTCGACGACTTCTAAGTAACTTACAGCAAGAGGCGTTAAGGAGGAAATTTCTAGACCTAAGGCAGAATGGGCGACCAGTGGCAGAGTACAACAAGGACTTCCTCGGCTTGTCAAGGTATACAGCAGATGTGCGGAATGATGCGGAGAGGTACCGTAGGCAGTACCTGGATGGGTTATATGGAGGTATATCGATGATTGTAGATACCCCAGTAGTTACTGAGCTTCAGACGGTGATGGATCATGCAGAGCAGGTAGAGATGCATAATAAGAGGAAGAAAATACAGATGACAGAAAGAAATATCAAGCAGAGAGAGGATCAGAACAAGCAGAGGGTGAGGTCAGGGGGAGGCCCGTCGACTGCTAGACTCCCTCCCAGACAAACAGCAACACCTGGATCCAGGCCGGGTTTTACTTTCAATGTGGTGCCGTTCATGCAACCAGGCACATTCTGAACAAGACTGCAAACGTCGCGACCAAGCATGCTTTACATGTGACAGCGGAGATCATTGGGCGAGAGAGTGCCCGAACGCTGCATGGGGATTTCAGAGGGACAGTGGTGCCGGAGGACCTGCAGGATGTGGGCAGGGTGGATCACCATCCCGAGGTCAAGGTGTTCCTCAGTTCAGCGGAGGCAGGACTGGAGGACGAGTGTTTGCACATGCACTTGGGGTATCGGAGGTTGCACATGACGCGACAGAGACTCTAGGTGAGGGTGATGACATGATACCTCCTGATTCTCAGGTCCGATGTGATGACAGGTATATTTTCTATCTCGGATCATAGTGCTTATTGTTTGATAGATACCGGGTGTAGCCATTCTATCGTATCGAAGACGTTGGTAGAGAAATGTCATTGGCCAACTGAGACTGGTAACCAAGTCCTTAGCGTTCAAACCCTTTCGGTTCTACTGACCTGAGCAGTCACGATATGCCGAAACCGACGAGTCAGAGTTGATGAAAGACTATGATCTGGACATTCAGTATCACGCAGGCAAGGCGAATGTGGTAGCAGATGCACTAAGCAGGAAGAGTCAGATAAATCTGGCATCTATTATTACAAGTGAGACACATCTTCTCGAGGAAATGCGAAGGATGAGTTTATATGTGGGTGCATCCCGCGAGTTCGCATTAGAAACATCATCTCGTTGGAGTGGAGATAGAGCTAGTGCGGGTACATCCACATTTACATCTATTATCACGGCTGAGGTTGAGGTTCGACCAGAATTACATGAGCGTATTCGAGTAGCACAACAGGAGGACCCAAAATGTCAGCAGTTTCGAAAACATTCTGAATCTGGTGAAGACTCGCCTTTTCGACTCTACGAAGATGGTATCCTACGATTCCATGACCGTATATGCATTCCTAATGACTCGGAGTTGAAGAAGTTGATCCTATCCGAGGCACATGACTCGGGATATACCATTCATCCCGGTGAAGTCAAGATGTATCAAGATTTGAAGCGACACTTGTGGTGGCCAAAGATGAAGAGAAATGTTCAGAGCTACGTCGAGAAATGCCAAGTTTGTCAACAAGTCAAGGCCGATAGATGTAAAGAGGGCGGGACTACTAAAGCCTCTTGAGATACCCGCATATAAGTTTGAATCGATTTACCATGGATTTCGTGTCCGGTTTCCCTGAGGACTGTTGGACG
Organism: Carex parvula; assembly: GCA_025461045.1. Classification (NCBI taxonomy): domain Eukaryota; kingdom Viridiplantae; phylum Streptophyta; class Magnoliopsida; order Poales; family Cyperaceae; genus Carex; species Carex parvula. The sequence goes on along the minus strand of JAJGRW010000353.1, from coordinate 260,899 downwards.
ATACGACTCCATTTGGGTTATAGTGGATAGACTGACCAAAATTGCACACTTCATTTCCACTACGGACTGATACAACCGGAAGAGAGTTGGTTGATTTGTTCTTGCAGTATCAGTTTAAATACCATGGTTGTTCACGAAATATCATCTCTGATCGAGATGCTCGTTTTACCTCGCATTTTTGGGGAAGTTTTCAAGAGTCCATGGGTACAAAGTTAAGATTCAGTACCGCACATCATCCGTAAACAGATGGCCAATCCGAGCGCACGATACAAACGTTGGAAGATATGCTTCGATCATGTGCCCTAAGTTTCCGAGGCTCTTGGATCGATCACTTGTACTTGGTAGAGTTCGCATACAACAATAGCTACCATTCGAGTATCGGAATGTCACCATAAGAGGCACTTACGGGACAGCAGTGTCGCACTCCGTTATGGTGGGGACCCGCAAGTACGTACTCACCTACTGAACCCCAGATGATACAGGAAGTGGCTGAAAAGACAAAGGTTGTTTTGAGTCGGCTTAAATCAGCTCAGGAGCGACAAAAGAAATACGCCGATGTTCATCGAAGACCGTTGGAATTTCAAGAAGGTGATCACGTGTGGCTTCGAGTTTCTCCCGTTAGAGGCGTGCATCGATTCGGTGTTTCGGGTAAGTTGAGACCCCGGTATATTGGACCATTTCAGATCACGCAACGAGTTGGACCTGTGGCATATGAGCTTTCGTTACCTTCCGCGTTGGACCGAGTTCATCCGGTATTTCACGTGTCACAATTACGCCGATATGTGCGAGATCCATCTCATTATGTTGATCACTCCGACTTGCACGTCCGAGATGACTTATCCTATCAAGAAGAGCCGATGCGAATATTGGACAGAAAAGAACAACGACTTCGAAACAGAGTGATCAAGCTTGTTCTTATACAATGGGGACGCCACTCAGAGAAGGAAGCGACGTGGGAACTTGAGGCAAGTATCCGTGAGAAGTACCCAGAGCTGTTCAACACTTCAGGTATGCAATTCAGTTCAGAGGACTGAACTTTATTTTAAGGGGGGGAGAAATGTTACGTTAAAAAAAAAAAAAAAAAATTTTACTGCTGGACCCTAAAACGTCCCAGACGTTTGTTAAAACGTTCCAGACGTTTTCAAAATTGAAACTCGATTTTCCAATTCCTGCGAGTTTAGTTAAATCGTTACCAACGATTATAAAACATTCCCAACGTTTTAAAACGTCTCAAAACGATTGGCTCTGTAAAAATTTGATCAAAAACAAGATTTCTAAATCTTAGAATTTAATTAAAACGTTACAACGGTTTCGAAAACGTCCAAAACGTTTTATGGTATTTTCTGAACGATCAGGATCTATTTTGCAAAATTCTCTCTCTCTCCCTTCATTTCTCCCTGTGTGGTCCGATCCCCTTGTGCTTGTGTGTCTGTGTCCGCCAAAACAAAGAGAAAAGAGAGGGATCTTCCTTCTCCCTCCAAAAATCCATCAAAAGCTTTGGGAAATTGAAGGAAGAAGTGGAAAATCTTGATTATTTCCCTCTCTAGTGCTCCATTGGTATTTCCCTTTCTCTCCTCTCTTCTCAAAATTTCGAATTTTTCTCCATTGCTAGGGTTTTGTCCTAAATCCAAAATTGGTGTATAAATTGGGAGTAATCCCTCCCCATTAAACTTCTATGTTGTTCATTTGGCAATTTATTTCCCAATTTGTGCTAAATCTCGATTTTCTATCTAGGGTTTGGTTCAAACGCAAAAATTGAGAAGAATTGTGATCAATCTAGTTTAATCCAACCAATAGAGGTGTTAATTGGTGTAGGCTCGGTTGAGCAAGATTTTGCCGGATCTTTCGAGACGTCCGAACCATAGGTGCGAGATACGCTCTTCGTAATCAGGTGCGGGGTTCTTGGACTTGTTTGATGTTTCATTTTCAGAAATTAAATTGTTTCCGATTGTCATGTTGTATGTTTGATTGTTGCATATTGATTGTTGCATGTTTGATGGTTGCATGATTGTAATTGTGTGAATTGTTTGCATAGACCAATATGGTTAAAACCGAATGGTGAGATGGTTGATTTGCATATTCGTATGGTTGTCAATTGATGTGTTCCTTTTATTGTTCGATATGTGAAATGAATCTGCCAGGCTGACCCATAGAGGTAGCTGGATAAGGTGACGGTGACCTATCCGTTGACCTGTTTCTGAATTTGCCAGGCTGACCCAGAGAGGTAGCTGGTTAAGGTGACGGTGACCTATCCGTTGACCTGTTTCTGAATTTGCCAGGCTGACCCATAGAGGTAGCTGGATAAGGTAACGGTGACCTATCCGTTGACCTGTTTCTGAATTTGCCAGGCTGACCCAGAGAGGTAGCTGGATAAGGTGACGGTGACCTATCCGTTGACCTGTTTCTGAATTTGCCAGGCTGACCCAGAGAGGTAGCTGGATAAGGTGACGGTGACCTATCCGTTGACCTGTTTCTGAATTTGCCAGACTTACCCAGAGAGGTAGCTGGATAAGGTGACGGTGACCTATCCGTTGACCTGTTTATGAATTGTTGCAAGGCTTTGAGTTGATTTTGATCCTATGTCAAGATTGAGCCTATGGCTGACCTTGATTCCGTGTGAATGCATTTGTAAAGTTGAGCTGCATAGCTGACTTGGAACCAGACCTTAGTAAATGGTTAAGCCAAAGCACTGCAGATGGGTGTCAGATAAAGGGTCCAGCTCGGTGGAACATCTGTAGGTGTCTGTAACCCTACAGATGAGTGTTTGATAAAGGGTCCAGCTCGAGAGAACATCTGTAGGTGCTACCAGTCATATTAAAATGAGTTAAGCCAAATATGTGTTGTTTGAACTTCATCTTGGAAATTCCGTATGTTGTGAATCACTTGATTATTGTTGTTGAGCGTACGCATTCATTTATATAGTGATATAGAACTGTAAATGTGCTGTTGTGCGAATTTCATTTTTGGACATGGATTTTGATTGCAAGTCCAATAACCTGATTGTGGCAAATTCGCACTGAGAAATTATTTCTCATCCCCTCCCTTTGGGATCTTTTTTACAGGTTACGATACGGCCGGTTCTGGAGAGGCACACGAGTAGTAGGCCTTTGGTATATGTTACCATACTACCTTAGTACCTGTTTTGTTATTTGACTAGAGATATACTTATGTTTTTGTTGTATAGATCTCTATGTCATACCTTATGGTTAGTATCCGTATGAGATACATTTTGTATATTCTACTGTTACCAGACTTTTGTACCTGGATTATGTATATAAACTTGTTTTATTTCTTTTATTGTGATGATTATGAATTCTATCGTAATTGCCTTGTAAGCATACATGGAGTTGTATGCTTACGGCGGGGCTCTGTCACTACTCATGGCTGCGGGGTGTGACAACGAGGTTCCCATTCGGTCGTCCACAGCCACGAGAGAAAGGTTGGGCTCCAGATTGGGGTCAGCCCAACGGGATTACATGGCCGGCATACGCACAGAGATTCTGCTCGAGGAAGACGTACATCCAGATCCCGCACGGTAGACCTATGGGAGTTGATTTCTTCCGGAGTCAGTTTGAGCAGATGACTCCTGATAGGCACGTCTGTTGGCGACTGTACGACGACTGTGTCGCTGTTGAGGACGATGATGTTGTCCCTCACTCCTTCCTGTATGACCTGCCTCATATATGCCTTGCGCAGCGTCAGTTATGGTTTGCTCAGGTACCCCTTACATTATTAGTGTATTACAATTTTGTATATATTTTATTTATTACGTACGTAGGATTATTTATTTTTATGTACTTGCAGGTACCACTTGTGTTCTACCAGTTTGTCGAGCATTATTACCCTGGACGGGTTATGCGTCAGTTTGGTATGGCTCAGCCCTTTCCCGTCCCTGATCCCATCTCAAAAGACAAGTGGTACGAGCTTCACAAAGAACTAGTCACTACCAGCGGTAAGAATTAGAGGACCGTGCACGCCGATTATGTGACCCAGCTTGAGGCGATGGGCGATAGGATCCCAGCTCCAGTCGTATGCTTTCGATACATACGACCAGACTTATCGCACTTGGTATCAGGAGTACTGTGCCTTTACGGTGTACTTGTACGGTCAGATCACGGAGATGAACACCAAGCCGCTCCACGTACGACGCGACACGGTTAGTGACAAGTATGGCTTCAAGCGCTGGCCCGGCTGCACAGATTGTAAGTTTTTAATTTTTTTTGTTTAAGAAAATTATGAAAATTCATTTGCAATTTGAACTAATTTTTTTAATTTTAATTCGTAGGTACTCATGAACATCAAGCAAGTGCTTATGAGCGCAAGATACGCCGTCATAAGAGGCTGGAAGGCTATCGGTAAGAAGTGGTTGTGTATGTCTGCACCGCCGGTCGTCGTCGCCGGGTACAAGGATCAACTCGAGAGGGTTCTCAGGCTTTCAGATCTGCCCTGCTATGAAGATTTGAAAGACTACAACGATAACGATTCTGCGGAGCCTATGAGCACGACAGAGCTGAATTTCTCAGACCTACACTCTGCGGCGACTACTGAGGCTGCATTTGAGGCTGCTGGTCTTGCAGCGATACGTATATTTTGGTAAACATTTTTATAATCATATTCATTGTGAAACATCTTCATTGTGAAACCTAATTATCTATTTATTTCAGGGAGATATACCCCGTGGAGATGATGATGACCCAATTGCACAGTTTACGTTTGACTTGGGCTCTCAGTATGGTGCCTACACGCAGGATTACCCCTCTCCTATATTTTACACACAGGAGGACCCACTCCCACAGTTCAGAGCAGCGGCTATCCAACAGGATGTCTCACATGGACCCGTGTACTCTGCAGAGGATACACGTCAGGTTATTTTCGGACATGGTGCAGATGAGGGACCACACGAGTAGACACTTTTTGGAGAGATACAGGAAGAGACCCCACCACAGCCGACCCGAGAGTACACACCGCTGGTCCAGAGGGAGCGTATAGAGGAGGGGCGGGGTAAGAGAGTTAGGAGAGAGAAGAAGCCGTACACACCGCCTAGCAAATAGGATAGAGTTACAGGTTTGTTGTTTGATGCTTACGTGGTGTAGTTCTTATGTTATTTCGATATTATTTTGATATTAGTTCTTATGTTGTTAAGTTCTTCTGTTGTATATTTTGGATCTCATATTCCGCAGTCAATTTAACACACTTAGTTCTTATGCTATTTGGCTGCCTGCTGCCTTGCATCTAATGAAATGACCACTGTTAATTTTGGTATTTAAATAGGCAGCGCACTCAATCCGCCAATCCAGTCCGCGCAACAGGTGCGCCAACCCAGTGCGCGCACCTACCAATTTGATGCGAGAACTGGGTTAGCGTGGGTGATAGGATTGAAAATATGCCCCCAGCGGTGGTATTAATTTAATTTGATTTTTGGAGGATGTCAACTAAAAAATTTCGGCTAGAATCCTAGCAAGAACGAGTTAATAAATAATATTTGTTCATTGGAGAATTCTTGTATATAAGTGTGAAATTGGCAACCATGTCTCAATCAATATTATTGATTTGAAGGACTTCAGATATATTAGAGTTTCATATCCGTATCCGTGACCTCTCAAACAGAAGACCCTGCCTTTTTGCCACTAAAACAACGGCTAGTCCACAAAGAGAAACCATGAATTGGATAATATGTTATCCAAAATTATATATATTAGTTTGACACAATTGTTATATTTTAGTATAAATATAATGGAGACCTTAATTATTGTACGATATGTTACAATTTGCAAACCACCAAGTGAACTTGGAAGTATAGCAAGAGTACCTATGGGCAATGGCCTTGCAAACAACAAAAAAAAAAAAACATAAATTATTCTTCCACTGGCCCACATATCAGACTTTTTCTTGGGGATCATTTCTTTTATTATAAAAGTAGGGCCCCAAATTTCTTTTATTACCCTCGTCGTCCACCTTCTTCCCCCAAGGGGCCTGGGGCTACCCTCATTACTCACCCTCTCCCCCAAAGGGGCCTGGGGCGGCTACCCAGGTCGTTCACAAAATCAAACCATAAATATGTCTGCCCCTCATTGATTTCTTTTATTATTCTCAGCAATTAAATCTAGGCAACAAATCAAAAAAGGTTTTCGAGCTCTTACATCACCTCATCCCAAACATGCCTCACAACAATTGCTGCTTTTGGCTCATGGAAGTAGGCTATTGTCTTCTCTTCTTCGTATCAGTAATTGCAACATTTGTGTCAGATGCCGATTTTGCTCAAGTAGCATCTCAAACTGCTGCCAATATGTTGATACTTACATTGTTTCGGTGGCTCAGTGCATTTGGTCAGGCGGCACCACCATCGCCTGTCGCCAAGTTTGCTGTGTGGTTTTTCTCCACATCAATCATGGCAGTTTTAACTTTGTCCATGACTATAGAGGCGCACCTCCTTGCAAAAACTATCTTTTGGATTTTGGTAGTGGTTACATCTATGGGCACGCACTACATATTATTTTGGCACCAACCAAATGAATGCAGCATTCCCCCTTTTCATCTTTGTTTTTGTTTTTGTCTCATTTTTGTATTCTTTAATTCTTTTGCATTCACCTACAATAAATATGAAACAAACATCCTTATAGACAAGATTAATTCTGTAATCTTTAAGTTTGCTTCTTGGCTAGCTTCTCTTCTCCTTCTTTGGTGCATCGCAATCATGGAAATTGCACCACACAACTCAGTAACCAGAGAGTGGATGAAATTCGGTGCGTGGGCGTTTGCCACAATGCTCGCTGCCATGGTTGTTTCAAAGGCAGCCGAGATTTTTCCATGGCCGATGAAATATGTTGCTTGGGTCATGGTTGGAGCAAGCTCATTTAGTAGTCTCTACTCTTTCTTTTTCCCGCATGAAGCTTATTTAGTTAGTATGCCACGTGTATCTTTTGTATAGCAAAGAGAAGGCAAAATGCAATACCCTGGAAGATATAGCATCAATATAATTGTATTTGTTCTATACTTCTATCACTCCTTTTTTGTTTTTTCTTGTCTTTCTCTATGTTTAATTTTAAAAAAAATGTGAATATATGATGGTAGCAGTGGGCACCGGGTGCTGGGTTTTTTTTTTTTTTTTTTTTTTTTAGTTGATTTTAGCTAGGTTGGAATTAAAAAATTCCACTTTGGCAACGTTTGTAAGTACTTTGATTTTAGTTTATAGCATAGATTGATAATTATTCTTGAATTACATTGTTCTTGAATTTATATATATTTATCTAAACATATAGTGCAGCAGCTATAACCCTGATATTTTCAAATCAGACAAAACAGAGGACATCAAAAGATATTAGCGAAAAGGCAGGGGTAGAAGGTCTTAAGCAATAATGGTCAAAAGGAAAAGGAGAATGGACAAAAATTGGGTAAGGGAGAAATTGATCTTCCATTCATAGAAGAAAAAATCGTCTGTTCCGGACCGAGTAGGTGATTTTTTCGTCTAATTTTGGTTGAAACGGTCTGATTTTAGTCAAATTTCAGCCTAAATAGTTTGATTCCCGTCAAATTTCGGCGAAAATGGTCCGTAGAGAAACATGTACACTTGATCTACCGCGAGCTGCATGTACCACCCTACAAATTTTTATTTCTCTTGCGAGGATCGAACTAAGAATCTCTTGTTTATCAACCAAGCCAACTACTACCACACCATACTATATTTTTTTACTAGAATACATAACTATAACTACATGTATAAATAAGTTTTGTAATTTGTACTGTATCCATTCTATTCAATCACGAATTGAGTATTCTCGTCTTTTTTTTTCTGATTTGACTAAAGTAAGTAACTTATTTATTTCGGTATTGGTGGCAAGCCTGACTGGAGTGGCTTACTTTGGGCAGGTACATATTGTTCTGTTTAGTTGTAGTCAGGTGAATGAACATGATACACTTGATACTTTTTTTTCTGGTGACATTATCACCTCTCGCTTTTTTCTTTTCTTTTTCTCTGTTTTTTATAATCCAATAAACCGTCTGGCGATTTTTTAAAATTACAAATAAGTCCTTATAGTCCTAAATAAGCTCAAATTAAGTCTAAATCAAAATCCCAAATCAAACCGAGTACAAAACAAGCTTTTGTAAAAAATATCGGAATTTGATTTGGTCAACCAAGTAATATAAAACAAGCTTCTACAAAACAAGCTTCTACAAGATTCTGACCGTTTCCTCGTTTGTTGACTTGGTCAACCTAGTAATATAATGCTTGTTTTCCAAATTTGATTTGCCACAAAATGGCACAGAGTAGTTGCCCGAGGAAAGTAAGCGAAGCGAACCAAGTATATATATATATATATATAACTCTAGCATGTTGGGTTTAAAGTTAATGCTAATTTTTTTGTTCATGTTAGATTGTGGGTTCAAGTTATGACGACATAAGATATTCTTGTTTGGTTGAGTTACTTAAAATTATTATTGGGTTGTATATTGTTGTATTTATATATATTAATGAGGGTTCAAATGCCTCAACTTTTTGTGCCTCCATCATGTCTCTATTTTTTAAATATTAATCTAACATTTAAAATTCAAATATCAACATAAAACTGCTAGTTTTGATTTATATCATTTTCTCTATACAAATATAAAAGATTATGACATTTCGATTTTATTTGGATCAGTATCAAGAGCTTGAAAAATACATTGATATGTATAAATTATGGACGTTGATTTTTCAACTTTCTTATTCATATAAAACAAAACTGAAAAGTGATAAATTGTTCATATGCATTTAGAGAAATTAATACAGATCATATCTAATGGTTTTATTTTGATATTTAAGTTTTAAAATTTCAAGTTATTTAAAAATGAAGGTATGATGGAGACACAAAAGATTGAGGCATTTGAACCCTCTCTTTTATATTTGTGTTATTTAGAAAATGTATTGTTGTACTGAAGATGAAAATTTGACAACAATATGGTCCATTTTTTTGTTTTACGCATTTGATAACAATTTGGTTTGATAGATAAAAACTAAGTTCATTCTTACAGGCAAAAATTTAAACGTAGGTGGCTGATAGGGTCCAAAATTGTACTAAAAAAAGTTAGGTTCCGACTGAACAGTGACAACCTCTATAATTTTGTGTTACTTTAAAAAAATTTGAGTTACTTTAGGGGAACGAACTCAGGAGTCAGGACACAAACCACTTCACAGAGCTGAGGTTTCTAAGATTTTAATCAGACGGTCAGATTTTAATGGGACGGTCACTTAACTTTACCAAATTGATCATTGCACAAATTACAACATAACAAATGTGTTGCAAATTTGATGCAAAACCATTTAAATAAAAATCAGTTACAAGTATAATTCAGTGTCGACCTCAAAATATTAACATAATAAATAATTCAGAAATAATATTTAAATAAGATATTTTTAAAATTACAAACAGAATTATTTGTTAATAATATTATTTACTCTTGTGCATGCATTTAGCTGTCTTCTATCTGAAGTAATATTATTGACTGTTTTTTTTAATCAAATAGATGATCAGACCGAACCATATTTTCATTTTTCGTCCCTTCTCCTTTTCCTTTTCACCATTTTCATTTTCCGTCGGCTTTCATCCCGAGTTTGAAACAGATCCTTGACCTTGAAGGAGATGATCGCTTTCTTCATTTAGGCGTGGTGTACATGAGCTGTGAAATCAGTTATAAAGGGATTTCGCAAACCGGGCTTAGGTGGGAAAAGGTTACCGGAAATGGGGCCCGTCTATAAGGATATATCCAGGTTCCCTCTTTCGTCCATCTTAGTTTCCTTTCTCTCATGGGCCTGGTCCTTCCCTCTTCTCTTTTCCTTCAGCCTGGGCTGTGGATTTTCTTGATTTCTTCTTCTTTTTTCTTTTACTTGCAGCCCATTCTATGAGAGCCCCTTTTGTTTTCTTTATTGTTTTTGAAGGGTCAACACATCTCTTTTATAATATATTTTAGTGCATAGTGTTACAATGTTAATACACAAATTAATACTAGAGAAACACACAGCTGGCTTAGGATGATAATAAATAAAGCGTTTGGTTCAAAACAGAGTTAAGGAGCTGTACTTTTAAGCGGGGTGCTAATATTATGTGAAACATAGGATAAAGACGACAGTCGATTATTTTAAAACTAAACCTTGGTTCTTAAATATTTTAGTTAGTTCTCTCAGCTCTTATAGAATTAGGGCAAATATAAAGGGTTAGGAGATTAATTTGAAGGAGCTTAATGTAACAAATTAAAGTGTTAAAGGAGAATATATGAAATTCAATAATAGTTAAAAAATAAAAAGCAGTTGACAGCATCCCCAATATAAATTTAACACCACAAAATAATGAAACAACCTTTGACAAACAGTATCAATGTACCAGTACTTTCATCAATATCCCTAATAAAAATTCAAAACTACAAAATATCCGAAAAAGTTGGGCCACAGACTCAGCCAGCATCAACTGGCTTCCTATCAATAGCTTAATTTCTCAGCTACTAGTAAAGCTAGAGAGAAAATAGAATGCAATCCAGTATGAGTACCAGCTATATGTATACATGAATCTGTTTTAGCAGCGTGGATATAATTGCTTAACAGCGTAGGTACCCACACCAATACTTAGTTCGGAGATAAACCATATTTACGAGAATAACCATCTCCATGCATGGATTTACCCTCGGCATTAATCATTTTTTTTATCCTTGCCTTTAAAACAGATTTTTGTAGTTAAGTATCAGTACCATCATAATGATATGTTTTGGTCGAAAAATAAGTCATAAATGTTGTACATATTCTATCAATCCCCTGCCGGTTCATAGCTACAAATCCCAACTGTTGGATTTGCTTTCAACCTAAGGTAGGTTGTCCCATATTGTGCCATTTTCATGTCTTCTGGTGCAGCTGCGGTTGGCATGTAGATCTTTGGGATTCAAATCAGTCAAACCCTCAAAAATATTGTTGCTATCAATGTTCTCGGGCACAATAGATGAATGATTGCTTGTATTAGGGCCGGGTGCTTGTACTTGGACCTGGTGATCCAACCTGCCCTCAGTAGTTACAAAAATGCTTGTGCTTGGATCGGATGCAATTCTATTCTGGTTATCCATTGGCTCGGTAGAACTCACATTGAAATTAGGAGATAATTGATTAGGCTCCCGTACAACTGCATTCTGTTCAACCATCTGTACACAAATACAAAAGGATATATAGTTCATTATATTGAGCAGGATCGATGCACATAAATAAAAAAATAATCAATTAAAAGATAAGTATGAAAAAAAAAAAAAGTAAATGAAAGAATGCTGAAAGATTCTTTTAAATTTATTTTTTGAGTTACAAAAAAATTAGGTCCTCGTATATATATTACCTCGTGATCATCTGAGTTCCATAACAGGCACAGTTCTCAAAAGTCCATGACTCAGCAAGATCTGCAAGATTGATTGGGTTTGTAACCTGTTCAGTGTTTTTCTTGTTGCAGTTGCCATGATGACTACTTTGCTCTTCAAACTCTGAACAGTTTCTGTTGGTATTGTGATGCAAAGTATAATTGCTCATGCTTGGACCGGGTGCAATTGTATTCTGGTAATAGCTGGGAAGATGAATACTGTTTTCCGTTGGCTCTGTTGTAAAATTTGCATTGAAATTAACAGATAAAGTGTTGGGCTCCTGTACATTTTCATTCGGTTCAAATATCTGTAGAAGAATACAAAAGTGTAGATCATTATATTGAGCAGCTGGAAGCTCAAAAAGGAGAAGATTAATCCATTAAAAGAAAAGTATGAAAGAAAACAAATGAAACACGCTGAAATAATGAATTCTTGGCACTCGCCAGCATAACATATATGTAGTTACCAGATAAAACAAAAGGCAAAATATATGCTAACATTTGTTGAACATAAAGAGAAATATATTGATAAATTTGTTAACAAGAAAAATAAAGAATCTGTTTACCTTATCTTTGAGTCAAAAAAAATATTAGGTCCTGATACATTACCTGGTGATTCAACCTGCCCTCAGTAGTTGCATAATTGCCAGTGCTAGGACACGGTGCCGTTATACTCTGGTAACAGCTGAGAAGGTGATTACTGTTTAACACTGGCTCTGTAGAATTCCCATTGGTATTATGATATAATTTAGGCTCCTGAAAATGTGCATTCGGTTCAACCATTCATTATATTGCGCAAAATATGCAAAAATAGAATAACCAATTAGAAGAAAAATATGAAAGAAAAAAAAGTAAATGAAATAACATTAAATTATTGAATTATAATTGGTAATCCGAAGATTAACGAAACCATATGTTGTTACCGGATGAAATAAAAAGCAAAATATATGTTAACATTTGCTAAACATGAAATGAAATATATTTATAAATTTGTTAACAAGAACAAAATAAAGAATCTTTTTAACTTATATATTTGAGTGAAAAAAGATATTAGATCGTTTACATTACCTGGTGATCCAACCTGCCCTCAGTAGTTGGAAAAATGCTTGTGCTTGGATCGGCTTCAATTCTATTCTGGTTATCCGTTGGCTCTGTAGAATTCGCTTTGAAATTATGAGATAAATTATGGGGGTCCTGTACATTATGTTCGAACACCTGTACAAGAATACAAAAGTATCGATCATCATTATATTTAGCAAGATGCCAAAAAGTATAGAAGAAGATTAATCAATTAAAATAAAAGTATGAAAGAAAACATGTAAATAAAAAAAATTTAACAATGTTCTTTAAATGCAGTTTTGTTCATACAGGCAAAAGGCCACTATATATATACTGATATGCGGTATGTGATCATCACATATGCAGATTTTAAAGCGGACTTACAATTCATACAATTTATAATTTTAATTACATCCATTCAAAAATTCATACAGTCCAGCAGCCCATATGGATTCATACAATCGAGCAGCAGCTCCAGCACAGCTCATCCGCATAAATATTCAATTCATAAAACAGCTCCAGCGCGCAACCATTAAAAAACAGAAATAATATGAGCCAATCATTTGATCAGCATGGAGTTTATAAACAGTTTCTTAATAAGAAACTTTACTGCACAGTTTCTAAATAAGAAACTTTACTGCACATTTTCTAAATAAGAAACTCTCTCACATCTCTAAAACTGAATTAGAAACTGCAACATCAGATTAGAAACTCTAATAGTACCCGAGATGTAGATGCTCTTAGTCTCATAATTTCAAAACAATTAAATCAAAGCGCTGAAGCGCCTATAAAACAAGCCATTGAGGCGTTGCATATGTGGGACTCAGATAATGGGTTCTAAAATTGTTTAGGTCCAGTAATGAGTGCTAGATATATTTGAATATGTTTTCAGCATGGACTCCTTATGCGATTTGTATGGATAATTTTAATGCGGCAGCAGACTGTATAGGCATATACTAGGGTGTGTTATGCTCTCCAAGAGGGTTTGGTGAACACAACTCCAAAAATCTATCTAATTGGATTCAAACGACGAATCCAAACCGTTGAAACTCATCTATTTTACGAGTGATGCATGTACATGCAAAATTTTAAAAATTTCTAATTCATTTAGTTCAAAGTCAAGCGGTAAAAAAAATGAATTTTTCATAAGTTATTTTATACATTCATTTTTCATCATTTTTTTACAGCTTGACTTTGTACTAAATGAATTTAAAATTTTTAAAATTTTGCATGTTTACGCATCACTACTCGTGAAGTAGATGAGTTTCAACGGTTTGGATTCGTCGTTTGAAACCAATCCGATATATTTTTAGAGTTGTGCTCACCAAACTCTCTTGATGAGCACAACACACCCTAGCTTTGCTCATATATATATATATATATATATATATATATATATATAACCCATATTGATAAAATTGTTAACAATAAAAAAAAGAATATTTTTAACTTATATCTGGGTCAAATAAACATCAGGTCCTTAGAAATTACCTGCCGATCCAACCTGCCCCCGGTTTCCACCAATTGTGATCGGTCATCCAACTTATAGTGAGTGCTACAAGACGAAACCAGTCCTAAAGTATCATTAGCTGGGCTTGGATAAGCAATCCATTGGTCGAAAGTTGCACCACTGCTTGTGCTTGTACCGATGTAATTGCTATGATGACTACTTTGCTCCCCCATCTCTCGGGATGAATTAATTTGATTCAAACATCTGCACAAGAATACCAATGCGCAAATCATCGGTTCAGAGGCACCAAAAGTAAGAAGGTTTTAACCGAAAATACAACTGCTGAAGAAAGCATTGAGGAAGATCACATTTAGTTTTTAATAACTTCGAACATAACCTTTGTAATAAACTGCATAACCTATCATTTTTTTGAACCATGAAGAACACATTCATAGATCAGTTTTACAAGATAAAAAAACTTTTCCTTTTCTTTTGACAAAATACTAGGTTCATTACCATTCAATTTCTACAAAATACTAGGTAATTTTTAGCACAACCAATATTACCTGATGAAATAAATTAAAGGACAAATATGTGCTAACATTTGTTGAACATTAAATGATACATACATATACATATATATATATATATATATATACATACATATTTTCATTTTGAAAATTCAAACAACCGATCCGAACCGTTCAACTTTTTCTAAATATTGAAATGTGCTTGGAGACTAAATTTTACATTTTGGAATTTTTTTACTATTTATTAAGCCATTTTGAAATCGCTGATCCACTGTGAACAGTAAAAAACAGTAAAATTTTCTAGACCACCGGATCAGCGATTTTCAAAGTGGCTTAAAAAATAGTAAAACAATTCCAAAAAAATGTAAAATTTAGTCTCAAAGTACATTTCAATATAGATAACATGTTGAGCGGTTCGGATCGTTTGTTTGGATTTTCAAAATGAAAATATGAGCGTGAAGTAAAAATGACATCTTACTTCACAACTCACCATAGCCCAGCTCTATATATATATATATATACACACACACACATTAGCCGCACTCTCTCTCTCTCTCTCTCTCTCTCTCTATATATATATATATAACCCATATTGATAAATTTGTTAGCAATAAAAAATAAAGTATATTTTTAACTTATATTTCAGTCAAATAAATATCAGGTCCATAAACATTACCTGCTGATCCAACCTGCCCCCGTTTTCCACGAATTGTCGGTCATCCAACTTATAGCTAGCATCATGGTGAGTTCTACAAGACGAAACCAGTCCTTCTAAAGTATCTTTATCTGACCTAGGATTATCAATCCATTGTTTTGCACCACTGCTTGTGCTTGTACTGATGTAGTTGCTATGATGACTACTTTGCTCCCCCTTCTCTCGGGATGAATTTGATTCAAAGATCTGCACAAGAATACCGATGTGCAAATCATCGATTCAGAGGCACTAAAAAGTAAGAAGGTTTTAACCGAAAATACAACTGCTGAAGAAAGCATTGAGGAAGATCACATTTAGTTTTTAATAACTTTGAGCATAACCTTTGTAATAAACTGCATTACCTATCATTTTTTTTAACCACGAAATGAAACACATTCATAAAGTTTTACATGAAAAAAAAATTATTTTCTTTATCTTTTCACAAAATACTAGGTTCATTAACATTCTTTCTACACAATACTAGGTTCATATAGATTACCTGCTTATATTCTGAATTATTACTTAATAGTATACTTTGCCGCCCATCATTTTGGATCTCACTGCTCTTTGAATTGACAAACTCCAGTTCATCTTTTTTTCCATTGAATCCTAATATCTGCACAGAGAACAAAAGGTTGGAGAGTTCATTGCATTGACAGCATGACAATATGTCAATTAATGAAGCAAGATAATTAATACATGGAAGAAACAGGATTGTGAATAGAAGCACAATGCACTCTGAAAACTACATAAATGACATTTAACAACTGTAATAAAAAAAGAAATGCTATCCACATTTGATTCTAACATTACCCCAACTTTTGTTTGTTCTTGCCTTTGTGTGGAAACATCAGCTTCCATCTGACTACGTTTCCTACTGAAGAAGAAATAAATGTGAACAAGCCATTACAGTGCATGATAACGTAGGAGTAATAGAACATTGTTATGATTACTACAATGTGGTTTGAATTCTGGAGCTGCTTATACCTATCCTATGTCCCAATTTAAAGTCCATAATTTATGCAGCTTCTATATATTGTTAACTGGTTTTCGAGTACTGGAACTGATCTACAATTTTTATTTCTGTAATTTAATTAATAACTTTACAATAGTTATCAAGAGTGCCAAACATATATACATGAAAATATATGAAAGTTCCAGGATTATTTCTGAATTCATCGAATATATATAAGTATATATAACCGAACAAACTCATTAAGATCATTAAGCCCATGGCCTTGTCTCTGTAATTAGTTATGCATGCGATAATGAGTTCCTTATGGAAAAATTTCTTACGGATTCCTCACTGCTGCTTCAGTACTGTGCTCCTTTGGGCATGCAGCTGGTTTTTCATTCATCTTTCGAGAAAAAACCTTCAAGTGCAAACACAAGTACAAAAGATTATCTGGAGTGGACAAAAGTGATCGTGTAACTAACAATGAGATAATTATATATGTATATATCTATATAATTATAAAACAAAAAATATTCTTGTCCCACATCATCAATTAAAAAGAAGAAAACATGTAAAGCCCATCTTGTAACTGATAATGTTGAAGGTACCAAATCAAGATATTAATTCTTAATGGTTATTTTTTTCTCATTAGAAAAATTTCACCTCAAACTTGTCGACAGCAACAATAATCAAATGAATCACAACTTACGGAATTCCCAAGATGAAGTTCAAACGAACACATATTTGGCTTAACTCATTTTATTGAGGCTGGTAGCACCTACAGATGTTCCACCGAGCTGGACCCTTTATCAAACCCGCATCTGTAGGGTTACTGCCGTTTACTAAAGTCTGGTTCCCAGTCAGCTATACAGCTCAACTTTACGATGCATTTCACACGGAATCAAGGTCATCCATACGGCTCAACCTTGCAAGTCTCATTCACATAGGATCAAAATCAGCTCAAAGCCTTGCAACAATTCATAAACAGGTCAACGGATAGGTCACCGTCACCTTATCCAAGCTACCTCTACGGGTCAGCATGGCAAATTCATAAACAGGTCAACGGATAGGTCACCGTCACCTTATCCAAGCTACCTCTACGGGTCAGCATGGCAAATTCATAAACAGGTCAACGGATAGGTCACCGTCACCTTATCCAAGCCACCTCTACAGGTCAGCCTAGCAGATTCATTTCACATATAGAACAATAAAAAGAACACATCAATCGACAACCATACGAATATGCAAATCTACCTTTTCACAACAATTCAGTTTTAACCAGATTGGTTTATGCACATGATTCACACAATTCAAATTATGCAACAATCAATATACGACATGACAATCGGAAAATAAGAATTTAATTTTTGAAAATGAAATATCAAACAAGTCCAAGAACCCCGCACCTGATTACGAAGAGCGTATCTCGCACTTATGGTTCAGATGTCTCGAAAGGTCCCGCAAAATCTTGCTCAACCGAGCCTACACCAATTAACACCTCTCTTTGTTGGATTATCCTAGATTAATCACAACTTTTCTCAAATTTTCGGATTTGAACCAAACCCTAAATAGAAAACCAAGATTAAGATGAAATTGAGAAAGGAATTACCAAATTGGCAACATAGAAGCTTAATGGAGATGGATTACTCAAAACTTATACAAAAATTTTAGATTTGGGGCAAAACTCCAACAATGGAGAAAATTTCAGATCTTAAGAAGAGAGGAGAGAAAGGAAATACCAATGGAGAGCTGAACAGCTACTAGAAGGGGAAATAGACCGCCATTTTCATTCCTCTCGTAAATTTTTCAAGGGTTTCGGTGAAATTTTGAGGGAGAAGAGGGATTTTCTCCTTCTCTTTCTTTGGGAGGCACACACAAGGGGAAGGGGTGGACCACAGGGGAGAATGAGGGGAGAGAGAGATAATTTTGCAAAATAGACCCTGATCGAGTTCAGGAAATACCATAAAACGTTTTGGACGTTTTCGAAACCGTTGTAACGTTTTAATTAAATTCTAAGATTCAGAAATCCTGTCTTTGATCAAATTTTTACAGAGCCAATCGTTTCGAAACGTTTTATAACGTTGGTAACGTTTTGAAAAATCTCGCAGCAACAGAAAACTGAAGTTCAAATCGTGCTAAAATGTTGGGAACGTTTTATAATCGTTGGTAACGATTTAAATGGAATTGGAAAACCCAGTTTGAATTTTGAAAACGTCACAACGTTTTAACAAATGTCTGGAACGTTTTTGGGTCCAACAGCTCAAATTTTTTTTTTTTTTACGTAACACGGGTTCTATTAAAGCCATATAAGTGGCTCGGACAGCAACAGTAATTACTCATGCAATGTACACTGACGATTTAATCATAATGGGTGATGCATCAATGAATGAAGTGAGGCATCTCAAAGGGATATTACACTCTTTTGCGGAACAATCAGGTTTATCCATAAACCCTGACAAGTCCTCACTTTGGTTCAGTACATCATGCGATGAGCACAACAGAATGGCAGTTATGGGTGCATTAGCGGCAAATATGGCTTTCGACAATGAAAAGTACTTGGGTGTGCAAGTATCGCGTGGCCGATCCGACCAAGATCTTACCCACACTCTTCTAGTTGAGAAGTTCTACAACAAATTGGCGGGATGGAAAGTAAACATGTTGTCCTTTGCCGGTAGACTAGCACTTATCAAATCAGTGCTCTTGTCAATCCCGGTGTACTTCATGTCTATTGCCAAACTCCCAACCAAAACGGTCAAAGAAATGACGAGTGTGATGAGAAAATTCCTTTGGGGAAAGTTGGGCAAGGAGAGATTCATGTCACTTATTGCTTGGCATAAAATTTGCGTACCAATAGAACAGGGGGGTCTAGGGATCCGAGACGTTGATACATTCAACGATCCTTACTACTCAAAGTAGTCTGGCACGTGGCGTCAAACCATGACCGCCCCTGGATACAGATAATGCGGGCCAAATATTTCCCCGAAGGAGGTTTTTGGGGGAACAAAGGCACGGCCGGTACAAGTCAGATGTGGAAGGCCATTTAAGAGCTTAAACCGGTACTAAAAGAACAAGTACATTGGGAAATTGGTAAGGGAGAGATGATTCTGGCTATGAATCAGCCATGGTACACAGAGTGGGAAATCCAAACAATAGCAACAAATGAACAGAGGGATGCCACAGTGCAAAGATTTACGACTATGTAGCAGGGTCCTGGAAGGCATAAGAAATCAGTGAAATAATGGGATCAACAACACTGACCCAGATAAAGCGGACAACAGCTAAACCAAATGCTCAGAGCCTATTACCGGATCAGTTGATATGGTCGAAAAACAAAAGGGGCAAATACACTGCCAAAGATGGATATGAAATGCTAAGGCAACACAACAACGCACCACAGGCATATGACAACACAACAAGAGATGCCTGGAAACTGATCTGGTCTTGAAAGAGAGTACTGCCTGGAATAAAAACTTTCTTGTGGAGGGGGGTACACAACGGTCTACCCACAACGACCACACTTTACACGAGAATAACATCCATCTCGCCCATATGCCAAAGATGTGCATCGGAGAATGAGTTCCTGATGCATCTACTGTTCTTTTGCGACCTTTCAAGAGCCACATGGTTCTGCTCCGATTATCCTTTTGTAATAGAACATCTACCCATGAACTTCCCGGCAGCCATAATTTATATCACACAAAGCCTGAATGAAGAACAAATCGTAGCGGTTTGTAACCTCATGTGGTGCCTTTGAAAAGCCCAAAATGAAGAGTTATTTGCAGCTAAGAAATCTACACCTCAGGCAATTGTGATACGAGCAAAGGCAATGACATGTACTATAGAAGAGCAATCGAAATCACAGAAAAGAGAACTGGGTAGTCCAATACCAATCGCAGGAGGTGTGAGTACGATTCTCATTGATGGATCATGGGACCAAACAACACAAGCAGGTATCGGTATGGTATGCTATAACAGGTCCGGCCTGCTGATTGAGGTACAAGGTCTTAAAACAACAGCAAGTGATCCGCTACAAGCTGAGGCTAAGGCGCTTCTACAGACCCTGAGTTATGTAATTTGCCAAAAGGAGCTAGACAAGCGATTCAGCATTTACACGGATTGGAAAATACTGGTTCAAGCGGTACAAAGTACTTCAGTAGAGGATTTACCATCATGGAAGGCAGGTGAAGATGTGGGAAGATGCATTGCACTTATGAAAGAAGCGGGAGCCTATACAAGTGTTAACCTCACGAGTAGAGAACGCCTCAACCAA
The DNA here is from genome assembly GCA_025461045.1 of Carex parvula. Lineage (NCBI taxonomy): Eukaryota > Viridiplantae > Streptophyta > Magnoliopsida > Poales > Cyperaceae > Carex > Carex parvula. The sequence continues at coordinate 240,581 of JAJGRW010000353.1, read as the reverse complement.
CCACACATGGCAGCCACCCGTTTCAGGAAAACAGGGGCATTTGAGGAGGAACCACGAGGAATGGAACTGGCAGCAAAAATGGGTCTGGCCACACAATTGGATCAAGATCTTAATTTTCACTCTAGATGCTTGATTTGTCAAGAACTTTTAGGGTTGAAGTTTTTATTAGGAGGTTACTTTTCAATTTCCTTTCTTGCAATTTCCTTATTTTCATAGGTCACTTGGTTGGCATTAGTTCTTTATTTCCAATCTAAGTCAATGTAATCGCAATTTTAATTCAATAAAGTACACCTAAGGGTTTCTTTCAAAAAAAAAAAAAAATTCTAATAATGCGTTCAACATTTGACCTAAAATAAATATATTCTTTGCATTTCTATAATATATAAATTTACTTTTATAGTACATGGTTTAATATGTATATTGGAATTTTTATAAATAAAAAATGATTATTTATAATAGTACTTATATCTTATAAATATGTAAGTATTTTAAAAACCAGCGCTCAAATCGGTTGACCATCGGTCTGACCAATGAACCGTTAAATCGGAATTTTATCAGATCGATGTCCGTAATATTCATACAATTGTTCATAATAGTAGATAAAATATAATTATAATCTAACTACTTGATTTATATTCAGAGATGTCTCAATACTCATAAAATTATGATTTATTACATTACTACATGTTCATATTGAATATTGGTATGTTTACTATTTTTATTTATGGATGAAATATTTTTATGAGAAGGCTTTCCAAATTATCTATAAAAAAAATTGAAATACTAAGCTAATTATATGATTACTTGAGTTACCAATATTCTCTTTTATTTTCCAACCCTCAGATATATTTCAGTCAAAAGAAAGTTGTTTAATTTGTTAGTTTAATACCTTTATAAGCTAGTTTTTAAATTAAATGGAAGCTAATATATTTCGTTATTTTCTTTTAGTTAGAAGATAGATTACATAAACTAAAAATTTATTTGATAGTTATTCATACTCGTTTGTTACCTGTTAATCTTAATAATAAATTATAAATATAGTTAATACATAACAAATAAAAATAAAATTAATATTTAATAAATACGAATACAAAAATGTCTTCACTAATTTTGTGTTTGGTTTAACATTTTTTTTTTAATGGTTGACAGCAAAGCCGTCAACGAATATTATTAGGATAAAGTTGTAAAAAAGAGTTTATTTACATGGACTTTTTGTAGAAGTCCCTCACACAATAAATATTTACACTACTAGCTAGCAAAAATTGCTGCCAAAAGAGTACAGTAAGCTCCCGCGTGGTTTGTCCCTGAACTACACCCACTGTGACCAAAGGGAAATATCCATTGTCGTATCATTAATTAGGATATGCACTGTTTTTCTCTGGTTGGAGAAGAGGCGTCTATTCTTCTCTCTCCAAATCGTCCATACGCATACCGCCCATATCAGATTCCTCTACGCATTTTCTCTTCCCAACCTTCCCACGGTAGATAGCTTCCAAACCCTCACAATTGATGAGCCTGCCGATAGAGTCATCCCATAATCCCACAGTACCCTTCATATAATTATTCATAATAGTAGATAAAATATAATTATAATCTAACTACATGATTTATATTCGGAGATGTCTCAATACTCATACAATTATGATTTATTACATTACTACATGTTCATATTGAATATTGGTGTGTTTACTATTTTTATTTAATTGGATGAAATATTTTTATGAGAAGGCTTTCCAAATTATCTATAAAAAATTTGAAATACTAAACTAATTATATGATTACTTGAGTTACCAATATTCTCTTTTATTTTGCAACCCTCAGATATATTTCAGTCAAAAGAAAGTTGTTTAATTTGTTATTTTAATACCTTTATAAGCTAGTTTTTAAATTAAATGCAAGCTAATATATTTCGTTATTTTCTTTTATTAGAAGATAGATTACATAAACTAAAAATTTATTTGATAATTATCATACTCGTTTGTTACCTGTTAATCTTAATAATAAATTAAAAATATAGTTAATACATAACAAATAAAAATAAAATTAATATTTAATAAATACGAATACAAAATGTCTTCACTAATTTTGTGTTTGGTTTAACATTTTTAAAGGATGAGATTCTTATTTTTTGGATCCGTAACTTCTATTTCAGCATGAATTATGCTTCTATTAACCCAACAATACCCACAAACTAGTAATTAAATAGAAAGAAAACGAAATTGAATTGTGACAAAAGGGGCTTATCTTTTGTTTAATTGCCTATTGGATTTATATTTTAGAGCTCAACCTGACTAATATTGGGATAACAGTCTACCAATCCTGTATCATTCTGGTCATGGTTTGGAAAATCGGCCGATTCCGAGTCAACTCGGTATCGGCCGTGTCCGATCCGATTTTCACCCGAGTCTCGCATCCATGAGAGTTTTTCAGCAAAACTCGGTTGAACAGTGTTTGACTCGGCCGAGTTAGCCGATTTTCAGGCCGAGTCAAACCGACTTTGATCGAGTTTTGGCTGAGTCAGCCATTAAAACGGTGATTAAAATCATTTTATGTAAAAAAATATTTGTAAAATGGTCAAGTTATACAGCTGGAGAGTTGCATACAAGCTGGAGTCATACAAATCTAAGTTAATTACTAATTTTGTTAGAATAGTACATATAAATGTTAGAATACACGTACATATTTTTTGTTAGTTAATATTAGTGTACAAATCTAATTTAATTACTAATTTTTTTCTCTATTATTTTATTCGACATGATAATTAATTTATAATATCTTGTTACTTAATTTGAAATAGACACAACAATATCTCCATTCGTATTTTAATACGCAGGACGATGAGATGATCCAGCCAGCTTGGCATATCTTCTGGCAATAAAAATGTGTTCAATTTGTAAATGCTTGTATTACATTATATAATTAGTGGATTATTTGAGTATAATATTTTGTGTTAACAAAGTTTTTCTATAAATTATTTTTTTACCAATTTTTTTGCCTTCCTTTTGGCTACAAAACAAGGTTCAGCCAAAAACATCCAAATTTCCGAGTCAACTCGGCCGATTCTGACCGATTCATCCGATTCCGATTCCACGGTCAAGAACCCGATTCCGATCCCGATTCCGAGTTTCAGAACCATGATTCTGGTATCGGTGTTTTCCTGTTACCATACCCTTACAGGTTGATTTGTCTATTCTATTTTATAATCTAGTTTTATTTTATGTTTAGCTTATTCACACTTAATTTGTTACTGTGCCAATGAATACTTCTCTGGTACATAACTGCTGGTGCCGGCTTTGTACAATACCAGTCAGGTCTAAGCTGGTTTTTATTTCAGAATACTGGTACAATGGCTGAGAACAAGCAAATTGGAATGCAATTAAACTCACAACTTGCTGCAAATTGAAATTCAATTGCACCTGCATCTGATGTAAAACCGAAGAAGAAGATCTGTTGTGTGTAGGGATGCAAAAGAACCGAACCGAATCGAACTTACCTCTAGTTTGAGTTTGGTTTGAATTAATTCGAACGAACTCAATTCGAATCAAACTTTTTACGAACTCAATTTCGAACTTTTACAAACTTTGTTACGACTTACTAGTTATGACTTATGGCTGGGCCATAGTTCGAAATTACAACACTTCAATAAAAACTCAGGCATTCTGAATTATAATTATACAGTACACTAAAGTTTATATCAAAGTTCATTGTAAATACCAAAATTTATATCAAACACTAAAGTTTAGTACAATCAATCAAAATTCAGTATAATCACATAATTCAAAGTTTTCGAAATAGCCAACAGGAGTAACATCACCAAAATTTTCAAATATCCAAAGTATTCAAAGTACAATTTAAATATCAATAGAAGTACAAAATAATCACCAAAGTCTTAAAATTATTACAAACCCAGATATTATTCTAAATAAAATATTAAGTTCATTATCAGTGGAAATGAACGGTTCACGTTTGAGTTAATTTTGAACTAAGTTTGGTTTGTGAACCTATTTCGAACGAACTAAGTCCAATTTGAGTTTGGTTTGAATTAATTTCAAACTAAGTTTGGTTTGAATTAATTTCGAACGAACTCAATTTCGAATGGAACTTTTTTACGAACTTTTTTGAATCAAACTCGAATCGAATTACGAATTACGAATTTTTTGTGCAGCCCTAGTTGTGTGTGCCCAGACACAAAACGGCTGGAGATGAGTGTGTAGTGGAGCATGGTGAGGATGCTTCCACGAAATGGATCAATGCCACAAATAGTGCCTTCGTGCCGAAGGGTTTAATGTTTAACATTGTTTTCTCTCAATGAGATTTGATTCTCTCTGTTTTTTCATGCTTAGTTTATAGTTTATACAGAGAGAGTTGATAGGACTAGGATATATGAGTGATGTACAATAAATTTGATGACCTAAATTTTCTCTGATTGTAATTGTTATTAATTTCTGGCTGGGATCACCCAATTAGCCAATTTGCAATTTACAATTACATCAAAAGTTCTCCGAAATTTTTATTCATAAGAAAATGGAAAAAATAATATTAAAAATAAGAAACACTGTTCGGAAAATTTAAAAATAGAAAGGCGGTCACGAGTTATGGCGTTCCTACAAATTTTCTCTGATTGTAATTGTTATTAATTTCTGGCTGGGTGATCCCTTAGGTGTATACTCAGCCTGCATTCAGCGACACACAGTTCGTATTTTGGCCATATCTTGGTCATACGAACTCCAATTTGGGTGAATCAAAGCTTGACGGAACCAGAACAAAAAGATCTACAGCTTTTATGAAGGAAAAAAATCCGAATTCAGAATATATAATTTTGTGCAGCCGCATCAATGGCCGCATCAGCCTGAAAAACTGCTAAATAGGAAAAGTTAATGGGCTTAATGGACGCCAAAATTAGAATAACTTGGTCTGCAAGTTCAGAAAATAGTATATAAGGCTAAGGAGGCCACAAGAGAAATCATCACTGCTCATCATTGCTCAATTGAAGTTATTCTGCTCCACTTTCCGACGGTGGTCAAAGTTGCGATAAATTTCAAAGGAAGAGAATAGAAGAAGTCGAGGTTTTGCTTGAGGGACAAGGGAAGAACTTGGGCAGGAACTATGAGATTGGTTGTATTCTTTTCTCTTACGTATTTTCTCAGTTTTACCATGTTTATCTTGTATTTTCTTGTGGATGTTAAAGCACCCATGAGAGGCTAGATTTCCTCTCTAGGAGTTTAGGTCATGTAGCATGAACTTGTTTACTTTTATCTTACTCGGAGTTCAGTTTTTATTATGATTGTTTGATTTGATGTTAATTTCTGTAATTTATTCTTTGCGATGTTCTATAATTTGTGCTTGAATTGTAATTATCCCGCTTAGGTCTTTTAGACTCAAAGTAGAATGGATCATATAGGATAGTACAAATTGTGATCACAAATATCTTAGGATTTGGATTAGAATGGACCAAATTTGAACTCCAAATTGGAACTTGATCAGAGTCAAAATAACGATGATTTACGTAGGATTTTGGCTTAGGTTTTGCATATTTTCTCACACTTATGTTTAATTAATTAGAGAAAAAGGTTACTGTCACCCTTCTTTATGTTTTATTGCAGAAAACAAGTTTTGGACTATTTTACATCAAATGGAGCTAGAATCAGGTCAATCGGATCAGTGACGCTCATCGACTAAGTCTCTGTTACGGTCCGTATTGTCTAATACGGACCAGGCATAGCACAGACCAGAAGATAGCGCTGGAAGCACTAAACCCTAACCGTCAAGGTCTCAATACAGACCGTATCACCTTGATATGGTCCGTATCAGAAGGCGCCTCTTGGGGAATAACTGCTGACAGCTGTTTCCAGATCAGTTTCTTAGTCTCCAATCAACCTCCAGACGTCCCTCCACTCCTATATAAGGCCCCTGGGCAGAAGAAGAAAGTATCTTTGTAATTAGGGTTAGATTTGATTAAAGAGAGAAGAGAGGAGTGCTTGTAACTATGCCGTTCCGCGGCTAAGTTCCTTTTCTTAGGGCTAGGCAGTAAACCTTGTTACTCTTGATGTTTTGATTAATATATTTCTGTTGATTATGGTTTCTTGTTGTTGTATCAAAATGCTTTTGTGATTTATTATCTCTTCATCTAATTTCAATGATCTAGTTTGAGTTCATTAGGGTAGTGACAGTACTTTAATGGCAAGAGAAACTATTTGTACGAATTAGCCTCGTTGAGATTTATTAGGTTTATGTGAAGAAAACCTTAACGGGGAAACCATAAACCAGACCAACAAAACGCGTACCAAATTCTATCACTTGCGTAAGGAAAATCGCAGTGATCTGTGTAGTAATTTGGGGTGTTTAGAGACCAGTCATTTGCGTAAGGAAAATCGCAATGTCCTATGTAGAGTCTCGATGAAAGATCTGTCATTCTTGCGTAACATAAATCGCAGTGACCTATGTGGTTATCTTTCATAAAACAACAACAGGAAATCAGACGCAACATGAATATATTGTCAAGGCGGATTGAGTAGCAATGGTGTGCCGAAACCCTAGGAATTCTCATCTCTATCTTTATTTTAATTACTTTTAATTGTTTCCTAATTTACATTGATCAACAAACATCTCTCAATTTTCAGATTTTGTCTAGCCTTTCGAATGGTTGTGATTCGATCGCTCGAAGCACTGAACCAATATTCCCTGTGGATCGACCTCGTATATACTACTCGATAAGGATTGTGCGCTTGCAGTCCGAACCGATAGCATTTCCGATTTTATAAATGTTAAAAGAAATATTGCTCTCTTTTGAGTGATCAAGCTTTTTGGCGCCGTTGCCGGGAAATAACGGTTCATTGTGCAAGGCCTCGCGAGACGCCCTTGCTTTGACCATTGAATCCAATTAATTAGAAACACCTAGATTTTTTTTTATTTTCTTCATTTTTATTTTTTTTTCTTTAATTTTCAATTTCATTTTTATTTTTATTTTCTTTTTATTTTTAGTTTTTAGTTTAATTTTCAGATTTTTTTTTCTTTTTAGGACACTGCACGCTAGCCGAATCATCCGTACGAAGATCCGAGAGGATTGCTAGTAGGAGAGGACAATTCACTTCCACATCACCGATAAGAACCAATCATAGTTCTTCATCGAATAATTCTGAAGGCGAAGAAAACTCAGAGATCAACATGGATATCCCACCGATTAACAACGGAAGACACAATGGTGATAATGGAGTTCACAATGCAGCAAGACCCAAACTTCTACGAGATTATTGCGTACCGCGCGCGAATGATCATAATTCTAGTGTAAACCCACCAACTGTTACAAACCGTAATTTTGAGATCAAACCCGCTCTCATAAATATGGTTTCGCAACAGCAATTTGGAGGATTTTCACATGAAGATCCACATCTTCATTTGTCGATCTTCCTAGGGATATGCGAGACGATAAAGATCAACGGAGTTACCGATGAAGCAATCAGGCTAAGGCTATTTCAATTCTCATTAAAAGATAAAGCAAGAGCATGGTTGTTTTCCTTACCGGCCAATTCCATTCAAACTTGGGACCAATTGTTTAATGTGTTTATTGCAAAATATTTTTCACCATCCAAAACTTTAAGGTTTAGAAATGCAATTACTAATTTTGAACAAAGGGATGGTGAAACATTGTGTGAGGCATGGGATAGATATAAGGATATGTTAAGGTATTGTCCACAGCATGGTCTAGAAAGATGGCTGATTGTCCAAACTTTTTATAATGGTCTAAACCCTACCGATAGGTTGTCTATTGATGCTTCTGCAGGAGGAGCAATCATGAACAAGGAACCTGACGAGGCTTACAACCTAATTGAAGAGATTGCAATCAACCAACACTACTGGATCCCTGAGCGAAAGAAGCCAACTCCAACACCTGGCATGCACCGAGTAGACGATATCTCCATGCTGAGCGCAAAGATTGATGCTTTGCAAATGGCACTCAACAAGCAAACCAAGCAGCGAACGGTAGCAGCAGTCAATGCCGCAACAGCATGTGGCTATTGTGGAGGAGCGCATGAGATGACCGAATGTATGAATGTGACGGAAACTGAGGAAGAAATAGAGCAAGCAAACGCAATCGATAACAGCTTTCGACCTCAGTCCGCCTACAACACATACCATCCGAACAACGAAACCATCCAAATCTCTCATACGCAAACAATCAAAGGCATGCTGCACCCCAACAGAACTACCAACCACAACCCAATTATCAACCAAGATACAACAATCCTCAACCGAATTACCAACCAAGGCAATACAATCAACCCAGCAACCTGATATCACATCATTAATGGAGAGATTCCTAGAGAAGCAAGATAAGGCTAACGCCGAAATCGCACAAAAGATCGAATCCTTAACAAACCGCAACAAAGACTTAGAGGACAATGTCTCTAAGATGGCAAGAGAACTCTCTAGTATCGCACGTGGAAAAGGCAAATTTGTGGGCCAACCGAAAGAAAACCCGAGAGAGACTTGCAAGAGCATAACATTAAGGAGCAGTACAGCTTATCAGGGACCTCCCATGCCCGATCAAACTTTCGATGAGATGCATGCAGAGCCATCGCATTCCGAAGAGTACCAGCCGCAACCACCGGAGCCGACCGTATTCGACTGCAAACAGACCTTATTGAGGAGCAGAATGACACCATAGGTGAAGATGAGCGACAACCCGAACCTGAATACATTTCACCACCACCCTACAAGCCACCTCTGCCATTCCCTCCAAGGCCTGCCAAGCATAAGATGGAGCAGCAATTCGCGAGATTCATGGAGACACTCAAGCAATTACAAGTCACAATCCCCTTCACTGAGGCAATTGCAAGCATACCCTCGTATGCTAAATTTCTGAAGGAGATTCTTTCAAATCGAAGTAGACTCGAAGATTTCTCAACAGTTCCGCTTAATCTGGAATGCAGTGCGCTCATGCAAAGCAAACTACCGACAAAGTTGAAAGATCCGGGAAGCTTCTCAATACCGTGCACAATCGGCACAACCGATTTTAAGAGAGCTTTATGTGATCTAGGAGCAAGTGTGAGTCTGATGCCTAAGGTAGTATTTGATAAATTGGAATGTGGAGACCTATCACCAACACGGATCTCATTGCAACTAGCTGACCGATCAATTCGATATCCTGAAGGAATGTTGCTTGATATCCCAATCAAAGTCGGTAAATTTTGGATACCAGCAGATTTTGTGGTAATCGATATGGAAGAAGATGAGCAGATTCCGATCATCCTTGGAAGGCCATTCCTCGCCACATGTGGGGCAATGATCGATGTTAGGAATGGAAAAATCTCACTCAATGTTGGCGAGAACAAGATGATTTTCAACATGAATGAGACTAAAGTCCCTCCTGACATAAATCTTGTCTACAATTTGGAAACAACGGATGAGTATGGCAATGATGAATTGGGAATAGATGAATTTGAAGACATCGAAGAAATGGTGTACGAAGAAGAAGTGGAGAGACTGTTATTGTACAAGATAACGGTCAGGTCCATCCAACCTCCGTGACAGCACAAACCGATGATCTGAACAAGAGCCCTAATATCGCAAACAATAGGACTTATTCTCTCTTAGCCCTTGCATTAATCAAAAACCTACGCGAAGAACTCGACGCAATTTCTCAAAGACTGGATGAGGTTGAAATAGTACTTGGTGTGAGTCTAGCATTCGACCCCGGACCTCAAACACCAACCGACTTCTTCGAGAAGGGCAGTAATGATGAAACCACAAGAGACGCTGAAGGCAAACCACCCGACAAGTAACCCGCTTGCATTGACAAGAGGGTATATGGAATAAATTGATGCGACACAAAGTCAAGCTAACGACTTAAAACAAGCGCTTCTTGGGAGGCAACCCAAAGCCACTTTTATATTTTTGCATAATTATTTATTTTTAGTTTAATTAGGACTTTAACTGGGGAACGAACCACATCCACTCATTTTTCTATGACCAGGTGAACATGCTAGAGGAAGGGCTCGGTTAAAAACATTGGAAAAGTCAAGAAAATATTCTCTGTTACTGACCGTATCAGCCTATACGGACTAAGACAGTGAGTACGGAGCAGGAGTTGGAAGATAAAAGGAAGACAGTAGTAAATACGGCCCATATCAGCCAATACGGATCGTATTCAAAGGAAGGGTTAAACAGTTATCAGGATCGAAAGTTCTGGATCGGATACGGACCGTATCAGCCAATACGGTCCGTAATCAAAACCGATCTGTGAACTTAAAACCCGTTAACGGAGAGGCGCGAAGTTGGTAACCGTTCAAATTAGAGGTTATTCTTTGAACCCCTCTTTTCCCCGTTTCTCTTCTCCTCTTCTCTTCCTTCTCTACTTCTCTTCCTCCTTCCTCTCCTCCTTCTCCCCTTTCTTGCAAAAACCCGAGCCAACCTCGCAATACACCGCCGGCCACCAAGGAAATCGCCTCAACCACCTCTCACACTACCACTGACCTCCAATACGAGCCGTATCCGACCCGTATCCACCAAGGCACCGACTTTCGCCATTTCGGTTCTTCCCCCATTTCTCTCTTATTTTTCGATTTTGTTTCAATTTCTTAAAATTAGTCTTTTATTTTTCTTTGCAATTTAGTTTCAGTGTGTCTTCTATTTTTTTAGATCTAGTTTAAAAACCAAAAATCACGAAAAACAACAAAAAAATTAGGTTTTCCCAGTTTTACCAGAACCAGTATCAGTCCAATACGGTCCGTATCCATCAATACGGTCCGTATTAAGTCCTGTACTTGGCCAAATCTCACCAGCACACGGGTTCGTAACCACTCCGTATCAACCCAATACGGCCCGTAACAGTGAAGGTTAAAATTCCAAAATGGCTCCGAAAACACGAGGTCTTCTCAAAGCTTTAACAGGTTTAGGCAAGAAGAAGAGGGGGGAGTCTTCTTCTCAAATTCCACAATCGCCCGAGCAAAGCCCCAAACGGGAAGAATTACCGGAATCTCCTCCTCAAAACATATCACAACCAATGGAGGGGCAAGAACATAACCCCCTGGACATCAAATTTTCCCGCATAACACATGCCAAGGTCTTCGAAAAATTGGAAGACAACATAATAAAAACCACAAGGCCATCCATATCGAAACCCTTCAAGAGCTCAGCCTCCTCGCCCAATTCAGAACCCTAGCCAAAATGGTTCACATATGGGACTTTCTCAACAAGCTGGTGGATGTCCCGGTCTATGATGACCTCACTCGCGAATTCATTGCCACCTTCTCCTCTGAAAATAACATAATAAAATTTCAATTGATGAACCAGGAACAGGAGGTGTCAATGCGCGACTTCTGCGACATCTTTGGCTTCAAGGATGAGGGCACCCAAGCATACAATGACGACCGGAATTTCTGGAAGATGATCACAAATGACCACTTCAGTGACCCGAGAGCCGCCAGCCACATTGTCCATCCGGTGCTCCGGTACATGCAAGCTGCCCTCAGCAACTCTCTCTTTGCTCGAGACGAGAGCTGCGTGAAAGTCACCTTTCCCGAGCTTTACATTCTCAAATGTATGCTCATCACACCGGAAGAGCCTCCACACATCGGTCATTTCCTCTGCAACCACATCCATTCAATTGGCCAAAACAAAAGAAGCAGAGGAAACATCTCCATCGGTGCCATCGCAACTATCCTCGCTAGCCAACTCAGGATCGAGGTAAATTTCTTGAAAGAAGGCACCGGCATGAAATTCCTAGACATCGAGTGCCTCACCGCAATAAGAATGATCAGCGGCAGACCTCCCGAGCCATACCTATACCACATCGAAAGAAGGAGGGTTCAAATGCCTTGCAAACCACTTCCTCTCAGCAACCAGACAAAGTGGAGGCAAGTGGCCCCTATCGGCAGACAGGCCGCTCAAGAGAGCAATGATGAGGTCGATTTTGAGGCCTTAGAGGCCGAGGCTGAGGAAGAAGACAGGGCCGAAACTGCAGCAGCCGCCGCATACATGCAAGAAATGGCGGCAAATGAGCAAAGGGCTCGGCAAGAGGCGCTTGCGGCGGAAGCAGCGCGACAAGGGGCGGGACCATCTGATGCCCCTCAGAGTGGATACAACCGAGTTTTACAAGCCGTCCGGAGCGTCAACGCAAGCATGGAAAGGTTCTCCATCGACACCAGGACCACTTATGCCCGGCTTGACCAGCAGTATGACACGACACGTCACTCTGTAGGTCAGGTTCGTCAGGGCATGGACGAGCTGCGAGGGAATGCTGCCTACAACAGGCGTGAGGCACAGCATGCCCGCTACATGTCACAACAGTACAACCAGCATGCCCTCACCACCGGTTTACCATACCATCCACCACCATACGGACTCTTCGACCCGTCATTCTACGAGGAGATCCAGCACCCACCGCCACCTCCACCACCTCAGGATTGAGGTGCAGTGAGTTGTATCTTTCCCCGATTTTTTTTTACTTTACTATTTCCTTTATTTTTATCTGTCGAGCATTGGGGACAATGCTCAATTTTATTCGGGGGGTAGGAAAGTAAAATTGACCATGTATCTTTAAAAAAAAAATTCGCATTTTAAATTCTTAGGTGCTAGTAGTTTTACTCAATTTTTGACTAGGGTTGGAGGCTTTACCAAAAATCCTAGAATGATTAAATTGAGCTTTTTAGCTAGCTTGCAATTTTTTACTTTTCCTTAGGAGTAGGTTAATCAAATAGGAATTGTTTTAAAATTTAATTAGCTTAAGGTTTAGACAATTGCCCATGATACCAAAAATTCAAAATTTTTAATTATTGGTGATTTCAAAGTAAACAATTAATTGCTAACCATGAGAGTTGATCAAAAATCGCAAACCCTAGAATTTTTATTTTGAGTAATTTATTTTTTGCAAAGTCTTTTAAATTTGATAGTGTTTTAGAATACCCATTTATTATAGATAGACCCCTAGCGAAACTATGCGATAATTTCTTGTATGAATAAATACTTGGAATTGTGTGTAATCATGGTACTTCTGACAAAAAAATATTTTATTTTATTTTTCAGAAAAATAGAAAAATACAAAAAAATCAGAAATGAGAAAAACCCAAAAAAAATAGAAAAATATAGAAAAAGAAAAAAAAATATAGAATAAAAGATGGAGGATAAAGAGTACGGGTGCCTACGCAAGACTGGTTACCAATAGGCTCGAGAAAACCTCCCAAATTTTAAATTTTGTACATATTTAATTTTTCAAAAATAGTCACAAGTACCAACACACTTAGTTGTCATACTTTGCTCCAATCAATTAGGAAGGAAAATCAAAATTTATATCATTAGAATTCCTATTGATTGGAAGGGATCCATTTATAATCAAAGGGGAAATTAATACTCTCAATTTTAAGGATATTTGTGAATTAGATTGTTCGATAATAATTTTTCTAGGGTAAGCATAATGAGGTCAATCATGGGGTGAATAAATTGTTCAAGGGAGAGATCATCAATATTTTAGAATTCTAAATTTTTATTGTCATGTCAATTGTACCAAACCCAAGTTCTAATTTAATTTTAAACAAGTCCTTGAGATTGTATGGTTTAACCTAGACCGGATCTTTGACCAGCTGGGATGTCGTTGCTTGAGGACAAGCAACAATTCAAGTTGGGAGGCATGATCAGAGTCAAAATAATGATGATATACGTAGGGTTTTGGCTTAGGTTTTGCATATTTTCTCACACTTATATTTAATTAATTAGAGAAAAAGGCTACTGTCACCATTCTTTATGTTTTATTGCAGAAAATAAGTTTTGGACTATTTTACATCACATGGAGCTAGAATCAGGTCAATCGGATCAGCCACGCTCATCGACTAAGTCTCTATTACGGTCCGTATTGCCTAATACGGACCAGGCCTAGCACAGACCAGGAGATAGCGCTGGAAGCATTAAACCCTAACCGTCAAGGTCTTAATATGGACCGTATCACCTTGATACGGTCCGTATCAGAAGGCGTCTCTTGGGGAATAACTGCCGACAGCTGTTTCCAGATCGGTTTCTTAGCCTCCACTCAACCTCCAGACGTCCCTCCACTCCTATATAAGGCCCCTGGGAAGAAGAAGAAGTTATCTTTGTAATTAGGGTTAGATTTGATTAAAGAGAGAAGAGAGGAGTGCTTGTAACTATGCCGTTCCGCGGCTAAGTTCCTTTTCTTAGGGCTAGGCAGTAAACCTTGTTATTCTTGATGTTTTGATTAATATATTTCTGTTGATTATGGTTTCTTGTTGTTGTATCAAAATGCTTTTGTGATTTATTATCTCTTCATCTAATTTCAATGATCTAGTTTGAGTTCATTAGGGTAGTGACAGTACTTTAATGGCAAGAGAAACTATTTGTACGAATTAGCCTCGTTGAGATTTATTAGGTTTATGTGAAGAAAACATAGAGGGGAAACCATAAACCAGACCAACAAAACGCGTACCAAATTCTATCACTTGCGTAAGGAAAATCGCAGTGATCTGTGTAGTAATTTGGGGTGTTTAGATATCAGTCATTTGCGTAAGGAAAATTGCAATGTCCTATGTAGAGTCTCGATGAAAGATCTGTCATTCTTGCGTAACATAAATCACAGTGACCTATGTGGTTATCTTTCATAAAACAACAACAGGAAATCAGACGCAACAGGAATATATTGTCAAGGCGGATTGAGTAGCAATGGTGTGCCGAAACCCTAGGAATTCTCATCTCTATCTTTATTTTAATTACTTTTAATTGTTTCCTAATTTACATTGATCAACAAACATCTCTCAATTTTCAGATTTCGTCTAGCCTTTCGAAAGGTTGTGATTCGATCGCTCGAAGCACTGAACCAATATTCCCTGTGGATCGACCTCGTATATACTACTCGATAAGGATTGTGCGCTTGCAGTCCGAACCGATAGCATTTCCGAGTTTATAAATATTAAAAGAAACATTGCTCTCTTTTGAGTGATCAGAACTTCAGGAATTAAGGTTAGGATTTAGTGAAAGACTTAATCGTGAAGTCAAATCCTTAATTAGGACCCCTTGAATTGAATTGAATGTCGGTATGAAGAACTTAATCGTGAAGTACCAACATCTAAGGATAGGATAGGCTAACATTGAACTTCATGGTCTAGATATCTAGGCACGTTATTTAATCACGAAAATGACCCTTTTTAACATCTTATGTTAGAAATCTTGTCATATCAAATATGAATTTAAAAAAACCGAGTAGATAGAATTAGCAAGGGATTGTAGACCGAATACTCCTAGACTTCTCCAACTTGATTTACAGCCAACTTTTAATTACTTTATTACGAAACTTTAATTTTCTTTAAAAACGAAATTACACAAAACCCCTCTTTTTACTTTTATAGTTAGTTTTAATAGTAGTTTTCTTTATTAAAAATTAGTATTTTCTTATCTCCCTGTGGATCGATACCTCAAGTACTACAAGGATTAGGTTGTGCGCTTGCAATCGACCATATCTTTGAGTATTAGGTTTATAAATTTAAAAGTCTAAAGAGTACAAAAGGAAGCACAAAGTCCTATATCCAAAATACTCAACATCATGGCGTTCCGCAGGAACGCCATGACACATCTCAACACCGTGAAAAAAGAAAAAAGAAAAGAAAAGAAAAGTGGGATGCCATGGCACATCCCAACCAAAGAAAATTAAGACGAAAAGGCAAGTTTTTTTTTTTTTTTGGTCGCTGCTATGGAGTAAATATTGGGAGAGAGTGACGGGAGATATGAGGGGAAGTGGTGAATCTGTGGGAGCCATGACGTCCCATTTATGTTTTTTTTTTTTCATTTTTTTGGTTGGGATATGCTATGACGACCCACTTTTTTTTTCTTTTTTTCCGGTGTTGAGATGTGGCGTCCCACTTTGGTATTTTATTTATTTATTTATTTTTTCACAGTGTTGAGATGTGCCATGGCGTCCCGCATGGCTCGTGACCGCCTTCTCATTTTTAAATTTTCTGAATAGCGTTTCTTATTTTTAATATTTTTTTTTCCATTTTCTTATGAATAAAAATTTCGGAAAGTTCTGGTTGATTTGGAGCATGCATTTGATCAAGATCTGAGATGGTAGTGGGAAATGAATAACAATGGATTCAGACTACACTATACATATTCTGAATATATTTGTTCTTGGTACCAATCATCAAAACTCAAATAAGCTAGTATTCTGTAACCTAGTTGAATACTTGTTTTGGCAACTACTTCATAAAGATAGAGCATTTTAATAATTAATCTTAGTCCATAGATTTATATACAAATTAATACTAGAGAAGCACAATTTCAAAGCACACAGTTGGCTTCGGATGAGACTAATAAAGCCTTTTGTTGCAGACAGAGTTAAGGAGCTGTACTTGTCTCAGTGATGTTCTCAGTAATTTTTTTTTTTTTCATATTGTCATTTTAAGCCGAGTGCTAATATATATGTGAAAGATCAGGTGAAGACAGTCGACTATTTTAAAATAAACCATGTTCTTATATATATATATATATATATATATATTTTAGTTAGTTTTCTCAAATATTATTGCATTAGGATTTACTATTTAGGGCTAATATAAAATGGTTAAGAGATTAATTTGATGTAGTATATAATAAATTAAAGAGTTGCGGGAGAAAATATTAAATTCAATAACAGTTGGAAGGTACCGAAAATCTTCGGCCTGTTAAAATAGAAAACAGTAGCAATGTACCAGTACTTTCTTCTCAATACAAACAGTAGCAATGTACCAGTACTTTCATCAACATACGTAATACAAATTTTATACCAGAAAAAAGTACCACAGACTCAGCACACTTCCTCAGCTCCAAATGGTTTCCTCTCAATAACTTCCTCAGCAAGCTAGTAAAGTTAATAGAGAAAAAGTGAAAAACGAATGCAACCCAGTACGAGTACCAGCTACAGTACCAGTACCAGTACTAGCGTCATGAAGGATGTATAAATTAAAATATGCAAATTTGAAAAGAAGGAAATCTAAATTATATCAAGCCCCCTGGTTCTAGCTGCTGATGCATTATTTCACAACCAATCTCAGCTTTAATCCCAAGGTAGGTCATCCAAAACTATGCATGTCAAGGTCGTCAAGGCCTCCTTGTTTGGCCCATTCCTCGAATGAGGAACCGTAATCACCGGGCTCAGTAGTTCCCCAATCGCTTGTGCTTGGACCAGGTGCAATTATGTTGTGGTCATAGATGGGAAGGTGATTACTCATCACCATTGGCTCCATTTCCGGTTGAAACATCTGTACAGGAATACAAAAGTGTAATCAATTAATTCCTTTCAATTGGAAAAAATTCTCTTAAATAAAGTAAAATAAAATAATAAGATTTATGGAATAAAAAAATGAATTTGAATTTGATCGAATTCTATTCGATCGAAATATTTTCAAAATTTAAAAAAAATAGAAAAATATATGGAAATATATTTCTTATATGAAATGTTATCACATGTTTTGATTTCTGACTAACTAATCTTGAGTCATCTTTGATTTGAAAAAAAGAAAAAAAGGATATAAAATACAAAAAGAATCCTATTTAGTAATAATCATACTTTTAGGTATGAGAAGAGAACATAAATATGAAAGTTCGAATTTTTGTTGTTGTTGCTGTTTAAATTTAAATATATTGATTTTATTAAATATCAATCGATCAAATATATTAATTTGTTTTTTATATAAAAAAACTAAATAAAAACATTGGATCCTTATGATTCATGAGGGATTCCTTGAACTAAGAGTAGAGAAGGAAAGGCTTGGTTAGTATTTAACCAGATCAAGATTCAGCAGGATGCCCAAAAAGAAAAGAAGAAGATTAATCAATTAAAAGAAAAGTATAAAAGAAAACAAATAAATGAAAGCGCACGGGAATACTGAATTCTAGGTAATCACAAGTATAACCAATATGTATTTACCAGAATAAAAGGCAAAATGCTAACCATAGAAGGCAAAATCGGCCGTTCCGGAGCGGAATCGGCCGTTCCGGAGCGGGATCGGACGTTACCGATCCGATTTCAGGCCGATTTACGCGGTTTCAGGAGATTTCGTCAAATTTCGGCCGTTCCGGTCCCATTCCGGTGCAATTTCGGACGTTACCGAATGGTTGATAGTGACGACAAAGCAGAAATGGGGTTTTTATATGAAGCAATTGATCGAGCAAAAGAGCAGATTAAAAAAAATTTGAGAGCCAGAGGAGCCAGAGGGTACAAAAAGTGGTGGAAGATAATAGATAATAGATGGGAAAAGACCCTTCATCGAGATATACATGCGGCAGGTACAATATTTATTTAAACAACAATCTATATTAAATTTTTAATGTTACTTTTTTATTAAATGAAGTAACTAATGTTATTACTTTTATAGGATACTTCCTCAATCCAATATTCCAGTTTTCCGAAATAATCCAAGATGACATTGAAGTTATGATTGGTTTAAATAATATTATTGAAAGATTACAACCTGATATGTTATTACAGATAAAGGCAGAAAAAGAGGTAAAAATTTATATTGTAATTGTTGTACATTATTCTAAATTTTAATTGTTGTACACTTGTACATTATTCAAAATTTTATATTTCTAATATTTTTCTATTATGGATTGAATAAAATTTGTAGGCAGATAGGTTTCGCCAAAGATTGGGATCATTTTCTACTGGTAAGATAGTAACTGCAGCACAATATTGTTCTCCGGCTGAGTGGTGGAACATTTACGGAAGAGTAGAATGTCCAACTTTGGCACCTATTGCCATTCGTATTTTGAGCCAAACAGTTTCTTCCTCACATTGTGAGAGAAATTGGACCACATTTGATATAATACACACAAAAAGAAGAAATAAATTGGGAATGGATCGACTAATGCATCTTGTATTTTGCCATTACAACATGCGTCTTCGTGAAAGACAATTGAGAAGAACACAAGATGACGAGTCCAATCAGATAATTGATCTTGATCAAATATTTCACGAAGATGACCCCCTTCAACCTTGGATCAGGTGATAATTTTATTTTATGAGACTAAAATTTAAAAAATAAATAAGCAATTAAATTTTAATCATTGTTTTAATATTAGAGAGAATGAAGACGCTGTCCTTGATGATAGAGATAACTCGTGGCTAAATGAGGAGACCGCCAATGATGAACATAATGGCAGCAACAATGATAGTGAAAGCAATGGTTCAAGAAGTAATGATGGCAGCAGTGATTCAGGAGATGCCGTCGCTAATACATATGCAGAAAGTCAATATGAAGATTATGAACCTGATAATCAGCACAGAGAACAACCACGGGGCTCTACCTCAGAAATTCAACTAAGGGAAAGGCGATTTAAAAATATTAATGAACTAACAAGACGTCAAAATGTTAGTTCTTATGATGAGATGTCGAGTATGTCAGGGTTTAGTGGGGGGTATAATCAGCCACCATATGCATATGGATATGAAGATGTTAACAATATTTCATTTGAGTCTACAATGTCTTCTTTTTTTGGTTCGGGGCAACAATACCCTCATTTCTATCATAATACAGACGATAATGAAGTGATCCAGCCAGCACGACATAGTTTCTGGGAGTGAAAGAGTGTGTTTTTAGTTGTAATGCTTGTATTATATTGTATTAGTAGATTATTTGATTGTAATAATTTTTCTAAATTTTTTTATCAATTTTTTCCTATTTTTTTAGTGTAAAACAAGCTTCTACCAAAAAAGTCCGATTTTCCGATCCAATTTGTCCGATCCCGACCGATTTTTCCGATCCGGATCGGGATCGCTCGGTGCCGATCCCGATTCCGATACCGATTTTTAATTCCTTCTATGATGCTAACATTTGCTCAACATTAAATGTAATATAGATAGTTTGTTAACAAGAAAAAGAAAGAATCTTTTTAACCTGCCCATGTTGAGTGTTACAAAGTGCAAACTCTTGTTCTGCGATTGCATTATATGTGCCTTGATCGGTAATCGGTGGTACAGTAGGTGCATAGTACCAGCCGTTCTCCGTTGGCTCCGTTAAATTCGCATTGAAATTATAAGGGTCCTGTAAATTCTGTTCAAACTCCTGTACAAGAATACAAAAGTATAGATCATCATTATATTGAGCAGGATGCCCAAAAGTACAAGACTAATCAATTAGATGAAAAGTATCAAAGACTAAAAGTAAATTAAATCACATTGAAAGGAGAAAACATATGCTTTTGCCCATGTTATTACTGATAATGTGGAACATAGCAAATTAAGATATATATCTTTAATGGTAAAAAACGGTAGGTTATTATTAAAAGTGTGAAACCATATTGTGCATAGAATGTAAATCTTGTACAAAAACTAGTAATGCTTGAGGTGGTGCTGGAGGATGATGTTGCAGCACAATATTACAGGGGGAGTCCAGAACCAAAATTATTCTAAGTGATTGTTTTCATGTCTCTATCATAAATTGCAATTATTAGCAAATAATAAATAAATTTTGATCAATAATTAAAAAAAAATTAAAGAAAATGACACCACTATCTGCAAAACTCCAAATATAATATTTCTGCTGAATAATCTGACGGAATACAAGACCAATTCCACCAGATTATTTAGCGAAATTGCATGGGTAATTCCGCTGGATTATCCAGCGGAACCAGCAATTCAACTGAATTACTGAATTCTAATTGGTGATCCGAAGAATAATTACCCATATGTTGTTACCGGATGAAATAAATGGCAAAATATATGTTTACACATTTGCTGAACATTAACTGAAATATATTTATAAATTTGTTAACAAGAAAAAATAAAGAATTTTTTAACTTATTTTTGAGTGAAAAAAATATTAGATCGTTATACATTACCTGGTGACCCAACCTGCCCTCAGTAGTTGCAAAAATGCTTGTTCTTGGATTGAGTGCAATTCTATTCTGGTTGTCCGTTGGCTCTGCGGAATTCACAATGAAATTAGGAGATAATTGATTAGGCTCCTGTACACCTGCATTGGGTTCAACCATCTGTACATAAAAAAGCATATATAGTTCATTATATTGAGCAGGATGCACATAAAGAAAAAGATTAATCAATAAAAAGAGAACTATGAAAGAAATTAAACAAGTAATGAAGGAACGCTGAAAGATACTTTTTAACTTATTTGAGTTAAAAAAAATTAGGTCCTCGTATATATATTACCTCGTGATCATCTGAGTTTGGGCACAGTTCTTCAAAAGTACATGACACAGGAAAATTTGCAAGATTGATTGGGTTTGTAACCTGTTCAGCGTTTTTCTCGTTGCAGTTGCCATGATGACTACTTTGCTCTCCAAACTCTGAACAGTTTCTGTTGGTATCGCGATGCAAATTAGTAGGCTTCTCTCGATATGGATTTGAATCAAACATCTGCACAAGAAGACAAATGTATAAAATATTGATTCAGAGGCAAACCAAAATAACAAGAAGGTTTTTTCCGAAAATACAAGTACGGAAGAGAGCATTGAAGAAGAACACATTGAATTTTTAAATAAATATGAACATAACCTTTGTAATAAACTGCATAACTTAACAAATTTTTTAAACCTTGAAATGAAACACATTCATAGAGTTCTTACAAGAAAAGAATTATTTTCTTTTTCTTTTGATATAATACTAGGTTCATTGACATTCTATTTACAAAAATACTATGTTCATTTAGATACCCTACTTAAACCCTGAATTTTTACTTGATAGTATAGCCCCCCCCCCTCTTTTGACTCACTGTTCTAAATGAATGTACAAACTCCGGTTCATCTTTTTTCTGCATTCGATCCCAATATCTGTTGATAGGTGAGTTCATTGCATTGAACTGCATGGCAAGACATCCATTAATAATGAAAAATGAGTAATGCATGGAAGAAACAGGTTTTTGAATATTTAAAGCATGCTGCACTCTCAAAACTACCTAAATGACATTTAACAGCCGTCATGAAAATGCCACCTATGGTCAATGTATATGATATATATACATGATTCCACCATTACCTCAACTTTGGCTTGTTCTTGCCATTGTGTGGATGTACCACCTGCTTCCATTGTGTACGGCGTTTCCTACTGAAGAATAAATAAATGTAAACAAGATGTTACTGTACATGATAACATAGCATAAGTATATATGATTACTACAATATAAGGCTTGAGACAGGAATAGCTTATAGCTATCATAGTCCCAAATTGAAGTCCATAATTTATGCTGCTTCTATATATTGTTAACTAGTTCTTGTGTTCTGGGGATAATCTTACAATTTTTATTTCTGTACACATGAAAATATTTGAAGGTTCGAGAATTATTTGTCAGTAACTTTCTGAATTCGTCCACAAATGTAAGTATCTTACTGAACAAACTCTTCAAGATTGCATCCAATAATGATTTTCTTTCGGGAAAGTTCTTACGTATTGCTCACTGGTGCTTCAGTACTGTGCTCTTTTGGGCTTGCAGCTGGTAATTTTTCACTCTCAATCTGATCTAAAACCTGCAAGAGCAAATATACGTACAAAAGATAAGCTGGTGTGGACAAAAGTGTAACTAACCATCAAATACATAAAATTATAAAATAAAAAATGTATTCTTGTCCCTCTTTGGTTGCTTTTGCTCCTGATCAAACATTAATTAGATAGGAGAAAACATATGCTTTTGCCCATTTTATTACTGATAATGTGGAACATAGCAAATTAAGATATATATCTTTAATGGTAAAAAACGGTAGGTTATTTTTAAAAGTGTGAACCATATTTTCCATAGAATTTAAATCTTGTACAAAAACTAGTAATGCTTGAGGTGGTGCTGGAGGATGATGTTGCGGCACAATATTACAGAGGGAGCCCAGAACCAAAAATATTCTGGGCGACTGTTTTCATGCCTCTATCATAAATTGCAATTATTAGCAAATAACAAATGCAGAGAGTTCCCTAATATTCTAATAATAGGTAATTTTTGTTTACCTTGCGTATGTCAGCACATGAATGATGTTTTCTAAGCTCACGTAGTCCCTGTACAATTTTCACAATGCCCATTAGGTATCCATAAGTTGGCAGAAAGATATGTCACTGTAAAGATAAATGAAAACATTCTATGTCATCCAGGCTCACCTCAAGAATTTGCCGATTATGGTCCGCTGTAGTATTTTGAATGTTACCACCTGTTGTACCATTTAAGCAGTTAAAAAAAAAAACTAACTGAGAAATAATGTAAAAATGGAAAAGAGCTCGTGGTAAAGGCTGCCAATGAGTATCAAACTAATGAATTGGGTGGAAAATATTTTCTTAGAACAACACATGACAGGTTTTTTAGTTACTTGGTACCTTAGTTACTCCTTTGAAATTGGTCTTACTTCTAGGATATCCTCCAACAAATCATGGATTTAAGCTCTTAATAACATAAATAAGGATGGCCATGGGGAACTCGTGTGAATTCTCCATTCAATTACAAAAGAAGATGGCCCTACCTTAGCATTCATTTAGCCGTTGAGACTATCAGATAATAAATTGTAACAAAATATCATTGGGTAGAAGAAGAAGAAAATGCTTAATACTCTGGTGTAACAAATAACAAGTAGATGTGTTCATTTGAACTTCGTTTTACTAGATATTCCAGTATTACTTTTTCAATGTTTAATACTCTAGTGCAATAGTGGATCCATCGAGCTTAATTTCTACTTCATTATCGGTATGAGTACATTTTATACGATGGAGAAACTACTATTTTACCAAGATGCGTAAACCGTAGAATACATTAATTTTGATTAAGTTTTCCAATCTCTTATAGCACAAAATGAAGGGTTGTAAGAGAGGAGCAATGAGTAGTTGTATAATATAGAGAGGAGCATTGGAAAGACAGATAAGATAGTAAAATGTGGTAGCTAGGGAAGAGGATTGAAGCAATGAGTATAATGGAGATCACTAGGGATAAATTCCTTCCAGATTTTCTGCCATTTTATTACTTTGTGACATCCATTCATACTTCTACAATTTCCTTTGTGACATCACCTTTGTGACCCTTATTACCAAAAATTCATACTCAAGAATCATGAATTTATGCTCTTATTACCAAAAATGTGGATGGGGAACTCGTGTGAATTCTCCATTCAATTATGAAAAAATGCCCAACTTAATTAGAATACTTTTAGACATTGGGATTATCTGGAAATAAATAGTAACAAGATATTTTTGGGTAAAAAGAAAAAAAGAAAAATCTTAATATTATTGGCCCTGCCCTTTTTTTTTTTCCATTTTTGTTAACGTACGTAGGCTAAACTGCCCAGTTATTTTCATTGCCTCGCATAAAGCAATGTCATTAATGTCAAGCTTGTAGCAGCATCCATTTTCTATTGTGACTCTTGCGATGCCAACCAACATAGGCCAAATAGAAGGCAACTACGTACAGGAATAACCAGAAAAGTGCGTAAAAAGTAGATGTTTAGTGTAGGATTTTCTGGACTATTGGCTATACTGCTATTGCTGCTGCTGTGGATGCCATATATTGGGAACTATGATCTGTCTAAAATTATAGCTGTCTTACCTTGTTGCACAGATTCGTAGAATAGAGAAGTTTCAACTTTGACACCATTGTTGCTGTCTGTGTGATCAATTTCCTGCAATGGAGTTGTTCACTTGTTATATATCATCCAAAACCAGTTTGTGACTTTGTGGTTTAAAAAATATATAACTGAAGTCTGGTATTTTATGCATGATTCAAATTCATCTATGCACGTGTAGAGGACCAACTCTTATTGTGAAACACTAGCTAGCTCTACGTATGATCAGAAGGGGCATCTACCTTGCCTTCTCGCTGCTGAGAGCTCGCATTGTTCTCATTATCTACAGTAATTCGGCATAGAGCATGAGTGGGCTGAAATCAATTAGAATATGATTGTAATTAGAGATGAGTATATAAACAAAACAAAAGTATATGAAATTTTCTTTGCAATTTAGGTTTCAGTCAGTCTTTGCCTTATAATCCTTATGAGGTGAGTATTCAAACATGGTGTACTTTTGACCTCCCGCTCCTTCCTTTGTGTCTTGCTTTTTTTTTCCTCTTTCAATAAGATTGTACTTGCGTTCATCCCAAGAGGTGTCTCCATGCTTTTCCTGTTTGGAATGATTCTCCCATCTATGATCTTTTGAAGCTATTCGAAGTAAATTTGGTCCACCATTCTCGTAATGAAGTGGGGTAATTATCCATGGATGACCTTGTTTTTCTAAACATTGTTCCCAGTCATCTGTTATTAGTTCTAAAACAGAGAAAATTAGGTTATCATATGCATTGGGATTGGGTTAGAGACAGTCAGAGCTCAAATTAATAGAACCGTACCTTTCTTAATTCCACGATCTGGATCATGATAAACATTCTGAATTTTTATCTGACTGAAGTCCACTGGCAGATGCAGCTGACCACGATCGGTGAGTGTGAGTGCTTCAAAAATAGGCAATAAAGGGAACGTGTCACCTGTTTCTGCAAGTTATTCATATATTAGAGATCTGAAGAGATTTTCTATTAAACGAAACAGAAGTGTTACCACAAAATTCACCTCCTGTACTGTCGCTCATGCTGTGAAATCACAAAGGTCAGCTGGTGC
The DNA here is from genome assembly GCA_025461045.1 of Carex parvula. Lineage (NCBI taxonomy): Eukaryota > Viridiplantae > Streptophyta > Magnoliopsida > Poales > Cyperaceae > Carex > Carex parvula. The sequence continues at coordinate 215,024 of JAJGRW010000353.1, read as the reverse complement.
GAGTGTAGAGATCAAAATTGGGAGCACAGTGCTTTAATAGTAAAGCAAATATTCCCGTGGGGTGAAGCGGAAGGCGGGGGGGAGGGGGGGGGGGGGGGGGGGGGGGGGGGGGTGGGGGGGGGGTGGGGGTGGGGTGGGTGGCGTGTGGCTTAGGTTGGAGATTCTCGGGGTTTAAACAGTGATAGTTCCTATTTTAATATTCCCGTGGGAAGAAGAAGAACGGAAGTCAAAATGGTTATAATTGATCATTGGATAAGTTACAAGTCAAAAGCGATTTTAATATTCCCGCGCGTTGTTAAAAGCGTCAATGGATAGTAAGTTATCTTTAATATGGTGTATTTGAAGTGTTGTTACCTAATTGATCATTGCATAAATCACAAATAACAAATTTGATGAATACCATTTAAATAAAAATCAGTTACAAATGTAATTAAGTGACATCAAAATAATTACACAACGTATATATTAGTGAAAATTTTAAAAATTAATTCAGAAATAATATTTAAATTAGATTTTTTTTCAAATTACAAGTTGAATTATTTGTTAATAATATTATTTACTCTTGTGCATGAATTGCATTTGTCTCTTAGACGAATAATATTATTTACTCTTGAACTTTTAGATATACGGCTTCTTTGAAGGATTGATTATATATCGATTTTGATACAATTTTAATGTCATTTAATATTTTTGAAAATTATCATTATATATATATCGAGCGAGTAGATTTTAAATAATATAATTAACGGTAAAACATACCGAAAACAGCCAGCTCCGGCTCAAAAGGAGTAAATAACATTAATTCCTGTTCTAACATGTTCTTAATCACGTAGACTTAGTCTGTATTGATTCACTAATTGTGTAATCAAACTATTCCAGTTTCGTAATGAAACAGATGGGTTCACCCACTTTTATCAAAAAAAAAAAAAAAACATGTTTTTAATCAACGTGACTTTTTGTATCTCCTGTTTTTCGCATGAATCTATTTTTTTTTTTTTACTCAACCGTTCAAAATAATTTTAAACGGTTCAGATTTTAAAGAGAAAAGAACAATAGATTTCATCTCCTAATGTATATTGTTAAAAAGCATTTCAACAGTTGAAATGAAAAAAATAACGTGTTCCTGCTTTTGTAAAAGAAGAGTATAATATTTGGTTCCTACTTCCGATGCAATTTAACTTGGATCGATCGTAGTGACCATTAACTGACACGGGCAATTTAACTTGGATCGATCGTAATTTATTCTAACATATATATATATATATATATTATTCTTTAGAACGAATACGAGGGACACTACTGGTGCCGTTTGTTTTTTGTGACAAACAATCCCACATTTTTAATTATATTTCAAATTTTGAAATTCAAATACCGATCAATTTGAAACTATTGATCCTAATTTATTTTTAGGAGACATGCTTTCATGTTAAAATTAAAATATTTATTGGTTTTGTATTGGATCAAGTGGTAGAAAAAATAGAACGAAAAAATCAAAATAATAGCAGAGAGAGAGAGGAAATGTTGTTTCTTTAAGTGTAGCCTGTAGACCGAAAAGAATGGTCTACAGATTTTTGGTCAATTCTATCTCCATATATATTAGAATATGTTTTAAAGGAGAGGATAATTAAAATTGTTAATATTCTCATTGATAATAATCATATCCTCATGGAATAACTATCTCTGTAATTACTCTCAACAATAATTATTTTTTTATTCTCGCTTTTAAATAAAATATATTTTAGTAGTGCCACATATAAAATAGAATGCCCAGTTATTTCCTAAAATAATATTAGTCCGAAACTGTTACATTTTAAAATTGTTAATTAGGTTAGAAAGCAAAGCCGACAAAAAAGTATTAGTTTAGGTTAAAAAAAAAAAGTATTAGTCCATTTCCCAAAAAAAATAATAATAATAATAATTACATTTTTATTGTCAAGTTAGTCTGGTTCCAATTGACTTTCCTCATTCCGAAGTACTAATTTGTTAGAAAACGAACACCATAATTAAGCACTTGTAGTATATATAGCTAGCTTAGGTAAAGAAATGGCCCATTATAACTAGGTCCACGCAAATTTCGTCATAAAAAACAAGGTTTAATCTTCACAGCCCGCCCCGGCCCAAAGGAATAAATACTCTTCCTGATTTAACATGTTAGTTTTTTTATCTATATTTTTGTTGTTCGATTTGACCATATTTTAAATATTACGATTGACATTCTACCAAAATCTTAATAAGTAGTGCAATAGTCAGCGGTGTCAATAATAAGGGACAAATTTGGGGGTTGGAGGGAGAGGATGGAGGTTTGGGATGTAAATTAAAAACATACGGCGTGATTGGATAAGTTGCGCCACGGCATGGTACGCCCGCTGGTCACGTGATGTGTGTGACATAGGGCATGGTGTGTTATATCCATTTATGTACATGTTGTGACCACTCTATTGAATAAAAGGCACCGCAGCCCAAAGTACGTACTGTTATAGGTTCAAAGTGCTTAATTATAAGGTCGAGAAGCATTGTCTAGGGCTAGGAAAAAAATTAGCTAGTTGTTCTCGAAACTTGAAAAGGTAATGGATACCGTCTATATATATATGTAGTACTACTGACATTATAATCAAAGTAACATTTTTATCAATATTAGTTATACAACTAGAAGGATTAAAATAGCTAGAGAAGGAATTGGAAGTTTTTTTTTGCTCGCAACAATCGGGTGCTATGGATACAAAAGCGAGTACCATATTTAATTTGTTGCAATAAAATTACGACGGTATACCACCGATTTCATATTGAATATATATATTTTAAAATTAATTAATGGTTATACCACCGATTTCATAATGAAATCTGATAGCACCTGCAAAGGTATCCAAAATGGATACCCAAGACAAGTACCAATGTTTACAACTGTTCATACATCGGAACATATACAAAAAAAGAGCAGCTAATCACCCAACAAAAGAAAAACCTGTTCAGACATCAGAAAAATATAAAAAAAAAATGAATATATTTGAGAGAGAAAGTCTTTCGTACCTCCTTTTTGAACAGGAAGCTCGAAGTCAAATTGGATTGTCGAGCTAGGAGAAGCTCTTCAAGTTTTTTCCAGGACTGCTGCAATGGCACCTCAGCTACTGCATCTGTTGGGTACGAGCATTGACCGGAAACAGTGATCTTCATTAGCTCCGGCCTCCACTTTGAGGTTCTCGGTCTCATTGTAGAGGCTGACTTGCCTTGTATCCTCTGCCATGCTTCGGCAAGAACTTGCCTTACTAATTAATCCATCATTGAAGTCATCATTGCAGAAATCTTCGTATTCATTTATTGTATAATTAATGATAACTATAGCTAGCTATTTTGTATTATTTCACAACAGGATCTGCGCCCGGCGCACTAAAACCACACATACAGTATAGATCCATGGTTCAATTGGATTCGATGTATTTGAAACCAAAAGTGCCGCGCACCTTCTTCATTGAGAAGTTGTACCTTATCATCTATCTCATTACTCAATTGCACCTTGCACGTCGACTTAACCTTTTCATCAGAATATAATATTAAGTCCAGTTGTGCACAGATCAAAAACAGGTGGACTTTCGTGCACTCAACAAAATAAAGTACAACTTGAGAGCAATAATTAAGCCAATGAAGCTAGGTTGCTGTTTTCGGTTATTCTCTTCTTGAATGAGACCATCATAAACTCTCCGCTATGGATTTTGAAAAAAAAAAAAAAATTAGTCCATGGTTTATTTGGTTATTTTCTATTTATGGTGAACATTTGTCCTCTGTTGGAACCCGATATTTCTTCTCAGCCAAATTTATTTTCTTTCTTTACAGTTGCTAATCTGGTTTTTTTTCGTTTGATTTTTTTAATCTCAATGATTACAGTGTTGTTTTAAGCAATTATCGGTTTTATTGGACTAATTTGCATAACATACCAATTTGAATTTTACAATTTCTTTGATTTGAGAAATTTGCAGGTTCATAAGATTTGAAATTGCAACATGAACTGATGAACAAAAGCATGTCTGTTAACTAATGTAATAGCATTATTTGCAAAAATAACGATTTTCAAATTAAAATGTTATTTTAAATAATATTATTGACAAATAATTATTTCACTAATTTTTAAAATATCTAATTTAAATATTATTTCTGAATTTATTTTTAGAATTTTCTATTGATTGACTAGAAAGGTTTATTATTTTAAAAATTAAAAAAATTCAACGAATTTGTTATATGTTATATTTTAATTATGTCACTAAATTTAATTTGTAATTGATTTTTTTAAGGGAGGCAATATCCGTACCCGCACTAAAATATTCCTAAAATTCTTGCACCATAACTACCATAACTATCTGCGGGACCGAAAAACTCCAGCACTAAATTTTTTTTTCTACAAATATTAATATATTCATTCTCAACTATCTAACCCTATGCACAGAAGTATTTATACCTATAAGGTAAATAATATTTATGTAAATAATTCACTACTAGAATTTTGGTTTATTACATGGATAAACTTAGTTGTTACATGGATGTGAATGTCCCATGCAAAAGAATTGACATTTCTAACACAATATTTGTTGCACGGGTGTCCCATGGAAAAAGTAACGCATGCAAAAGATTTGATGTTTATCCATGCAATTGTCTCTTACTGACCCATGCAACTAATATTTGACAACCCATGACCCGCCAGCGACGCCTGATAGTATATTTTAATGAAGGTCCATGCAAAAAGTCTGCAGAACTGAGACCCAACAGTTGCATGGGCTTTCCCATGTAACAAGTTTTGATGATTATTTGTTTATTATTTTATTCTAAAGGTCCATGTAAGAAGTCCTACACTACCCATGTAATAAGTCTACAGAATTGAGACGAAACTGTTCCATGGGCTTACCCATGTAACAAGTTTTGATGATTCGTTTTTTACTATTTTATTCCAAAGGTCTATGTAAGAAGTCCTACATTACCCATGTAATTAATCTAGATTGTCGAGAAATATTAATTGCATGCGACTACCCATGCTAAATGTTTTAAATTCTTGGACCTCGCCTTTCCTGTATATATTTGATCTCTCTTTTCAAATTGAATATATTTTGTATATCACAGCAAACAATATGAATTATAGCAGTATATTTAAACTAAATGAGATACACAAATATATTCGGAAACTTAAATTATAGAATCTTTAACTTTTGGTCTTAAGAATAAACCTTACAAAGTCATTGAGATACAAAATAATTCACCAAATTAATATACAAAATGATTCATGTAACTCTTCTTGTATTTCCAAAGAGAGGACTATGACATCATATTAAGAGATACACATCCAAATCAATTACTTATGTGAAATAAGATTTTGATAATCCAAATCACCTAACATTACATACATAATATTTTAAAGATTAAGGCTCGAGTTAAAATCAAAGTCAAAACAATTCCTCCATTTTAAAGTATAGTAATTATCCAGTACTAATTTATTATGCTTCTTGACCACTTTACTTCAAATTATATTATTAATAACTATAAATACCTAAAATGTATCAAATAAGTTTCAAAACAATATATGCTTTAACTGAAATTACTATTCCACATGATTACAAATATTTTATACGTTTTTAATCTAGTATTTTTATGAAATTCTCATGAGAAGAAAGCTCTTCCTACAAATTTCTACATCCTGTCACAAAAAGGTCCCTGCCAGGGACTGTTTTCTAAACTAACTTATTTTCTGTCACAGTTTAGTCCTTAAATCCTATCAGAAACGTATTTTGCATTTTAGACCCTGGCATTTACCAGAATCCATTCAAGGTAGTATAGAATGCTGGAAATTAACAGAAAAGACCCTTTAATGATGCAGAATTGCTCCAATACTGTCAGAAAACTAGGAAATTATAAAACAGACCCTGAACAGTATCAGAATTTTAATCAAAATGCTGAAATTTGCAGAAAACACCCTGCTTTGTACCAGAAACTTATCAGAAAGCTATCAGAAAGCTAGAAACTTATCAGAAACTTAGCAGAAAACAAGTTGTATGAAGGTCTTTGGGTAAGTTTTGCATACATTTTTGTGATGAAATCATCAGATTGAGCATCAAGAAGACTACAAACTGACCATATTATATGTTGCTTTTGCACTGTGTATTGACATGAACTTACATAGTCTCACACTCAATCCAGTAGCATAGATGCTAAGGTATTAATTATTTCTTCTTGCTAACTTTTTAAAAGATATAAATAATCAACTGTGCACTTATGCCATTTCATCAAACACTTTGTGTGCATAATCAAACACCGGTATACAACTAAAAACTACAAGGAACTCTCAATATTAAGCAATACTAAGCAAAAATGTCAGCTTGTAGTTATATTCAACCTATATTTATTTTTAAATGCATACAAAACACTTACTCCCATTTAAGCATTTCCACAAATACTTTCTGTGCAACACATTGTTAGTTCACAAATACTTTCTGTGCAACACAATAGACAACCTTGAGCTGTATAAAATGACAAGTTGTCAGCTTGCAAAGCATGAAGTACTGGTTCTGAGATAGAATCCATGTGGCACCAGCATACCTGATAAATCAGAGTGCCATGGAATGATAAGTAAAAAAAACACCCTAAACATTTACTAAAAGCCAGATAACTTTTAATTTTGCAATTCCGAGCAAAGAAGAACAGTACGCATGCACACTTCCGGCGGATATCAATAATCATTTTAAGATTAATTACTCAAATCCACTAAGCATTCAAGGCACTGGTACAACATATACCCTACCCAAACTCTCAAACATATACCTACATAATAAACATGGCTGAACCAACTTGCTATTTCAACAACTACAATCAATTAGGTATGACAATTGGACATGTACCAGTCCAGGTCTGAACCGGTACCAGTGGTACATACATAAGAAAAAGCATAAAGGGTTCGAGAGCCACGAAGGGCTTAACCACATTCACACAAATCAGAACCGAGCCCAATATGAAACAAAAACAGCCATAGAAGGCATCACAGAAAAATCAAGCAATAACCGAAAGGGGGATTTATTAATTACCCGAATATGCTTGAATCCGAAAAGGGGATTTATTAATTACCTTGTTGACCCCCTTAAAATTGATGGCATCGATGTTAAATTGATAAACAAAGTTGTTCCGCGGGAGAAATAAATCTAACAATCAGTAGAGAGGAGACGTAGAGAGCAGCGACTGAGAGAGGGAAATGACATTTGTGAGAGCGGGTGGAGTTCTCCGTCACAGTAGAGAGTTTGAGAGAGAGAGATAGAGCGCAATATTTTGAGGTGACAGAGAGGAGAGGTTCTGATTTTGATTTTTCATTTTTGAGGGAAATGGAATTTCATTTGGAGAAGAGAGGAGGAACCAACCAGAGAAGGGGAAAAAAAAGATAAGGGAGAAACTTTCCAGAGAAGGAAGACGTAATGAAAAAACCAAAGTGACTAGTGGGACCCATCTGTTAATGAGACACCTCCAATTTTAAAATTAATATAATAAGATAGATTGTCATTAAAATGGAGTTGCCCATTGATAATCTAGGCTACACAATTTCAATCGGACGGTTCATATTTGCATATGTACAAATCGATTATTATCGCTTAGGTTAAGGACTTTGAGGCATATGGATTATTATTTGGCGGCAACCAAAATGATGTGGAGGGAAGTTACAGAAATTTGGAGGGAATCTAAAAAAATTGATACTTGAATGTTTTCTAAACCCTTACTTGATACATGTTGTATAAGTCATGATATTTTTACGAGATAATTAAATTGCATGCTGTAAATATATAGGATGAAATTTTTTCGCTACACAGTATATTAATAAAAAATATTAGAATTACAATCATTCAATTAACTATGGACAATTTGAAAAATAAATTTTATTCACATCGAAGATCTTAAGTATTAATTTTTTTAACTATTAGCTCATATTAAACAATTTCTATATATTAAGTATTCAAAATTTCTACGGATGAAAACAGTTAGAGGCGGATGAAAACAGTTTGTAAGTTATATATTTTTCATTTATATATAATAAAATTAAAAGTTAACAAAATAATTTTTATGATTTACATATGTACAGATTTGATAAAACATATATAGCAAATAATATAAAAACAATTAAAAAATATTTCAAATTGTTAACGGTTTATATAACCAAATCATATTTGTAATTATCAATTTTATAAAATTTCATCATTGTTTATCCCTTCAACATTGGTAATCATGACCCTTCATCACCCATCAGACGGCTCATATCAACATATGATAAAATTAGTGATTTTTGTACATCAAATAATATAAATAAATTTCTGAAAAAATATTTTCTACATTTATACATGCCCAGTGACCAAATAATGCTTATAATTGTTAATTTCATATAATTTCATCAATATTTGTCCCTTAAAATTGAGCCAATAATTACGGACCGTTCATTTTTGAATGAGCAATCAACGGTCGATCTGAAGTGAAATAATTTCAAATTAGTTTTTAAATGATCAGGGGAAAACATTGAACGCAACCATAAAAAAAAAACTGAAGTTTCGATATGTAGAAGTCTCGATCCGACGTGAAGTGTCTATGGCCCTACGATGTTTGTATATTCCGTCGGCTTGATGGATAGGTAGATGAACATAAAATTTTATCAAACTTCACTACAATGAAATGAATGTGATATTCTTCAATTTGAACGGTTCCGATCGACCATCAGACAACATATACTTGTGGATCTTCATTAACTCACACTACAAGAGTTCATGTTCTATGTTGATGCTTGAAGGATGTGAGTTATTTATGCAACAAGCATGTTGTGCTATATAGTTTTTTTTGTACAAACTTTTTAGTAATTCATAAACATGTTCTTCCATTCATTATCGCGTTAATTTCATTAATTTTGTTTGAAATTTAAATTTTTTGCTAAATTTAACGTCACAATTCTTCCATTTATTTTTGCTAAATAAAGTTTTGAAATGAAATTTGTTTCATTTCCTTCTCATTTTTCTCTCACAGAGTCAATTAGAGGAGATTCAATATAAAACAAATAAACATAATCGACTTAATCTACACATTAAATATAGAACATACAATAGTAAATAGTAATTATGGGACAAACTATGTTTAATTATAAGTATAATTTGGCATAGAAACCTGTAAAAAATATGAAAATATATTTTTAACTCTTTTCATATTATTTGTTGTACACATGTAAATCACAAAATATATTTTGTTTCACTTTTAATTTTATAAAAGGCCACTCAAATATTTAAATAAAAATAAAAAATATTTCTCAAATAAAAATAAGAAATATTTCTAAAATAAAAAATTCCTTAAAATTTGATTTTATATAAATGTTACAGTGAATAAGATAAATACTAAAAAATATTTCCCGTATGTGAATTTGTGGGTAGGTCTCACTTGTATCTTTCCCGTATCAACTTGGAATTCGTATCCTCTGCATTAACTCAAATTTTGAGTTAAGATCTGAACCGTCCTATTGAGATCCGCACTAATATTAAAGTACACGTGCATTAAAGGAGTGGACAGGATTGGTCTGAAATTCTGATCGTACGGTTCATAAATTAACTCAAACGGTGCATTAATGCAGAGGATACGTACGACTTGTGTTCTTTTTTTTTCTGAAATCTCACTCGAAATCTCTGCTCCACTCTCTGAGAATACTTTCCCTCCTGAAAATTTTCATTTCCCTCCTAAAACCTTAACTCTATTACCGTAAAACCCTAACTCTCTTTCTCCACAGCCGCCTTAGTGTTTTTTTTTTCTCTTCTTATGCCCTCCCCTTCTCCCCTTATCGACCCAGTTACCAACCCGTTTGACTCTCCACCTCAAGTCTCCGGTGATACGCCGTGGGATTGTTACCGCCGCTGCTTCATCATGCCAGCAAAGACGCGCCCCCTCTTTAACTGCCTCCCCCCACACACACATAATCCCACCACCAAACCCTCGTGCGAGGCTGGAGGCGGCTCAGGTGAGGCGATCGCGGGGCTGGTCGGCTGACGAGGTGCGGGGCTAGGACAGCGGGGCTGGTCGGCTGACGAGGTGCGGGGCTGGGAATATCTTATAGTGGCTTAGAAAGTTCCAACTCAGGTGAGATTGCAAAGTCAAAGTTCCAACTTCTTGGGCATTCCTTTACAAATGTTCTGATAGAGCAGTAGTCGCTGGGTGCTAAAAAGAACCCAATAGTTTATCTTGTTTGGTTAAGTACAGGTGGTATACTTTGCATGGACCATTGCATTCATGGTCATTTTCATGGTTCAAAAAATCGGCCGATTCCGAGTCAAATCGGCCGATTCAACTCGGAATCGGACGGGACCGGGCCGAGTTTTACCCGATTCTGGCGCCTGTGCGAGTTTCTCAGAAAAACTCGGATGAACAGTGCCGAATCGGCCGAGTTTCCGATTTTTCCCGCCGAGTCAGCCGAGTCAAGCCGATTTGAGCCGATTTCATTTCAAAAAATTCCGATTTCTAACTAACCTGGGCTGTGCTCTGCCGTTTCTTGCGCGAACGGGAGAGAAGGGACTGTGCTTCCTGTTTCTTGCGCGAACGGGAGAGAAGGGACCGAGCTTCCTGTTTCTTGCGCGAACGGGAGAGAAGGGACCGAGCTTCACTGCTTCCTGTTTCTTGCGCGAACGGGAGAGAAGGGAAAAAGAGAAGGAAGAGAAGGAAGAGGTGCGTGGGGTCCACTGTCGGTGAAACACGGGAAGAGAAAATAAGATTTTTCAACAAGTTTTGAGCTTTGAGATTCGTGCAGAACTTATTTGAACTGTTTTGATTTTTCAAACCTAAGTCATGCAAAATATGAGATATCTCAGAGGATGAGAATTCGGTGCCGGACCCAAAAATTTTATTCAAATGGTTTAAATCCCTCCTTTCATCAATTCAAAAATCAAAGTGTAGGATGAGTTCAAGATTCGTGTTGGGATTAAATCCAATGGTCCAAGCAATACAGAACTTAATATGTATTCATTTAATTTATTAAAAATCTGTTTTCGTCCAAATTTCGAATCGAAGATTCGTAACAATTTATAATGTCGTACGAGTATTATTACGTGTTTATAATTTGATTTTTAGATCCGACTAATTAAATTTCGAGTAGTATATATATATATATATACACATATAATTACCAAATCAATTTATAATTCCTAATTTAATTACTCTTAGTTAGAATTCAATTATTTATTTATTTACATGATTTGATTTATTTCCTTTCTTAGTTTCACGATTGCAACGAATTTTAGATTTATCCAATATTTACACTTTATTTATGGTGCTATATTTTATCTTATGTTTTTAACCTCCAATTTTTAATGTACGAATTTGATTCGTTTATATTTCTAAATTTTAAATTCATTTTATGTTACTCAGATAAATCTGATCGTTCATTAATCTAATAAAAATTTTAATTATGCGAAATGATCAACTTAATAATTAAATCATGTTTTAAAATTTTGAAATATAACACTTAATTAACATAGTTTTTTTACAAATTATTTTTATCAATTTTTTCCTATTTTTGGCTACAAAACAAGGCTTCTGCCAAAAGTACCCGAGTTACCGATCCGATTCTTCCGATTCCGGCCGATTCATCCGATTCTGACTCGGCGGTCAAAAATCCGATTCCGATTCCGATTCCGATTTTTTGAACCATGGTCATTTTCCAAAATAGGTCGGTAAGCTTCTTGAGAAATGGATCTTGCTAAATCATACACTAAATCATGCAAAAAGTAGTGAAAGACTCACAATCAACAAGTGATCTGCCTTGCAATTCATCAAAGTACTCGCTTCCAATCTCTTCTAATGTTTTCATTTTTCTTGAAATGCCATTAATATAGCCTTGTGCCATCCAGAGCATAACCACCATGTCTTTTTCAAATGGTGTATCTTTCGGAAACATGGATAAATAAAGGAAACATGGCTTAAGATGTTGCGGCAATTTCTGGTAACTTAACAATAATGCTGGCATAATCTCTCCGGTCTCATCTATCTCTGATATATCACTCTCTAAAATTTCCCTCCATTTCTCTTCATCCATTTCATAACAGAGAAGGCCTCCAAGTGCCTTTATGGCCAAAGGTGACAAGGTGCGGGGCTGGGAATATCTTATCATGTGATCCTTAATATCTTATAGTGGCTTAGAAATTTGGCGAATTGAAAATTCCCGACCAGTACTTGTGCCGAAATCTTCTCACGGAAAATTCTTCATGAGCGATGCATATATCATTCTAAAATCTAAAGGTAAACCCTGTACTTCCCACAAAGTTTGAGAAATTGAATTTTGGTTAAATTCTTTAATCTTTGCAAAACTTTTATTTACTGAAATTTTCATTATGTCAAATAGACTACCGCGTTGAAAAATGGGTCTTTGCGGCATGAAATTCACTATTGGCTCAGTAAAGATACTACTCAGATCAGATCTCAAACCAAGGTTAAGAATTGGTATGCACTGACTGGTATTGTACCATAATTGGTGCATACCAAAATTGTTTAACTTGTTTAGTTTTGTTCTTCACACAATTGGATAAGTTGAGCTAATTTTGGATAACTTGAGCACATTATAAAAAAGAATTACAAGTCAATTGCACGTTTTGGTAATAGTTAATGCAAGACTAAAATATTGGAGTTAGATGCTACTAAACATAGCATCAGAGTTAGATGGTTTGGAAATTTTAGCAGGAAGCAATTAGAAATCAGAATTGAGGACAAAAATGAGATTCTTTTTCTTTTTTTGTAATCTATTTGTGTTGGAGGTGAGGTGGTATTAGGGGCATTTATTTAGTTTCTCCCTTATTGGTGAAGTTCCTTGTATAGAAGGAGTCCATGTGATATTTTGATGTGTTCAACTGCATCGCTGGTTTTAGTAAGTACCAGTAGCTGGTGAGTAGCTGGTCCAGTGGTTACCAGATAATCATTTGCATCGAAATTATTTTTGGTGTTACATATTTAGCTTTTTAGTAGAGCATTAGAAGAGCTTGTATGGAGTTTAAGAAGTATCTATCAACAATAAAATTGCAATGTCATTTTGCCAAACTAATGACAAGTTGTGCCTAACTAGAAGTATTTAATTCATGCTGTAATGAAGGGTATTATGGAGAATGTGGAAAAAGGGGAGGGTATATGGAGCTATGTGGCTTTAGTGAGGATGTAAAAGATCAACTTTACAAGGTTGCTTCTGTAGATCTTTGCTCCAACACCTCTGGTCATATTTTAGCAAGTTTGATCATGAACCCACCAAAGGTAATTTATTTATTTATTCTAACTTAGATTATATGAAACTGCACCCTGTGCAGGATGTTAGCTTAGCTCGTATAAGTATAAAATCGATACTCAAAGACATGTCTGGAACTTGAGCGATGATATTGGAGTTAGATGCCACTAAACATAGCATCGGAGTACAAGACTAAAATGGGGCTTAGTACACAACTGATGGTTAATTGCATAATAACAGGTCTAAATTGGGTAAATCACACAATTTAGGATTTTAGGATTCCACAAACTTGCAGTTAATTGATGCGAAATTGGGCTTTAGAACAATTTGGAAATATAAGAGTTAATTGGGGCAGGCTGAGTAATTTAAGCTTAGTTACACAAATTAATCAATTTGAGGCCAAAGTACAGCTTTTGAATACTGTAGGGTTGATCTAAGATAAATCTAACTGGATCTTGATTCATGTACTGGCTTGTATATAACCAGTTTTATTGTTCAGAATTTTTCTATTTTTCTTGGTTTTTGATGATTTATTGTAGAATTGGTTAATTAAATCTCGTAGAATGGTATGTACTGGGTATGTCAAGTTCTTAATATCTCAAACCTTTTTTATGCTAATTACTTGTACATTAAATATTGTGTTGTTAGCTTAGTCATCAAATGCCATCCTATGTACAACAAAATGCTATACTTTTTATATATGTTTAGTCACCAAATATTGTGTTGTTAGCTTAGTCACCAAATGCTATACTAACTTCCATTTTATGCTAATGTGGTATATGTAGGATCTAGGTGCTGATTTTACAGAATTAGGGAGGCAATTTCCAAGCACTCCTCAATGCGCAATCTCCCACTTGTACTACAACCCAAAATAAGTTGCCTCACTATCAACCTCTTTTTGGTCTTATGTTACAATGCTTGCTTGAATTTAAAATGTTGGTTCATGATAATTAAAATGTTACTCTCCATGTTTTGTTGTATTGTTCATATTATGTTTCAATGAAAAATGAAAAAGATTTCTTGCTTGCCACATGTTTTATTGTATTGTTCATATTATGTTTCAATGGCAAATGCCAAAGATTTCTTGCTTGCCACATGTTTTATTGTATTGTTTTTATTATGTTTGAATGGAAAATGAAACAGATTTCTTGCTTGCCACTGGGTTGGTACCAAATGGTACCGGGAGGATTATAGAAATCTGGCACGATAATATATTGCTGGAACGTCAATTATTTCCATCGGAATATCATTACAAATATTGGATAATACAAGTGCATGCAATAGGTCGAAATGATATCCATGCAAATAACCTGGTGGGGCCCACCAGCATTATCCATGCAAATAACCTGGTGGGGCCCACCTACATAGCCATGGAAATAAACAGGGGGCCCCACCTTGTCTATCCATGCAATTACTCCCTTCAATTGCCTTGCAATAACCCGTGTGGGACCCACGCTCTCTATCCTTGCAAATACTCAGTTGTCTATCCTTGCAAATACTAGGGTGGGGCCCACGCTCTTTATCTTTGCAAATACTCAGATGGGGCCCACGCTATATATCCTTGCAAATACTTCCTGCAGGTGCCAATTCTCATACTTGTTGCATGGGTACTTGTTCCATGAGAAAGCCCATGCAATAAGATTTGGAAAAGTTATTACATGGATAACCCATGCAACAAGTCTGAAATTGAGTATTTGCATCGAGGCTTGTACCATGGGTAGTTGTTACATGGATAACCCATGCAACAAGCATTTTTCGGGCTTGTTGCATGAGTAAGCCCATGCAACAACCGAAATTTTATCCATGTAAGAAACCAAAATTCTAGTAGGGATTGTCCTCCTAACAAATACCCCGAACGTCCTCGCACCGTAAATACCTCGGGGGACAACTCAAAGTACATGGGGAGGAGGGACCATACACGTTTCTAAAAATATTATTATTGCCATAATTATTTGGGGGGACCGCAAAACTTGATATTTTTTTACATATGGTGTTGGATGACGTCTGAAAGTATTAATATCAAGTATTGAAAGTGTTTATACCTGTGCGCTCAAATATTTATATGTATATACATTGTACAAAGTTTAATCTTCAGGCGTTTGATCATATCAAGTTATACTACAAAGTATTAACATCTTATTTTTCAAGTATTAATATTTTATTTTGCAAGTATTTATACTTATGTATTGAAATATTTATATATGAGATCAATTATTTTTGTTAGAGGAAGGTTGATGCGCGGATGATTGGGAAATGTTGATGCATGGATATGGGGTCCCCACTACGTCATTACATGGAGATGATCAGAGTCAAAATAATGATGATTTACGTAGAGTTTTGGCTTAGATTTTGCATATTTTCTCACACTTATGTTTAATTAATTAGAGAAAAAGGCTACTGTCACCCTTCTTTATGTTTTATTGCAGAAAACAGGTTTTGGGACTATTTTACACCAAATGGAGCTAGAATCGGGTCAATCAGATCAGCGATGCTTATCGACGAAGTCTCTGTTACGGTCCGTATTGCCTGATACGGACCAGGCCTAGCACAGACCAGAAGATAGCGCTGGAAGCATTAAACCCTAACCGTCAAGGTCCTAATACGGACCGTATCGCCTGATACGGTCCGTAACCGAAGGCGCCTCTTGGGGAATAACTGCCGACAGCTATTTCCAGATCAGTTTCTTAGCCCCTACTCAACCTCCAGACGTCCCTACACTCCTATATAAGATTCCTGGGCAGAAGGAATAACCTATCTTTGTAATTAGGGTTAGATTTGATTAAAGAGAGAAGAGAGGAGTGCATGTAACAATGCCGTTCCGCGGCTAAGTTCATTTTCTTAGGGCTAGGCAGTAAACCTTGTTACTCTTGATGTTTTGATATATATATTTCTGTTGATTATGGTTTCTTGTTGTTGAATCAAAATGTTTTTGTGATTTACAATCTCTTCATCTAACTTCAATGATCTAGTTTGAGTCCGTTAGGGTAGTGACAGTACTTTAATGGCAAGAGAAACTATTTGTATGAATTAGCCTCGTTGAGATCTATTAGGTTTATGTGAAGAAAACCTTAGCGGGGAAACCATAAACCAGACCAACAAAACGCGTACCAAATTCCATCACTTGCGTAAGGAAAATCGCAATGATCTGTGTAGTAATTTGGGGTTTTTAGAGATCAGTTATTTGCGTAAGGAAACTTGCAGTGTCCTATGTAGAATCTCGATGAAAGATCTGTCATTCTTGCGTAACATAAATCGCAGTGACCTATGTGGTTATCTTTCATAAAACTACAACAGAAAATCAGACGCAACAGGAATATATTGTCAAGGCGGATTGAGTGGCAATGGTGTGCCGAAACCCTGGAAATTCTCATCTCTATCTTTATTTTAATTACTTTTAATTGCTTCCTAATTTACATTGATCACAACAACATCTCTCAATTTTCAGATTTCGTCTAGCCTTTCGAAAGATTGCGATTCGTTCGCTCAAAGCATTGAACCAATATTCTCTGTGGATCGACCTCGATTATACTACTCGATAGGATTGTGCGCTTGCAGTCCGAACCGATAGCATTTCCAAGTTTGTAAATATTAAAAGAAATATTGCTCTCTTTTGAGTGATCAGGAGATCATTAGAGGACTGAAAAGGGGATGATCATATCAAGTTACGCATGTAAGTATTGATATCTTATTTTACAAGTATTAATATCTAATTTTATATGTACTTATCCTTCGTAAGGTTGATGCGGGGACGAGTACGAAAACTGAGATAAAAGGACCATATAATTAATGGGGACAATAATATATCATAAGAGGAAAGTTGTAGTGGGAATTTTGAGAAAACTGGGAAGAGATAATTTATACAATTATTCTTTTTTTTTAAATGGTTTGCATCAAATATGCAACAAATTTGTTATTGTTATGTTCTAATTGATGCAATGACGCTTCGGATTTCACCGGTCCTTTTATTTTGATCAATATATGGAGCTTGTAATGCCATGAGTTTAGTAATTAAAATTTTTTTATGCTACAAAAAAAAAAGGCAGCATTTGCTAAAAGTCAACAACACTGAGTAGAAAATAATCATGTGCCGGGGTTTATTAAAAAGAAATTAAAGTCTTCCACGCCACCTTCTCACACCCCGAGGGGCCTCTCATTGATTTCTTTTATTATTCTAAAAAAAATGTATGTGGTGCTTTCGTGATTTTCATAGCAAAAACCGGTGGCTCCCCTCGCCCTGCACCGCCTCCCTCCATGGAGCCAGGGATACCCTTGTCACTCACACTCGCCCCCCAAGAGGCCTGGAGCTGCCCTCGTCATTCACCTTCTTCCCCCGAGAGGCCTGGGGCTACCCTCATCACTCACCCTCTCCCCCAGAGGGTCCGCGGGGCTACCCAGGTCGTTCACAAAATCAAACCATAAATATGTCTGCCCTCATTGATTTCTTTTATTATTCTTAACAACCAAATCTAGGCAACAAATCAAAAATGGTTTTGGAGCTCTTACATCACCTCATCCCAAAGATGCCTCACAACAATTGCTGCTCTTGGCTCATGGAGGTAGGCTATTGTCTTCTCTTGTTCGTATCAGTAATTGCAACATTTGTGTCATATGCCGATTTTACTCAAGTAGCATCTCCAACTGCTGCCAATATGTTGATACTTACTTTGTTTCGGTGCCTCGGTGCGTTTGGTCAGGCGGCACCACCATCGCCTGTTGCCAAGTTTGCTGTGTGGTTTTTCTCCACATCAATCATGGCAGTTTTAACTTTGTCCATGACTATAGAGGCGCATCTCCTTGCAAAAACTATCTTTTGGGTTTTGGTAGCGCTCACATCTATCGGCACGCACTACATATTTTTTTGGCACCAACCAAATGAACGCAGCATTCCCCCTTTTCATCTTTGTTTTTGTTTTTGTCTCATTTTTGTATTCTTTAATTCTTTTGCATTCACCTACAATAAATATGAAACAAACATCCTTATAGACAAGATTAATTCTGTGATCTTGGAGTTTGCTTCATGGCTAGCTTCTCTGCTCTTTCTTTGGTGCATCGCAGCCATGGAAATTGCACCACACAACTCAGCAATCAGAGAGTGGATGAAATTCGGTGCGTGGGCATTTGCCACAATGCTCGCTGCCATGGTTGTTTCAAAGGCAGCCGAGATTTTTCCATGGCCGATGAAATATGTTGCTTGGGTCATGGTTGGAGCAAGCTCATTTAGTAGTCTCTACTCTTTCTTTTTCCCGCATGAAGCTTATTTAGTTAGTATGCCACGTGTATCTTTTGTATAGCAAAGAGAAGGCAAAATGCAATACCCTGGAAGATATAGCATCAATATAATTGTATTTGTTTTATCACTCGGTTTTTTCTTTTTCCTTGTTTTTCTCTTTGTTTAATTAAAAAAAAGATGTGATTATTATGATGGTAGCGGTTACTGGTTTTTCTGTTTTTTTTTTTTTTTTTTGAGTTGATTTTAGCTAGGTTGGAAATTCAAAAAATCCACTTCGGCATCGTTTGTAAGTAGCTTGATTTTAGTTTATAGCATAGATTTTCAGATAATTTTTCTTGAATTACATTATATTGAATTTATATATATATTTATCTAAATATATAGTGCAGCAGCTATAACCCTGATATTTTCAAATCAGACAAACAGAGGACATCAAAAGATATTAGCGAAAAGGCAGGGGTAGAAGGTCTTAAGCAATAATGGTCAAAAGGAAAATTAAGGAGAATGGAGAAAAATTGGTAAAGGGAGAAATTGATCTCTTCCAATCATAGAAGAGAAAAATCTGCTGCTCCAGACTAGAATCGGCTGATGCGGACCAGGTTGGTGACCCGCGCATATACTACTCTCCAAAATTGGTCTCTTCCAGTTGTCTGATTCCAGTCAAATTTCAGCCGAAATGGTTTCGGCCAGCGCAGAAACCTATACACTTGATTTACGTGAGCCGCGCATATACCACTCTCCTAAAAAAATTTCCTCTTGCGAGAATCGAACTAAGGATCTCTTGTTTATTAACCAAGCCAACTACCATTACACCATACTATCTTTTTTTACTTAGAATACATAACTATAAATACATGTATAATATAAGTTTCGTAATTTGTACTATATCCAGTCCATTCAATCACGGGTTGAGCATTCTTGTTTTTTTTTCCGGTATTGGTGGCAAGCTTGACTGGAGTGGCTTACTTTGGGCAGGTACATACTGTTTTGTTTAGTTCTACTGAGGTGAATGAACATGATACACTTGATACCTTTTTTTTTCTGGTGACATTATCACCTCTCTTTTTTCTTGTTTTTTTCTTTGTTTTATAGTCCAATAAACCGTTTGGTGATTTTCTAAAATCACAAACAAGTACTTATAGTCTTAAATAAGTTGAAATTAAGTCTAAATCCAAATCCCAAATCAAACCGAGTACAAAACAAGCTTATGTCAAAAATATCCGAGTTTTCGATCCGATTCGGCCGATTCTGATCGTTTCCTCGTTGTTGACTTGGTTAACCAAGGAATATAATTCAAGACCATTCAAACTCCAGATGTAGAGATATAATTAATTGATGCAACCACGATGCCTTCCGATTAAATCATTACCGATTAAATCGAGAGAATCTTCTGATTCAAAATCACTTCAATTGATGAATTCAGATTCTCTCCGACGAAGTTAGGATCGTTGTCGGATCGAAACCCTAAACAAATCAAACCCAATAGAAATAAACCCAACAGGACAAGGTGACGTGCGCAAACACGAATGTTGACCATATTTAAAACTCTGGAATCTGCGGTAAAGAATGAAGGATCTGACAATGGAGCCCGGCTATCAGATAAATTACAGAAAACTTAAAATAAACCCAAAACTCATAAGAATCTAAATATCCATGTGAATATTGTTTATAACAAAATATAGAATCTACAGCATACATAATAATTGTATTTTGATGGATAAATTTTACATTATTCAAATTTCTCTTTTTTTATACTTGTTTTTATCATACTTCCACTTTTATATTTTCTAATAACAAAAATCCACAATTTATATGGAAAAATCAAATTATTATATGTGATATGTATTATTTTCTCTACACGCACTTCAAAAATTATTATGTTTCGATCAACTTTAATTATATGATTCAGTAAAAATTCATAATTCATAATTATAAATGAGGTGGGATCCAATTACATCATTTTATGATAACACATCTTGACACCATTTTTTTTATAAGTCATTTTTGCGATTTCAAATCTAAACAGTCAATCTGAACCGTTCAACATGATCTCAATATTAAAATGTGCTTGGAGACCAAATTTTACATTTTTTAAATTTCTTTTACTATTTGTTTAGAATTTTTGAAAATCATTGTATTTTAATGGTCTAGAATTGTTTGAAAACAATAATTTCGTACACATCTTAATTAATACTAAAAAAGTTCCAAAAAATATAAAATTCCAAACAATTTTGGACTTTGAAATCTCAAAAATAACTTATAAACATATGGTGTAAATATGGGTCACCATGAAATTGTGTAATTGAATCCCTCCTCATTATAAGTATATTATAAAATCTATGTTTACAGAAATGTTAACTTTCGTTATCAACGATTGTGTTTAAAATTTATTAATAAATAGATGCACATTACAGAAATTACCGCTTCAATTTTTTCAATTTGTTCTGATTTTGCTAATTCAATTCACTATTCGGACTTTCCTCCGAAAAAAAAAATCACTACTCGGACAACCCACAATATCTTTAATTATTTCTCCATTTTCCATTATCAAGGCCTCGCATTCCTCCATTGCCATAATCTCTGCGGCATGGTGAAGTGTAGTGCAGGTGAGTGGAAACCCATTTGACTACTAAAGCGACCCGCTTCACCATGAGCTTCAAACTTCAGTACTGGCAAAATTGGTAAAAAAAAATTAAATGAATGTAGACCACGTAATTGAGAATTTGAGATTGTGCCCGAATTTTAATGTGCGATAGGCAATTCAGATCGCATTTTATACAACCTTATTAGAGTATAAATATCTTTTTACAAATAATTTATGTTATATGGGTTAAAGGTAAAGTTAAATAAATTAGTGTTTAGATTAGCTGTCAAAATATTTGATTCTTAAATCGGTGCTAAATTGACAAAATTAATAGTGAAGGGTTACAAAATTTAATAATTTGTGGGTTGCTTGTTCGAAGAGCTTCGGAGTTTGAACATAATCTTATTCAAAGCTAAAAATAAATTGTCCAATTTTATATGTTGGGATTTACTCGGATTATTTAGATTCACTAGTTTAAATTAATAGTGAAGGGTATTCACTATTAAAAAAAAAATTATTATTTTTAGATAATTATGTGTTAGAGTATTATCAAATAGTGGTTCCTATTTTATATTTAAAAAAAAAATGAAATGCTGAAATTATAGTATGGATCGTCGAAAATTTGTTGATCACAAAAAAAATGAAATTTTTTGATGTAGTTATTTTATTATTAATAAAATATACAACTATAAAATCTCTTTAATGTAAAATTATATTATAGTGTTCCTATGATATTTTATTTTAATAATTGTAAGAATAAATTACATATTTTGAGCACAAAGAAATGCATTTCTGTAATTTTTAATAATCTGTAAACACTGTTTTTACTGTACATTATTTAATACTATGTGGAAATTTTCACTATATAAATGATAATTGTTGTAATAACATTTATATCTCATAATTATAAAAATATTTTAAAAAACCAGCAATCGATCCGGTTGACCCATCGGTTGAACTGTGAACCGTTAACTCGGAGCATTACCGGGTTGACGTCCGGTCTAGTTTCGATAACATTGCATAGAGGTGTTAATCAGGTTCGATTCAATCTGTTTTAAACTGAATTGAGAGAGTTTGAAATAATCGTTTATTTTTCCAGTTAAATAGATTGGTTCGGTTCATTTTTTGAAAACCGTTTTATTTGGTCGAATCAGTTTAAAAACTTTAAAACCGGTTAAATCGAACCAACTAAAATTTTTGAACTTGTCCCCCGTCCGACATAATGTTTGCTTGGTTCGGTATAAAATCAGTAAAAATAAAAATATTTAAATTAACTTATAAATTTTTTTTTGGCCACTTGATTTTATAGTCGATTTAGTGGTAAGCAATATATTGAATTTTAACGAGCAGTTTGAGCAGGCATTTCAATTATGTTTTCCATCCATTATTAAAAATTAAAAATTGAGTTATGTTATGTATGTCTGTGTTTTGCTGGTGTTAAATCAGTCGCATCAAGTAGTCAATGCGATGGGGTGTATATCGAGAAGAACTTTTTATAATCTTGGATATCTTGACCTATATATATTTGAAAATTTAAAAATTTGAATCGTGAACTCTTGCTCGTTAATTAAGTAAATCAAGATCAGCAGTTTAAAATTATCATTTAAAAAATTGACAAGTTGCAAACAATTGGACATGAAAGAATCACCGTAAGAAATGTTGTACACGCCAAATGATTTGGACAGAATTAATATATTAAATATGTTTTAAAGGAGCGAAGGAATCGTAATAGCATTATAAATACGCCGTAAGTTTTGGAACCCACCATCTGTTTCCACAAGTTAAACATATTAGAGATTTGGAAAAAAAATTCTGTTAGGCATTTGTTCAGATATCTTAAGAAGAAGGGGAAGAGGGAAGAGGGAAGAGGGAAGAGGGAAGAGGAAGAGAAAGAGGAAGAGGAAGACAGAGATTTTTAAAGTTTTCCTTAAAATATGTTAGTACATACGGGTATCAACAGATATTTAAAGTTTTTCTTCAGATATGTTAGTACATAGGGGTATCAACAGATACAATACAGGTCGGATGAAAGTATTGTCATATTTGTCACCATTAAGAATTGACTTTATTTAGTTTATTAGTATCCTATCCTTATCATGTACGTAATATTCTAATTGCATCATATAAGTAATATTCTAAAATATAAAATATATAATTAGTGAATTATTTGTTTTAATAATATCAATTATTAATTAAAAAGTTATATAAATTTATGTATAATTTATTTCATTAAATTACAAATTAAAAAAATATATAAAATGTTGAATAAATCAATTGTCATAAATTATAAATTAAAAAATATATAAATTATATTTAATCAATCTATTCATAATAATGAAAATTATCTAGTTATTTGTACAAATAAAAAGTTGTCATATATATTATTTTATATTTCTTATTTAATTTATAAGGTATCGGATACAAAATATATTGCTCTTATTTGTATCCTTATTATCCGATAAGCTAACTTAAATTTTTTCTTACTTATATTCTTACCCGTTAAGTTTTAACAAAATAAACTTGTACCTATCTTCTGTACATAATTTTATACGATGTTTATAAAATGAACAAAAAAACTCGTATCTTAATTTCGAAATTAGATTTCAATGTTTGCTTTCCCCTTGGGTTGGGGTTGGGGTGGGGGTGGGGGGACACACCAAGTCAAAGTTTACCTTCAAACACGTTTGGTTATTCCAGTTAAATATTTTAATTTAAAAATTACGTACGTGGCTCGTTTATGGATGTTTTATGGCGTGAAAAGAAGAAGAGAGATGCATATGAATATATGATAGGTTCAACAGTCAGCCACAATAATATATTGCCATCAGTTGCCGCCACATCCTATCCCACGGGTATTGGGAAATTATTGGAGTAGTGATTGGTTCTCTTTCTTTGTTTGTATTCCTATATTATAATTCTAGAGTCCCTGAAATTTTTTTAGTTTACACTCCGGAAAATTAAATTAAATGAAAATCACCGTTGGAGTCTTATTTTCAATCATACCACTCAAGCTAACTCAGTTCGCGCACCAAATTGGCAGGTGCGCGCACTGGGTGGGCGCACCCGGGTGCGCGGACTGGATTGGCGCACCAACCTTTTCTCGGTATAAAAGGTTGCCGCTGCGATTTTGGTGGTCAAACGGGACTCCGCGCACCAAGCACAGTAAAAAGGTAACTTTTTTTTTGTTTACTTTTTTTTGTTATTTAAAAATTAGGTAGTTGGGTATAGGTGTCCAAAATAGATCCAAATAGAGTAGAATTGTATTAAATTATTAGAATGATGTCCAAAATAGATCCAAATAGAGTAGAATTGTATTAAATAATTAGAATGGTGTCCAAATAGAGTAGAATTGTATTAAATAATTAGAATGGTGTCCAAATATAGTAGAATTGTGTTAAATAATTAGAATGGTGTCCAAATATAGTAGAATTGTATTAAATAATTAGAATGGTGTCCAAAATTGACAATAATTTAAATTAGCTATATTATGTTGTATTTTAGGCCAAATTATTTTAGAAAATTACCAAATTAGACCAACTTTGACTAGAAATGCACCAAATTTACCCTGTGTTGTTTGGATTAACCCAAAATTGAATCGTTTTTTTTACCGATGGTGCCAAAAAATTAGTAAATTATTAAAGTACCCTATTTGAGGTACTTAAGACCAAAATTGACTAGAAATGCACCAAATTGTAGTATGGCGTCATCCAGCGGGACCAAGCAAACCAGTCTGCCTCATGATGATGTGGATTTGGATTTAGAGTTGGCCCGGACCGTCTTTCTGCATATGACGACTGAGTATATTAGTCCCGTTTGCTGGTTCCCGTACAAGGACCACAAGATCAGAAATTCATATGTAAGTTTACATTTCTATACCACTTGCAAATAATATACATTTTCATTTGAATAAAATAAAAAATTGTATTTGTGTTTATTTTGAAATTAAATGCAGACTCATACTCTGACGTCGACAAGGAATAACCAGATGAATATCCTCTACGACGAGCGATTTGCACCCGCGTTACAGAGGCTGGGTCTGTGGCATGTGTCACAGCTCAGTGACTTAAATGCAGATGTTGCTCTTATATCTGCATTGGTCGAGAGGTGGCGGCCGGAGACCCACACCTTCCACTTGCCTGTCGGAGAGATTACGGTGTCTCTCCAGGACGTGAGTTGTCTCTGGGGTCTGCCCATTACTGGATAGGCTGTGACGGGTGTGGAATATGGAGACTTCGAGCAGCTCGTCACTAACCTGCTAGGCACCGGGTTGATAAAGCGGAGGACGACAAAAAAGGGGTTCATCTACTCCAAGAATGACATCAGTTTACCACACTTGCGGAAAGCGGTTTAGGTAACTTTTATTTTATAAAATTAATTATTTGATGGTACTTTTCGCAATTTTGACAAAATTAGTTCGAATTTACAGTGGAGTACTAGACGCGGATGTTGATGCCGAGACGGTAGAGCGGTGGACCCGGGCTTACATCATGGAGATGTTTGCTTGCTGGCTGTTCCCAGATTCATCGAGAAGTACTGTCCCTGGTTGTTTGCTTGAGTGGCTGAGGGACTTGGCCCAGCCAAAACAGATGAACTGGGGTGTAGCGGTATTGGCATGTCTATATCGGGGTTTGTGCACTGCATGCTAGGTATAAATTATTTTTTGCTTGTATTTGAATAATTAAATGGTTACACAAAAACAAACCAGAAAATTAACTGCCACTTGTACCTAAATAGAGAAACAAGCACAATTTCTATGGTCCAGTTGATCTCCTCATGCATTGGTCGTGGACGAGGTTCCCAATCGGCCGTCCACAACCACGAGACAAAGGTTGGGCTCCAGATTGGGGTAAGTCCAATGGGATTACATGTCCGGCTTACGCGTAGAGATTCTGCTCGAGGAAGACGTACATCCAGATCCCGCACGGTAGACCTATGGGAGTTGATTTCTTCCGGAGTCAGTTTGAGCAGATGACTCCTGATAGGCACGTCTGTTGGCGGCCGTACGACGACCGTGTCACTGTTGAGGACGATGATGTTGTCCCTCACTCCTTCCTGTATGACCTGCCTCATATATGCCTTGCGCAGCGTCAGTTCTGGTTTGCTCAGGTACCCTTTACATTATTAGTGTATTACAGTTTTGTATATATTTTATTTATTACGTACGTAGGATTATTTATTTTTATGTACTTGCAGGTACTACTTGTGTTCTACCAGATTGTCGAGCATTATTACCCTGGATGGGTTATGCATCGGTTTGGTATGACTCAGCCCTTTTCCGACCCGGATCCCATCTCAAAAGACAAGTGGTACGAGCTTCACAAAGAACTGATCACTACCAGCGGTAAGAATTGGCGGACCATGCACACCGATTATGTGACCCAGCTTGAAGTGATGGGCGACAGGATCCCCGACGAGCTCCAGTCGTATGCTTTCAATACATACAATCAGACTTATCGCACTTGGTATCAGGAGTACTGTGCCTTTACGGTGTACTTGCACGGTCAAATCACAGAGATGAACACCAAGCCGCTCCACGTACGACGCGACACAGTTAGTGATGAGTATGGCTTCATTCCCTGCGCTGGCCCGGCTGCACATAGTTTAAGTCTTTAATTTTTTTTGTTTAAGAAAATTATGAAAATTCATTTGCAATTCGAACTAATTTTTTTAATTTTAATTTGCAGGTACTCATGAACATCAAGCAAGTGCTTATGAGCGCAAGATACGCCGTCACAAGAGGTTAGAAGGCTATCGGGAAGAAGTGGTTGTGTATGTCTGCACCACCGGTCGTCGTCGCCGGGTACAAGGATCAACTCGAGAGGGTTCTCAGGCTTTTAGATCTGCCCTGCTATGAAGATTTAAAGACTACAACGATGACGATTCTGCAGAGCCTATGAGCACGGCAGAGCTGGATTTCTCAGACCTACACTCTGCAGCGACTGCTGAGGCCGCATTTGAGGCTGCTGGTCTTGCAGCGGTACGTGTATTTTGGTAATCATTTTTATAATAATCTTCATTGTGAAACATCTTCATTGTGAAACCTAATTATCTATTTGTTTCAGGGAGATATACCCCGTGAAGATGAGGAGGACGAGGAGGACCCACTCGCAGAGTTTACGTTTCACTTGGGCTCTCAGTACGGTCCTTACATGCAGGATTACCCTCTCCTATATTTTACACACAGGAGGACCCACTCCCACAGTCCAGAGCAGCGGCTGTCCAACAGGATGTCTCACATGAACCCGTGTACTCTGCAGAGGATACACGTCAGGTTATTTTCGGACATGGTGCAGATGAGGGACCACACAAGGAGACACTTTTTGAAGAGATACAGGAAGAGACCCCACCACAGCCGACCCGAGAGTACACACCGCTGGTTCAGAGGGAGCGTATGGAGGAGGGGCGGGGTAAGAGAGTTAGGAGAGAGAAGAAGCCGTACACACCGCCTAGCAAATAGGATAGAGTTACGGGTTTGTTGTTTGATGCTTACGTGTAGTTCTTATGTTATTTCGATATTATTTTGATATTAGTTCTTATGTTGTTAAGTTCTTCTGTTGTGTATTTTGGATCTCATATTCCGCAGTCAATTTAACACACTTAGTTCTTATGCTATTTGGCTGCCTGCTGCCTTGCGTCTGATGAAATGACCACTGTTAATTTTGGTATTTAAATAGGCAGCGCACTCAATCCGCCAATCCAGTCCGCGCAACAGGTGCGCCAACCCAGTGCGCGCACCTACCAATTTGATGCGAGAACTGGGTTAGCGTGGGTGATAGGATTGAAAATAAGCCCCCCAGCGGTGGTATTAATTTAATTTGATTTTTGGAGGATGTCAACTAAAAAAATTTCGGCTAGAATTCTAGCAAGAACGAGTAAATAAATAATATTTGTTCATTGGAGAATTCTTGTATATAAGTGTGAAATTGGCAATCATGTCTCAATCATTATTATTGATTTGAAGGACTTCAGATATATTAGAGTTTCATATCCGTATCCGTGACCTCTCAAACAGAAGACCCTGCCTTTTTGCCACTAAAACAACGGCTAGTCCACAAAGAGAAACCATGAATTGGATAATATGTTATCGAAAGTTATATATATTAGTTTGACACAATTGTTATATTTTAGTATAAATATAATGGAGACCTTAATTATTGTACGATATGTTACAATTTGCAAACCACCAAGTGACACTTGAAAGTATAGCAAGAGTACCTTTGGGCAATGGCCTTGCAAACAAAAAAAAACATAAATTATTCTTCCACTGGCCCACATATCAGACTTTTTCTTGGGGATCATTTCTTTTATTATAAAAGTAGGGCCCCAAATTTCTTTTATTACCCTCGTCGTCCACCTTCTTCCCCCAAGGGGCCTGGGGCTACCCTCATTACTCACCCTCTCCCCCAAAGGGGCCTGGGGCGGCTACCCAGGTCGTTCACAAAATCAAACCATAAATATGTCTGCCCCTCATTGATTTCTTTTATTATTCTCAGCAATTAAATCTAGGCAACAAATCAAAAAAGGTTTTCGAGCTCTTACATCACCTCATCCCAAACATGCCTCACAACAATTGCTGCTTTTGGCTCATGGAAGTAGGCTATTGTCTTCTCTTCTTCGTATCAGTAATTGCAACATTTGTGTCAGATGCCGATTTTGCTCAAGTAGCATCTCAAACTGCTGCCAATATGTTGATACTTACATTGTTTCGGTGGCTCAGTGCATTTGGTCAGGCGGCACCACCATCGCCTGTCGCCAAGTTTGCTGTGTGGTTTTTCTCCACATCAATCATGGCAGTTTTAACTTTGTCCATGACTATAGAGGCGCACCTCCTTGCAAAAACTATCTTTTGGATTTTGGTAGTGGTTACATCTATGGGCACGCACTACATATTATTTTGGCACCAACCAAATGAATGCAACATTCCCCCTTTTAATCTTTGTTTTTGTTTTTGTCTCATTTTGTATTCTTTAATTCTTTGGCATTCACCTACAATAAATATGAAACAAACGTCCTCATAGACCGGATTAATTCTGTAATCTTTAAGTTTGCTTCTTGGCTAGCTTCTCTTCTCCTTCTTTGGTGCATCGCAATCATGGAAATTGCACCACACAACTCAGTAACCAGAGAGTGGATGAAATTCGGTGCGTGGGCGTTTGCCACAATGCTCGCTGCCATGGTTGTTTCAAAGGCAGCCGAGATTTTTCCATGGCCGATGAAATATGTTGCTTGGGTCATGGTTGGAGCAAGCTCCTTTAGTAGTTTCTACGCTTTCTTTTTCCTGCGTGAAGCTTATATAGTTACTATGACGCGTGTATCTTCTGTATAGCAAAGAGAAGGCAAATGCAATACCCTGGAAGATGTAGCAATATAATTGTATTTGTTTTATCACTCGTTTTTTTTTTTTTCCTTGTTTTTCTCTTTGTTTAATTAAAAAAAAAATGTGAATATTATGATGGTAGCAGTGGAACGGGTGGCTGGGTTTTTTTTTTTTTTTTTTTTTTTTTAGTTGATTTTAGCTAGGTTGGAAATTCAAAAAAATCCAATTCGGCGACGTTTGTAAGTAGTTTGATTTTAGTTTATAGCATAGATTTTCAGATAATCTTTCTTGAATTACATTATATTGAATTTATATATATTTATCTAAATATATAGTGCAGCAGCTATAACCCTGATATTTTCAAATCAGACAAAACAGAGGACATCAAAAAATATTAGCGAAAAGGTAGGGGTAGAAAAGCTCTTAAGCAATAATGGTGAAAAGGAAAAGGAGAATGGACGAAAATTGGGAAAGGGAGAAATTGATCTTCCATTCATAGAAGAAAAAATCGTCTGTTCCAGACCGAGTAGGTGATTTTTTCGTCTAATTTTGGTTGAAACGGTCCGATTTTAGTCAAATTTCAACCTAAATAGTTTGATTCCAGTTAAATTTCGGCGAAAATGGTCCGTACAGAAACATGTACACTTGATCTACCGCGAGCTGCATATACCACCCTACAAATGTTTATTCCTGTTGCGAGGATCGAACTAAGGATCACTTATTTATCAACCAAGCCAACTACTACCACACCATACTATATTTTTTTACTATAATACATAACTATAACTACATGTATAAATAAGTTTTGTAATTTGTACTGTATCCATTCTATTCAATCACGAATTGAGTATTCTCGTCTTTTTTTTTCTGATTTGACTAAAGTAAGTAACTTATTTATTTCGGTATTGGTGGCAAGCCTGACTGGAGTGGCTTACTTTGGGCAGGTACATATTGTTCTGTTTAGTTGTAGTCAGGTGAATGAACATGATACACTTGATACTTTTTTGTCTAGTGACATTATCACCTCTC
Source organism: Carex parvula (assembly GCA_025461045.1). Lineage (NCBI taxonomy): Eukaryota > Viridiplantae > Streptophyta > Magnoliopsida > Poales > Cyperaceae > Carex > Carex parvula. The sequence goes on along the minus strand of JAJGRW010000353.1, from coordinate 184,627 downwards.
TCTTTTTTCTTTTCTTTTTCTCTGTTTTTTATAATCCAATAAACCGTCTGGCGGTTTTTTAAAATCACCAATAAGTCCTTATAGTCCTAAATAAGCTCAAATTAAGTCTAAATCAAAATCCCAAATCAAACCGAATACAAAACAAGCTTTTGCAAAAAATATCGGAATTTGATTTGGTCAACCAAGTAATATAAAACAAATTTCTACAAAACAAGCTTCTACAAGATTCTGACCGTTTCCTCGTTTGTTGACTTGGTCAACCTAGTAATATAATGCTTGTTTTCCAAATTTGATTTGCCACAAAATGGCACAGAGTAGTTGCCCGAGGAAAGTAAGCGACGCGAACCAAGTATATATATATATATAGAGTAGAACTAGGGTGCTCCTAAGCTCACCAGCCCTTCGTGAGCGCGACTCTAAAACCTATCAAATTGACTTCAAATGACATTTCCAAACCGTTAGATGTTCAATCTATATTAAAATGTGCTTGGAGACCAAATTTTATATTTTTTGGAATTTTTTTACTATTTATTAAGATGGTTTAAAAATCGCTGTTTTTATTAAAATTCTGCACCATTGGAAAACAGCGATTTTCAAACCATCTTAATAAATAGTAAAAAAGTTCCAAAAAATGTAAAATTTGGTCTCCAAGCACATTTTAATATAGATTGAACATCTAACGGTTTGAAAATATCGTTTGAAGTCAATTTGATAGGTTTTAGAGTCGCGCTCACGAAGGACTTGGTGAGCTTAGGAGCACCCTAGTTCTACTCTATATATATATATTTATATATAACTCTAGCATGTTGGGTTTAAAGTTAATGCTAATTTTTTTGTCCATGTTAGATTGTGGGTTCAAGTTATGATGACATAAGATATTCTTGTTTGGTTAGAGTTACTTAAAATTATTATTGGGTTGTATATTGTTGTATTTATATATATTAATGAGAGTTCAAATGCCTCAACTTTTTGTGCCTCCATCATGCCTCAATTTTTTCAATATTAATCTAACATTTAAAACTCAAATATCAAAATAAAACTGCTAGTTTTGATTTATATCATTTTCTCTATGCAAATATAAAAGAGTATGACATTTCGATTTTATTTGGATCAGTATCAAGAGCTTGAAAAATACATTGATATGGATAAATTATGAACGTTGATTTTTCAACTTTTTTATTCATATAAAAAAAAAACCGAAAAGTGATAAATTTTTCATGTGCATGTAGAGAAATTAATACAGATCATATCTAACAGTTTTATTTTGATATTTAAGTTTTAAAATTTCAAGTTATTATCGTTTAAAAAGGAAGGTATAATGGAGGCACAAAACATTGAGGCATTTGAACCCTCCTCTTTTATATTTGTGTTATTTAGAAAATGTATTGCTGTATTGAAGATGACAATTTGACAACAATATGGTCCATTTTTTTGTTTTATGCATTTGATAACAATTTGGTTTGATAGACAAAAACTAAGTTCATTCTTACAGGCAAAAATTTAAACGTAGGTGACTGATAGGGTCCAAAATTGTACTAAAAAAAGGTTAGGTTCCGACTGAACGGTGACAATCTCTATAATTTTGTGTTACTTTAAAAAAATTTGAGTTACTTTAGGGGAACGAACTCAGGATACAAAAGTCAAACCACTTTACAGAGTTGAGTTTCTAAGATTTTAATGAGACGGTCACTTAACTTTACCTAATTGATCATTGCACAAATTACAACATAACAAATGTGTTGCAAATTTGATGCAAAACCATTTAAATAAAAATCAGTTAGAAATATAATTCAATGTCGACATCAAAATAATAACATAATAAATTAGTTTAAATTTATATTTTTTTAAAAAAAGTAAACTTGTCTATTTCAATACGATAGAATTTTTTTTAAGTTAATTCAGAAATAATATTTAAAGTAGATATTTTTCAAATTACAAGCAAAATTATTTGTTAATAACATTATTTACTCTTGCTCTTGTGCATGCATTTAGCCATCTTTTATCTGAAATAATATTATTATTATTTTTTTTATCAAATAGATGATCAGACCGAACCATATTTTATTTTTCGTCCCTTCTCCTTGTCCTTTTCACCATTTTCATTTTCCTTCGACTTTCATCCCGATTTTCAAACAGATCCTTGACCTCGAAGGAGATGATCGCTTTCTTCATTTAGGCGTGGTGTACATGAGCTGTGAAATCAGATATAAAGGGATCTCGCAAACCGGGCTTAGGTGGGAAAAGGTTACCGGAAATGGGGCCCGTCTGTAAGGATTTATCCAGTTTCCCTCTTTATTCTATCTTAGTTTCCTTTCTCTCAGGGGCCTGGTCCTTACCTCTTCTCTTTTCCTTCAGCCTGGGCTGTGGATTTTCTTGATTTCTTCTTCTTTTTTCTTTTACTTGCAGCCCATTCTATGAGAGCCCCTTTTGTTTTCTTTATTGTTTTTGAAGGGTCAACACATCTCTTTTATAATATATTTTAGTGCATAGTGTTACAATGTTAATACACAAATTAATACTAGAGAAGCACACAGCTGGCTTAGCATGATAATAAATAAAGCCTTTGGTTCGAAACAGAGTTAAGGAGCTGTACTTTTAAGCTGGGTGCTAAACTGCTAATAAGTGAAACAGAGGATAAAGACGGCAGTCGATTATTTTAAAACTAAACCGTGATTCTTAATTACTTATATTTTACTTATTTTCTCAACTCGATCTTATAGCATTACGGCTAATTTAAAAGGGTTCGGAGATTAATTTGATGGAACTTTATGTAACAAATTAAAGTGTTAAAGGAGAATATATGAAATTCAATCATAGTTAAAAAATAAAAAGCAGTTGACAGCATCCGTAATATAAATTTAACACCACCAAAAAATGTAACAATTAACCATTCACAAACAGTACTATCAATGTACCAGTAGTTTCATCAACATCCCTAATAAAAATTCAAAACTACAAAATATCCGATAAACTTGGGCCACAGACTCAGCCAGCTTCAACTGGCTTCCTATCAATAGCTTTCTCAGCTAGCTAGTAAAGCTAGAGAGAAAGAAGAATGCAATCCAGTATGAGTACCAGCAATATGTATACATGAATCTGTTTTAGCAGCGTGGATATAATTGCTTAACAGCGTAGGTACCCACACTAATACTTAGTTCTGAGATAAACCATATTTACTAGAATAACCATCTCCATGGATTTACCCTCGGCATTAATCATTTTTTTTATCCTTGCCTTTAAAACAGATTCTTGTAGTTAAGTATCAGTACCATCAAAATGATATGTTTTGGTCGAAAATAAAGTCACAAATGTTTTCATCCCATATTATGCCATTTTCATATCTTCTGGTGCAGCTGCGGTTGGCATGTAGATCTTCGGGATTCAAATCAGTCAAACCCTCAAAAATATTGTTGCTATCAATGTTCTCGGGCACAATAGATGAATGATTGCTTGTATTAGGGCCGGGTGCTTGTACTTGGACCTGGTGATCCAACCTGCCCTCAGTAGTTACAAAATTGTTTGTGCTTGGATCGGATGCAATTCTATTCTGGTTATCCATTGGCTCGGTAGAACTCACATTGAAATTAGGAGATAATTGATTAGGCTCCCATACAACTGCATTCTGTTCAACCATCTGTGCACAAATACAAAAGGATATATAGTTCATTATATTGAGCAGGATCGATGCACATAATAAAAAGATTAATCAATTAAAAGGTAAGTATGAAAAAAAAACGTAAATGAAAGAATGCTGAAAGTTTCTTTTACATTTATTTTTTGAGTTAAAAAAAAATTAGGTCCTCGTATATATATTACCTCGTGATCATCTGAGTTCCATAACGGGCACAGTTGTTCAAAAGTCCATGACTCAGGAAAATCTGCAAGATTGATTGGGTTTGTAACCTGTTCAGCGTTTTTCTCGTTGCAGTTGCCATGATGACTACTTTGCTCTTCAAACTCTGAATATGAATTTGATTCAGACATCTGCACAAGAAGAGAAATGTACAAATCATCGATTCAGAGGCAAACCAAAAAGCAAGAAGGTTTTAACCGAAAATACAAGTATGGAAGAAAGCATTAAAGAAGAACACACAATTTTTATTAACTATGAGCATAACCTTTGTAATAAGCTGCATAACTTGTCATTTTTCAAAACCTTGAAAGGAAACGCATATATAAAGTTCATACAAGAAAAAAAAAATTCTCTTCTTTTTCTTTTGACAAAGTATACTAGGTTCCTTGACATTCTTTTTACAAAGTACTATGTTCATTTAGATTACTTGCTTAAACCCTGAATTTTTACTTGATAGCATAGTTTGCGCCCCTATTTTGGCTCACTGTTTTAAATGAATGTACAAACTCCGGTTCATCTTTTTCTGCATGCGATCCTAATATCGGTTTATAGGTGAGTTCATTGCGTTGAACTGCATGGCAAGACATCCATTAATAATGCAAAATGAGTAATGCATGGAAGAAACAGGATTGTGAATATTTAAAGCATGCTGCACTCTCAAAACTATCTAAATGACATTTAACAGCCGTAATGAAAATGCCACCTATGGTCAATGTATATGATATATATACATGATTCCACCATTACCTCAACTTTGGCTTGTTCTTGCCATTGTGTGGATGTACCACCTGCTTCCATTGTGTTACGGCGTTTCCTACTGAAGAATAACTAAATGTAAACAAGATGATACTGTACATGATAACATAGCATAAGTATATATGATTACTACAATATAACACTTGAGACAGGAATAGCTTATAGCTATCATAGTCCCAAATTGAAGTCCATAATTTATGCTGCTTCTATATATTGTTAACTAGTTTTCGTGTTCTGGGGATAATCTTACAATTTTTATTTCTGTACACATGAAAATATTTGAAGGTTCGAGAATTATTTGTCAGTAACTTCCTGAATTCGTCCACAAATGTAAGTATATTACTGAACAAACTCTTCAAGATTGCATCCAATAATGATTTTCTTTCGGGAAAGTTCTTACGTATTGCTCACTGGTGCTTCAGTACTGTGCTCTTTTGGGCTTGCAGCTGGTAATTTTTCACTCTCAATCTGATCTAAAACCTGCAAGAGCAAAAATATGTACAAAAGATTAGCTGGTGTGGACAAAAGTGTAACTAACCATCAAATACATAAAATTATAAAATAAAGAATGTATTCTTGCCCCTCTTTGGTTGCTTTTGCTCCTGATCAAACATCAATTAGATAGGAGAAAACATATGCTTGCCATTTTATTACTGATAATGTGGAACATAGCAAATTAAGATATATATCTTTAATGGTAAAAAACGGTAGGTTATTTTTAAAAGTGTGAACCATATTTTGCATAGAATTTAAATCTTGTACAAAAACTAGTAATGCTTGAGGTGGTGCTGGAGGATGATGTTGCGGCACAATATTACAGAGGGAGCCCAGAACCAAAAATATTCTGGCCGACTGTTTTCATGCCTCTATCATAAATTGCAATTATTAGCAAATAACAAATGCAGAGAGTTCCTAATATTCTAATAATAGGTAATTTTTGTTTACCTTGCGTATGTCAGCATATGAATGATGTATTCTAAGCTCACGTAGTTTTCCCTGTTCAATTTTCACAATGCCCATTAGGTATCCATAAGTTGGCAGAAAGATATGTGACTGTAAAGATAAATGAAAAAATTCGATGTCATCCAGGCTCACCTCAAGAATTTGCTGATTATGGTCCGCTGTAGTATTTTGAATGTTACCACCTGTAAAGATAAATTCCTTTCAGATTTTCTGCCATTTTATTACTTTGTGACATCCATTCATACTTCTACGATTTCTTTTGTGAATCTTATTACCAAAAATTCATACTCAAGGAATCATGAATTTATGCTCTTATTACCAAAAATGTGGGATGGGGAACTCGTGTGAATTCTCCATTCAATTATGAAAAAAGGCGCTAACTTAATTAGAATACTTTTAGACATTGGGATTATCTGGTAATAAATAGTAACAAGATATTTTTGGGTAAAAAGAAAAAAAGAAAAATCATAATATTATTGGCCCTGCCCTTTTTCTTTTTCCATTTTTGTTAACGTACGTAGGCTAAACTGCCTAGTGATTTTCATTGCCTCGCATAAAGCAATGTCATTAATGTCAAGCTTGTAGCAACATCCATTTTCTATTGTGACTCTGGCGATACTAACCAACATAGGCCAAATAGAAGGTAACTACGTACAGGAAAAACCGGAAAAGTGCGTAAAAAGTAGATGTTAGTGTAGCATTTTCTGGATTATTGGCTATTATGCTATTGCTGCTGCTGTGGCTGCTATATATTAGAAACTATGATTTGTCTAAAATTATAGCTGTGTCTTACCTTGTTGCATGGATTTGTGGGATAGAGAAGTTTTACGTTTGCCCCCGTTGTTGCTGTCTGTGTGATCAATTTCCTGCAATGGAGTTGTTCACTTGTTATATATCATCCAAAACCAGTTTGTGACTTTGTGGTTTAAAAAATATATAACTGAAGTCTGGTATTTTATGCATGATTCAAATTCATCTATGCACGTGTAGAGGACCAACTCTTATTATGAAACGCTAACTGTACGTACGATCAGAAGGGGCATTTAGCCATTTACCTTGACTTTTCGCTTCTGAGAGCTCGATAGTGGTTTGTCGTGCGCATTGTTCTCATTATCTACAGTAATTCGGCATAGAGCATGAGTGGGCTGAAATCAATTAGTATATGATTGTCATTAGAGATGAGTTTATAAACAAGAAAAAAGTATATACGTAAATTTTCTTTGCGTTTTAGGTTTCAGTCAGTCTTTGCCTTATAATCCGTATCAGGTGAGTGTAAGTATTCAAACATGGTGTACTTTTGACCTCCCGCTCCTTCCTTTGTGTCTTGCTTTTTTTTTCCTCTTTCAACGAGATTGTACTTGCGTTCATGCCAAGAGGTGTCTCCATGCTTTTCCTGTTTGGAAGTATGATAATCCCATCTATGATCTTCTGAAGCTTTTCGAAGTAATTTTGATCCACCTTTCTCGTAATGAAGTGGGGTAATTATCCATAGATGACCTTGTTCTTTTAAACATTGTTCCCAGTCACCTGTTATTAGTTTTAAAACAGAGAAAATTAGGTTATCATATGCATTGGGATTGGGGTTAGAGACTGTCAGAGCTCAAATTAATTGAATCGTACCTTTCTTAATTCCACCACCATCATCATAAACATTCAGAATTTTTATATCACTGAATTGCACTGGCAGATGCCGCTGACCAAGAATGGTGAGTGCATTAAAAATACGCCATAAACTTGGGAACCTACCACCTGTTTCTGCAAGTTATTCATATATTAGAGATCTGAAGAGATTTTCTATTAAACGAAGCAGAAGTGTTCCCACAAAATTCACCTCCTCTACTGTCACTCATGCTGTGAAAATCTCAAAGGTCAGCTGGTGTGAGTGTAGATCAGGGGGTGGCGGCTTGGAAAAATTAAGGTGATCAAGAAATTTATAATTTCAGGGTTTAAACAGACCGAGTTGCTAAGATTTTAATATAATTGCTAAGATTTATAATTGGGGGGTGGGGGGGGCGGGGGTGTGTGTCGGGTGTGGTGTGGAAGAGATTATGAAAAGGTCAAAGCACGAAACTAGGATGCGGAGGAGGAGAGGGGGGAGCGGATGGGTATTGGAAGGGGGTGGTGGGGGTTTAGTATTTAGCAAGAAGGTGGCAAGCGAAGAATTGAAATATATGAAAAGTCAAAACTACCAGAGAAGTCAAAAGCGTCACGGATAATAAGTTATCTTTATTATGGTGTATTTAAGTATTGTTACCTAATTGATCATTGCATAAATTACAACATGACAAATTTGTTGCAAATTTGATGCAATACCATTTAAATAAAAATCAGTTACAAATGTAATTAAGTGACATCAAAATAATAACACAACATATTAGTTGAAAATTTTAAAAATTAATTCAGAAATAATATTTAAATTAGATATTTTTCAAATTACAAGTAGAATTATTTGTTAATAATATTATTTACTCTTGTGCATGAATTGCATTATCTCTTAGACGAATAATATTATTTACTCTTGTACAAGCTTTAGTCGTCGTCTATCTGAAATAATATTATTAACTTTTTTTTTTTAAACAAATTGATGATCAGACCGAACCATATTTAAAATGGAATCCGTATTCATATTTCACTACGTACAGCAGTATTTGTGGGACTAATCATGTTTTCTTTTTGTTATATACACTTTTAGTTTCAGAATTTTTTTTTATGTCTGAAAATTACTTGACAACAATATTATTTTATATATATTATTTGTTTTGGAACCGAAGTTCGAGGACCAATTCTTGTGCCACCAGCTGCTTTGAATCTCAGCAGTCCGGGGTAAAATTTACATGATATTTTTATTTAGAAACCTCCAAACAAAACAAGTAATTCTCAGTGGTGTAGGTGGTTGGACCCTTTGCCTCATAAGAAGAGGGCTTTGGTTCAAACACGGGTATAAGTAATTTTTTTTGTTTCTAACAACGCAAATGTCCAAAATTAATTATTGCTAAAAGCGGAATTTGAACACGGGAACTATAATTCTCAACTTTGCCAACTTCCACTGTACTAAGTTTCCTTTTGTGTTATTAATAAGCCTCAATTATATATACTTTCAGTTAGAATTTTACCTCTAAAACTGCACTAAATTAAAAAAAATATATACTGAAAAAAAGAGAAAATTTGAGAAAATAAAAAGAACTATTTTGATAAATATGATGATATTTGTCACATCCTAGTTTTCAAACACTTGGAGAATTATCTAACTTGAAGTCAAGTGTGATTAAAATAGCAATATGAAATTCCAAGTATATCTATAAGACTCTGTAGTCTGAAAATGTGAAAATAGTATTGTAAAATTCTTAACAAATATAGATTTATAAATTATTAAGTGGTTATGAAAGAAATTCTCAAGATGTCGTGACTTATTCAAACCTTCATTAACTTATGGTAAATTGATATGAATTATTTGAAATTCATTTGTTTGTAACATTATGTTAATTCTTGTATTCTAAAAGTCAAATTCATTTATAAAAATTCTAGGGGCTAAGTGCAAAATCACTATTCATTTAATAAAAAAAAACTTAATAGATAATAGAATTTCTTTTAAATTATAAAAAGAAGTAAGGGACACTTGGCAGCTATGCATCTCATTCCTATTATCAAATTCTAAGTTTCTCTACACGTGTCACTGTGCCTCCAAATTTTATTCCTTTTCTTTTCTTTCTCTCTCCCGTTAAGTTTAGACCACCGTTCAAACTATCAGAGATGGAAGGGAGAAACCAAAAAAGGAGAAATTGAGGGACTAAATTGAAAAAGACGGAGATCACTAGAGGCGTGCCCCAATTTCCCGCTTTGAAACCCTAGCTCGAAGGAGACACAAGTACCCTGCGCCTCCTCTCGTGCTCTCTTATCCTCCTCACTCGATCGATCGACGAGAAGAGCACCACCAGGAGATGAGTGGTGGTAGAGCAACGCCTCGTTACGCACCAGTACGAGCGACCCTTACCGTTGGAAGACCAGCTCCCTTTTCCACCTCCGTTCCCGCAATCCGTTCGCCGGGGCATCTCCTCGGCCGCCGTGGCAGCACCGGATCGCCACCGGAGAAGGAGATACTCCCCTGGTGAAGCTGATGACCGGTATGCACCTCACGCCAAAACCTTTAATCAGAACCGAGAAATTGAGAAAGAAAGAGCGGACAGAAATTAAAGAGAGAAACCAAGTAACGACCTTCTTTGATTGCTGAGGAACATCGAAGGAGAAGATTGAAGCCTGCTGGCTTGCTTTGCTTCGTAATTTCGTTCTTATGGCAGCTGACGAACAAGTCTATTGGTGTGAATTTGGTACTTCAATTTCTCTGTTCTTAGTAGTCTAACTTGAGTTTCTTTCTTCTTAATTGGCACTGGACCATTTCTAGTTAAATTGATGTTCATAAAATGGTAATAACCATCCGAGCCATCTGATAATGATTCTCTTATAGTTCCTGATTTGGTTACAAGGTCTTGTAAATAAATACATATGGAGTCTTTCTAAATTAATTGAAACCATTAAGAAATTAGAATTAAAACATGTTTCTGTTTAGTTAAGTATGTCAATACTTATATCTCTTCATGTTACACGAGTTATGGTAATTTCCTTCAAGTTTGGTATAATTTCGTAGTTGTAGGGGCTTTAGTATGCAATACTAATTAAATGCAAATTACACCTAAAAAAAAATAATAAAAAGAAAATAAACAAAAACAAACTATGATTAAGTGTAGGCTACATAAATGATTATGTGAATATGTTTCAAATTAATTCCTAAATCTAGTCTGTAAAATGTATGTGAAGATTTATTGATTTATGCTCGTAATTTCTAAGACTTAGGCATGCTTCGACAAATGTGAATCAAACAGACCACCTACTTAACATGCCTGCAGAATGATGAACTTGACCTCGAGCCACGTCGTGCCCAACATTGCTAAGGTGCGGGTTTCGAGTTATTCTCATATTCCTCTAACTGATTTTATTGTTGTTGTTTGATAGTCAATTCCTTTGCTTGTTGTTGTTACTTGCTTGTTTGTTTAATTGCTAATTGGGTATATTGTTGATGCTTGCTTGGTTGCTTGTTTGGTAATTAGTTGTAGTTAAGTTCTTGAATGTTCTTTTGAATTGCATAGTATGAATGCATGAGTTGTCATAATGAGCATGAACATATATTCTAAATTGAATTGTGACAAAACTTGAAGAGTTTAGTGGCAAAATAAGATTGTAGTATATGCTAGTGTTATATTTTAAATAAAGCATGAAGATGCATGATCATATGTTTTTATATCAAAAATCTGAAAATGAAGCATGATGTTCAAATTTAGAAATTGGTTTTGAATATGACATGATTTGCATAAAGTGTTTGAGTTGCATTGCATATGCATAGATGATATGGAAAAATCAGTTCATGTGTAATGCAAGACCTAATCCTAACCATAAAATCGATACAAACATACTACTTGCATGGCCTAAACTATAGAGTTGGTATATGTGGACTGCACCGGATATCAGTATACTTTGTAATTATAACCACTCAATTTGAATTGCTAACCAAATCGGTATGTATGGTGACCAACTTTAGACAAGGTGTTATAATTTAGACAAGCATGCAGAAACCTCAAGTATGGTATTTTATAGCTTTTGGTATGATTTCCTAAGATTAGAGTATGGCATGATTTCAATCAATTGGTTTAACATTAATTGGATCATGTTTCGATTTGTTTGGTTGCTAATTTCTTGACTAATGCTTGCTGATCCCTTGTTGGTTAGTTGAACTATATTTACTTGTGATTATGTAGAATAGTTTGGTATAAATAAATGACTATATTTTCTCAAAACAAGAATGCATAATGTTGCATATGAGAGATCACCATATTTTCTGAAGTTATGGTCTAAGTTTATTGGAAGCATTTGAATTGAAACATATGTGGATTATGAAATATTCGGGTAGCGCATAGCGAGAGCTGTGTAGGCGCCATATTCGGGTAGCGCATAGCGTCGGCTGTGTAGGCGCCATATTCGGGTAGCGCATAGCAAGAGCTGTGTAGGCGCCATATTCGGGTAGCGCATGGCAAGAGCTGTGTAGGCGCCATATTCGGGTAGCGCATGGCAAGAGCTGTGTAGGCGCCAAATTCGGGTAGCGCATGGCAAGAGCTGTGTAGGCGCCATATTCGGGTAGCGCATAGCGAGAGCTATGTAGGCGCCACATTCGGGTAGCGCATAGCAAGAGCTGTGTAGGCGCCATATTCGGGTAGAGCATGGCCGGATTTATGCTTGGTGCAAGAACTTGTAATGCATGATAAACAAAGGAAAATATTTGCAAATTGATATACTTGAACAATTGTGCATATTTGAGAATTGCTAAGTTTGGAACAAAGCATGGTTAAACAATAGGGTTGCATAAGTAAATTGGATTGAACATTGAAGTCTAGTGCACATGAGCATTGCATATTATAAAATTTGGTTATGCTTGATTGTTATAGCTATTAATTGTTTCTCTAGCTTGCTGATTTTCTTTTATGGTATTTGAGCATTTCTTAAAGTGAATGTTGAATTTGTTTAGTTTTTCCTCTTGACTTGATTGCGGTGTTACTTTTTATAATTGTGTTAAATAGCTAATTGATCCGTGAGCTTTTAGATTGCATAACTGAATTCTTTCATAAATTTCTTATTTGCATCACATGCGAGTATATAGAAGACATGAGTTGAACAATGCTGGTAGTTGATATGCATGGCATGTATATATATTTTCTAAAACTGGTGCATGACATAATATGAAGCAAATTGACCGAAATAGGAGTTGGATGTAGATGAATCATTTGCGTGATATGAATGCACAGCTTTTCTCATGAACATATGACATGGATGCATTAGGTTGCACATGAGGCATGAAGATAATATCTGAAATTAAAGTATGGTTGATTTTAAAGCATTTGATTAAAAAGAATGAGATATAGTTGAGTTATGCATTGTAAATTTTATGTTTGATTGTCATAGATTGATTATAGTTGAAGCTAGTTTATTGGAATCTTATATTATTGTTATGGTCTATATTTTTGGTGCTCGGTGCTGTTTTGGTTCCAGTTGGTCGGATCTGGGGATAACTCGACTGGAACTGAATACCGCACTGGGAGATTTTCAATCTCTCATCTTTCCACTTTGTGGGTTCCAGGTACAAAACGCAAGGTAAGGAAATACGATTTCGAACATGAAGACTGCGAGACTCGCAACGAAGAAAAGTAAGTTATGTCATTGGTAATGTATATGTAACTATGTGATTATGTAAAATGATAGAAATCGCCTTGCGCTGATTAGCGCGGCGGGTTGTCGGCCCCGTTGTCGGGGTGTGACAATATTTGATTTCATGTCTGATTGGAATCCGACTACGTCGCATTGATTATGAACAATCGTTGAAGTTCGATTTGGACTTCCTAGATTAATCGCTATCACGTTACCGGACTTCTCTATAATATGTGTTTTCGATTTGTGTGGTTGAATTTAATGTTTGAATTGGGTTTTGAATTATGAGGGCATATTTAACGAGATAACGGGTCGGAGGTTCGAATTTGATTGTGAAATGATGAGATTGTGTGTTCTGAGAATGTGGAAATTGTCTGTAGCAAACATTCCAAATATGTGAGTACTGTGTGACTTGTTAATGATTACCAAGACTTAGGTGTTATCACCATTAAATATGCAAGCATAATTTAATTTGAACTTTTGTGGATTAATCCAGTCTGTTTAAATGGTTGTATAATTAAGCTAATTATAGAGAAGCGCGTCGTAAAATAACCGGTTACTGAACTTTGTACTTGACTTTGTATTGTTTCTGTTTCTTTTTGTTGCGACGTAGATTGACAGAACGACGGATGGATGCGAGGATGTCGTTCTGTCGTGTCGCGTGCCCGGACCGGCCGCCGGGGCGTGACAATATCCGAAGTTGTTACATCATAAAATTTTAAATTAGATTGGATAACAAAGAAATTCCTCCTCCAAAAAAATAGGCAGTATCCTTTAGTGCTCAACAATATAATATGGCATCGACCGTACGTTGCAATTTAGAAAGGATCATTATTTCATAATAACAACATAATTTTTAATAATACTTATTTAAATAATTTTTTAGTACCAAAGAACTTTTAGATATACAGCTTCTTTGAAGGATTGATTATATATCGATTTTGATACAATTTTAATGTCATTTAATATTTTTGAAAATTATCATTATATATATATCGAGCGAGTAGATTTTAAATAATATAATTAACGGTAAAACATACCGAAAACAGCCAGCTCCGGCTCAAAAGGAGTAAATAACATTAATTCCTGTTCTAACATGTTCTTAATCACGTAGACTTAGTCTGTATTGATTCACTAATTGTTTTTGTAATGAAACTATTTCAGTTTCGTAATGAAACAGATGGGTTCACCCACTTTTGTCAAAAAACACAATGTTTTTAGAGAAAAGGTAATATTCCCCCAGAGTCAATCCCCAAATAATCCCCAAACGTCCCGGACCACTTTCCAAACTGTTTTTAACTGTTTTTTTATAACTATCTTATATAAACTTTCCCGTTCTTTCTCTCCTCCGTTATATAAAATTTCTCTTCTCTTTCTCTCTCCTCAAATTTACCGATCCATCTTTGAAATCGATTTTGTCATCGTTATTCATCTCTTTCTCCAAATCTCTTCGACGGCCTCCTCTCCAAATCTCTCCAAATATCTGAAAACGATTTACCCGACGGCCTCCTCTCCGACAGCTTCCCCTCTGACGACTTTGATCCCGATCTGCCGCCTTAGTCGTCTCGATCTACAGCCCAAGGCCTTGCCACATGGCAATGAGGCATCGCTTGCCCGCCGATGCAAGCTCCTTGCATCTCTCCGCGTTATTCACTGAATTAAATGTTTCTAGACCAATGGCAACGGAGAGCACGCTTTGACCTTTGACTCTTTTGAATTTTTGGACGATTCAACGAGTGAGGCGAATTCATATCATCGGCGACCTAATCCCGCTCGCTATCTTATCTGCTTCTTGTTCGATTCAATTCTTAAGGGCAAAAAGTATACTAGACTTTATCAATAAATATCCGGCTAGTAGAGTTGATCAATGCATTTCTGAACAGGTACGAGTAAGGATTTTCCTATTTCCATATAGGTGCGAGTAATGATTTTCCTATCTCGAAAGCCAGTAGTACACCTTGGTTTAAGAGAGGCACTGGTGATGAAAGACATATGTACTGATAAATCAAGCATATTCATATCTTTGATCAGTTCTTGAGCATACCGAGCAAAAAAGGAAAATCGACAGATTAAAAAAGCACTTGCCGAGATCAGTGGATCGAAAGGTATCACTGATGATACAAAGAAAATAATGGATGCAATGCTTGTGGCAGCAGTCCAGCAGCTTGAAGGGGGGCAGATTGATGTGAGCACGATTAGATTGACTAATCCGCCGATGCAATGTTTGTAGTAGTGCTATATCGCTACCGATCCGCTGCTTCTGGCGGATCCTGATCTGATCTGGTAATATTTAGAGTCTGATCTGATTTGATCTAACAGATCAGCTGTCGATCTGGTCTGGTTTTGTAAATTTCTTATTTTTCTGATTTAAATTTTCAGGATTTATATAATAGAATTACATGATCTATACAGTATTTTATATGATCTACCAATCAGGTTAAAGGTTCTGTAGAGTATTTTACAAGATCTATTTAACATTTTTACAGGATATATTCAATAGTTTACATGATCTATGCATTGTTTTTCTTTTCTTTATTTTACAGTATCTGTTTAATAGTTTTACAGGATATATGCAATAGTTTACAGGATATGTGCAATTGTTTTCACATATCTCGTATTATCTGAATGTCTGTTTTTATTTACATTATTCGACATGTAAATTTTGCTGATTTAAAGTCTTCAATACATAATGATTTACAAAATTAGAATTTGAAATGCATTAAACTATTACATGATCTCTACTTAACAGTTTTATAGGATATGTCAGTTATTTTACAGGTTTTATGCAATAGTTTTATAGAATGTATCAATTATTTTACAAGTTTCATTTAATAGTTTTTCAGGTTTCATGCAATAGTTTTATAGGATATATCAGTTATTTTACAGGTTTCATGCAATAATTGTATATGATGTATCAGTTATTTTACAGGTTTTATGCAAAAGTTTTATATGATGTATCAGTTATTTTACAGGTTTCATTATATAGTTTTTCAGGTTTTATGCAATACTTTTATAGGATATATCAATTATTTTACAGATTTCATGCAATAGTTGTTCAACTATTTTTTCAGGATTCTGCGAACTTGAAGTTTTTATTAATTTGTTGATATCATTTTTTTTCTTTCAGCTAAACATGCTTGGAAAGAAGTTGGTATTATTAAAGAGGTGAGCCAAAGGCAGGAAAAAGGATCAATGGACTGTTCAATTTCTATTTTGTGCTTTGTCTACAATCTGATCACCGAGATGCCTCTAACTTTCACACATGTAAATTTTATAGTTTGCTTCTGTTAGTTTACAGTTTACATCTACGAATTTTACAGTATTGAAGTTTTATAGTTTGTACATGTTAGTATTATTTAAAAAGTTTCAGTTAATTTACAGGTTTTATGCAATAGTTTTATACGATGTATCAGTTAATTTACAAGATTATGACTTGAAGTTTGTGTGAAATTTGTTGATATCTTTTTTTTTTTAGCTAAACCAGCTTGGAAAGATATTGGACATTATTCATGAGAGGTGCCCAATGCAGGGAGAAAAATTAATGGATTGTGCAATTTTTGTATTGCGCTTTGTCTACAATTTGATCACTGAGATCCCTATAAATTTCACACAGGTAATTTTATTAACTTTTAAGTTTATAATGTAATTCCAATTTGTAATTTTATTCTCCCAGAAATGTAACTCCAATTTATAGTTTGTATATGTTATTTTGATAGTTACATGTGTCCATTTTACTGTATTGAAGTTTTGTAGTTCACATCTGTTAGTTGTATAGTCTTGCATCTACTAATTGTTCAGTATTGAAGTTTTACAGTTCACATCTGTTAGTTTTATATGTTATATCTGCTAATTTTACAGTATTGAAGTCTTGTAATTCACATATGTTGTTTTTATAGTTTGTATCTGCTAATGGTTCATAACTCCAATTTAGTTTTTTTTTTTTTTTTGCAGGATGATATTTTGAAAGAACGTATGGTTCTAGCGATGAAGCTTCTCACACATCCAAATAACGTGCACCAGAGAATTATGAAGTGACAAACGCCATTATTGTATTGATTGTTGTGAACAATTAACCTTGTTTATTGAAGTCTTGTTTGTGGTTGTGAACAGTTATGGTTGTGAACAGTTATGGTTGTGAACAATTATTGTTTATGGTTGTGAACAGTTGTTGGTTGTGGTTGTGAACAGTGTTGTTGGTTGTTACTGTTTGTTTATGGCTGTGAACAGTTAATTTTGTAATTAGTGAAATTTTATAGTTTGTATATGTTATTTTGATAGTTTCAGGTGTCCATTTTACAGTATTGAAGTTTTGCAGTTCACATCTGTTAGTTTTATAGGTTGCATCTGCCAATTTTACAGTATTGAAGTTTTGCTGTTCACATATTTTAGTTTTATAAGTTGCATCTGCTAATTTTACAGTATTGAAGTCTTTGTAGTTCACATATGTTAGTTTTATAGTTTGCATCTGCTAATTTTACAGTATTTAAGTCTTATTTTACATGATACCGATCAATATATAAATATTAAAAATTGAGGAAAAAAAATTCCGTAAAAAATAAAAAAAAATTTAATTTCGAAAAAAGAAAAATTCAATTTTGATGCAAAAAAATTAATTTTGCACAATTTTGAGTGTTATTTGTAAATAACTACAAGTTTGAGAAGTGGTTAGTTTTTCAAATCTTCTAGAAGCCGTCAATTTTTCAAGTACAGCCGGAAGTACAGTATTTTTGCAAGTTGCTAACTGTTTGCAACTAACTTGGGGACCACTTCCAACTAACTTGGATTGTTAGATTTTTAAACTACTTATTATACATGATTTGTTGTTGAAGTTACAGTATTGGTTATAGAGTTTTACAGTATTCGCGCAAGTCAAATGACAGTTTTTTTGGGGAAAAACTGGGGAAAGAAGCTTGGGGACAATTAGTCGCTTCCATGTTTTTAATCAACGTGACTTTTTGTATCTCCTGTTTTTCGCATGCATGAATCTATTTTTTTTTTTTTTAACTCAACCGTTCAAAATAATTTTAAACGGTTCAGATTTTGAAGAGAAAAGAAGAGCAATACAAAAGATTTCATCTCCTAATGTTATATTGTTAAAAAGCATTTCAACAGTTGAAATGTAAAAATTATATAACGTGTTCCTGCTTTTGTAAAAGAAGAGTATAATATTTGGTTCCTACTTCCGATGCAATTTAACTTGGATCGATCGTAATTTATTCTAATATAATATATATATATATATTATTCTTTAGAACGAATACGAGGGACACTACTGGTGCCGTTTGTTTTTTGTGACAAACAATCCCACATTTTTAATTATATTTCAAATTATGAAATTTAAATACCGATTTGAAACTATTGATCCTGTTTATTTTTAGGAGACATGCTTTCATGTTAAAATTAAAATATTTATTGGTTTTGTATTGGATCAAGTGGTAGAAAAAAATAGAACGAATAAATCAAACTAATTAATAGCAGAGAGAGAGGGAGTACATGTTGTTTCTTTTAAGTGTAGCCTGTAGGCCGAAAAGCAAGGTCTGGGGAGAGAAGAAAACTAGTTTCCCTCTCCTCTCTGTTCTTAATAATTTAACTTGGATCGTAGTAACCGTTAACCGACGCGGCCAATTTAATTTAATGTTTTTGTCCTGGATTTGATTCAGGGAGTAGCAAAGCAATCTTCTCTTCTATCAATTTCGGTTCGCTATATATAATTCTCTCTCAATTCTGAGATACTGAAACTGGAGATCTTTTATATCAATCAGATCAGATTTTTTCTTGTCAAGCTAGTCTGGTTCCAATTGACTTTCCTCATTCCGAAAGTACTAATTTGTTAGAAAACGAAGAGCATAATTAAGCACTTGTGGTATGTAGTAAAGTAAAGAAATGGCCCATTAGAACTTTGGTCCACGCAAATTTCATCATAAAAAGACAAGGTTTAATATTCTTGACAGCCCGCCCCGGCCCAAAAAAATAAATACCCTTTCTGATCTAACATGTTAGTTTTTTTATCTATTTTTGTTGTTCAATTAATTTGTCCATACTGTATTTATTATGATTGATATACTACGACAACCTTAATAAGTGTAATAGTCAGCAATGTCAATAAGGGACAAATTTGGGGTTGGAGGGAGGATGGAGGGAAGGGATCGATGTAAAAAACTCACAATGTGACCGGACAAGTTACGGCATGGCATGGTACGTGTGTTGGTCACATGTTGTGCGTGACTCAGGCGTCGCGTGTTGTGTACATTTACTTGCTGTGAAAATCGTCTATTGAGTATTATTGACATTATAATCAATAGTAACATTTTTATCAATATTAATTATACACCTTTAATTATTATTTTCTCCTCCAAACTACTACAACTAGAAGGAATTGGAAGTTTTTGCTGAAGACAATACGGGTGCTATGGATACAAAAACAATAATCATGTATAATTTGATGCAATACAAATAAGACAGTATGACAATTTAAAAAACAATAAATATTTTTGAGAGAGAAAGTCTTGCGTACCTCCTTTTTGAACAGGAAGCTAGAAAATCAAACTCGATCGTCCAGCTAGTTTTTTCCATGTTTTTTCCAAGACTGCTGCAATGGCACCTCGGCTACTACATCTGTTAAGGGTACGAGCATTGACCAGAAACAGGGATCTTCATTAGCTCCGGCCTCCGCTTTGAGGTTCTCGGTCGCATTGTGCATGGAGGCTGACTTGCCTTGTGTCCTCTGCCATGCTTCGGCACGAACTTGCCTTAATAATTAATCCATCATTGAAGTCATCCTTGCAGAAATCTTTGATGAAAAGGATCTGCGCCTGGCGCACTAAAACCACACACACAGTATAGATCCATGGTTCAATTCAGAAGGGACGCGCACCTTCTTCATTCAGAAGTTGTACCTTCTCATATATTAATTTCATTACTCAATTGCAACTTGTACGTCGACTTGATCTTTTCATCACAATATATTAAGTCCAGTTGTGCACAGATCTCAGCAACAGGTGGACTTTCAGTTCACTGAACAAAATAAAGCACGTGAGCACGTGAGCACGTGTATTTAAATTTGTAAGACAATACAAATTGAGAGCAATAATTAAGCCAATGAAGCTAGGTGTTTTCGGTTATGACTGACAAGCCACGTTATGCGGATTTAAATGTGTGGAATGCTAACCCCACCCTTTCAATCAAGAGTATGCAGGCAGCCTGGAAATGGGAAATGAGACGTTTTGATGGGCATTTCACATCAAAATTCGCACGTTCTTTGAATTGCACAACAATCCACGTTAATTGGACTAATTACTCTCACGACATCAAAAGGTTAAACAATAATACCTTTAATCAATGGGTCCCACTGTCATATGTTTCTTGTTGTCTTCGCCCCTTTCTCTTCCATATTTTTGATTTGTTTCTCTAGTCTATTTCGTTTCGAATCTGAGAGCTCGAGTGAATCAGTTGAAAACCGGACTTTTCTTCAGTATGGTTCAGCGATTTTTTCCTAAAATTTGGCCTGTTAAACTGGTTTTTACCGGTCCAAAAGAATAAATGATTTTTCGAAACAACCAAATCGGACTGGTGACCGGGTTCGGGTTTTTGCGGTTTAACTGCCGGTCCAGTCCGGTTCTGATAACACTGACAGATACACGATTTGCTTTATCTTTTGATTATGTATCAATTATTTATATAATTTTGATGTTGTTGAATAATTTCGTCAATACTGTTAAATTAGTATATATCGACATACTGTTTGTAAGTTTTAAATAATAATAAATGATAAAACTTACATCGAAGTTTATTATTTTCAAGCATTACGTAGATAGATTAAATATTGATTATATTCTAACTTTGAGAAAGAAAATGCGATTCAACTTTGAGAAGAAACATAGACTCAAAAATGATGGTTTCCCGACCTTAGTGGTAATGCAACGCGTCAACCGGGATTACTAGTCT
Source organism: Carex parvula (assembly GCA_025461045.1). Classification (NCBI taxonomy): domain Eukaryota; kingdom Viridiplantae; phylum Streptophyta; class Magnoliopsida; order Poales; family Cyperaceae; genus Carex; species Carex parvula. Next base: position 163,863 of record JAJGRW010000353.1, on the reverse strand, counting down.
GTTAGAAAAGGATTAAAGGAACACCATAAGCACTTCTGGAAGCAGTTGAAGTAAATACATGGCCCATTAAAACTTGGTCCACGCGAATTTCATCACCAAAAACTAACTTTGATCCTCCCTTTTGATACTAAGGTTTTGCTAGAAACAGGTACAAAGGAGAGTATCGTAGAGGAAAGAGAACCAATGTCTGGAACAGAGTTGGTGGTACCAGTTGAGATTTGAGGACTCGACCTAGAAGACTGCAACAGATTTTTTTATATGTTTTGCTTTAGAACAGTCCAGTATTTTGATATATGGCTTTTGTTGCTACTTAGTTTTACTCAGACTATGCAATCCATGTAATAGGTTTAGATTTGTCTATGGTTTTTTGTATGCATCTAGTGTGTTCTGTTGAATTTGTAGGTACCTGAGAGGTGGTACCAATTATAGAAAGAAAAATCGGCCGATTCGAACCGGAATCAGCCGAGTCGGAACGGAATTGGAGGACACTTTCGACCGAGTTACGCGGCGGCCGATTTTTCAGAGAAAAACCGGGTTAAACAGTGGTCAATTGGCTGATTAAGCTAGTCTTGACCGATTCTAGACTGATTCTCACGATTTGAGAGCGGTTCCCTCCCAGATTTGCCGATTCTGCCTTTCCTTTGCGCCATTATTGGAAGAAGAGTTCGATTTAGGAAGAAACAACGAAGGGACTTGTAGAGAAGAAATACAAATTAGTACATCTTAAATAGACTTGGTGTACATGGTTCATCAGGTATAGAAATAAGAAAAAACATTTGGTCTATAGTGTACCTTGTGCAACGAAAAACTTTGGTGGGTAGATGGGACCACTTGTAAGATTTAATGACATATTTATGATGACTCCGCCCTTTTTTTCTCAACTCCATTTCGCTCCTCATTGGACCATCTATTTCCACGGTTTTTTTGCATTTTTTATTTGTTTTTTAATTGTTTTTTCATGTTTTCTACCTCATTTTTATTTTCTTTTCTTCATTTATTTTTTTCTATACATTTACTTTTTTAGGAATGAAAAGTATTTCATTTACCAATTTTTTTTTTCTATTTTTTAGTACAAAACTTGCTTCTGCAAAAAAAAACCGATTTTTCGATCCGATTCAGCCTATTTCGACCAATTCATCCGATTTCGATTCTACGGTCAAGTGACCGATTTTGATTTTGATTTTGATTTTTCTTTCTATGGTACCAACCAAAACAATGTAATGGTTTCTTGTTTTTATAAAAGAAAAGGTGGGATATATATCCACTTATCTCAAAAAATTAAAATTTTTAATAAAAGGGAAGTGTTGTGAATCAATAAAATATTTATCTAGAAGATTGGAGAATGTGTGAATCGGATACAAGCATTTTACTAATATAAAAGTTGCATTGATTATTTTAGGCATAATTGGCATAGTGGTTAGTTATTTAGCATGTTCTGTTTAATTAGTGGGTAGATTAGTGCATAATTTCTTTATTTAACTGCATTTTTTTAATTTTAAATAGAGATATACTAGAATGTAATTTGATATAGAAAAAATTAACAAATTTGCATTGTTTTACACCTCTCTCTTCTATCTTTCTTTGACATACTAGCGCAGGTGGTGATGTATTGTATATTGACGTGGCGGCTCTTCTCCACTCCTCCACTTGACCAGCAACCGCTCGTTGGATCTCCTCCACAGTCCGTTCCTAGGGTCTCCTCTGCAATTAGCTTCTCAGCTCGGGCTCAGCTGCTATAGTAAGTTACCTAGAACTCTATTTTTTTTCTAATCCGCTCCTCGGTTTGGACTCATCTCGGCTCTAGCTCAGCCGCTATGGATGAAATTGATACACTTCTCATTATTTCCTAACCCTGACAAAATACTGGATCCATACATCCTTGCTCCAAAACCTATCATTTGACTTCAAATGACGAATCAAAAACGTTGAAACCGATCCACTTCACAAATGATATGTTTACATTTCAAATTTATTAATTTCTAAATAAATTTAGTATGAATTGATCAAGCAGTAAAAAACCAATGTAACTTTTTTAGATCCCTAGCAAAAAAACCAAAAGGTAAAGCTTCCTCTTTCCTTTTTGCCGGAAAAGGGAATTAATAATTAATGTGCACGTCAGTACATTCTTTGAAATACAACATGACGTATTACATTTGTATGAAAGTTTGGACGAAAGATTTTACTTTCTTAGTAAATATTACACTGTTGAAAAGATGGAAGTAATAAAAGCCAGCTGCACAAACATGAAATACTGAGTTAACAAGGGAACTTTTGACGCTATATATTGTTATAAGCTTTACTATTTAACTTTTGGTTTTGGTGACTCTCATCTATAACATAAATCACTATTTTGTTTCGTGTGGTGTTTATTTATGTTTTACACAATTACCATTTTACCCTTCTCCTTAATACCCTGTTTGGTTTGGTGACTCTCATCTATAAGCTTTAGAAGGTTACACGAGGTTAATACTCAAAACTCAAATTAAATATCCATCCAAACAGGGAAGCATCAGATCTTTCCCTCCCCTTCCATCTTTCCTGTGGTCCCTATCCATCCACACTTGAGAGTAGGTCCGATGGCATCGGACCTACTTTGGTTCGATGGGTTTAATCACCATCGATTTGCTTTAAGATGCGTGCAGAATGCTTTAAAATTCGTACGTATCTGTTTCAATTTTCATGCACATAATCTTAAATTAGATCGGACGGTCATCATGCTTGTTGAACCTAAAAGTAGGTCTGGGCATCGGACCTACTCCGTTCTCATCCAACAAAGCTATGGAGATAATTGAATGCACATTCAACGACACATCATTTTGTATGCACTGTACTCATCCACTCAAGTTCTCCCACAACTCAATAAACAACTTTAACCACTAATACTTCATATTTCAAGGGGGGAGGGAGGTAAGTTATATAAAAATAAAAATAAAACTTTTATATACATAATTAAAAAATTAGAATTATGAGGATGACTTAGCCACCTTTGGAGATCCGCCCCTACAGTCACTGTTTTGACTTACGAACGAACGACACTCACCAGTACAACCTTGAGTGCAATAGGAGTACATATATCACGTCTCTGTTTCGTTTCAATTTGATCTGACTGAACGTGATATTGATAGATCTAATGAATAAACATGAGAACTCTTGTTGAAAATGGAAGTCTTACATACCTCTTTTTTTAGCATGAAGTCGTCAAAATCATCGAGGAGAAGCTCTTTGGATTTTGCCGGACACTGCTCGCTGCAATGGCAGCTCAGCTCCGTATTACATCGTTTGTGTATTTGCAGCTCCAGTGATTGCACTAGACCCTTGTTGGTTATTTGCCGCTCCTCGGCTGCTACAATCACGCTTTGATACCGGGAAGTTGAATCTCCAATTTTGTGAGCTCCTTGGTCCTGGTGTGCAGATCTTTGTTGTCATGGAGATAGGAGTATCCCATATTGACCACATTGGTAATGACGGCAGATGCGAACCTCCCTCCAATAAACAACTCAGCTCCTGTCATTTTTAGAGAAACAAACAGCAAAGAAAAAGAGAGGGAAGAAACTGAGGGATAAGGTTGTCGTCAATGGGGTGTATGGGGAAGAAAGAGTTACAGGGAAGGAGAGGGGATATCAAAGGAGAAATATGTGGATATAGAAGTTCAGAGAAATATGTGGATCCAGAAATCAACAGAGTAATGTCTTTAGAGAAGTATGCATCTCATATGTAATAGATTAATTGCGACAATGACCTTTCAAGATATGTGGACACCTATCTTTTTTCGGTGGTGCATCTCATTGAACGAGTGAATCCGAATTAAAATTACAACAACATTACTTCAAAGCAATTAAAATGTAATGATATTGAACTACCTTATTTTATCATGTGTTGGTAAGACCGTACGGAAGAGCAAAACATTTACTACTACAGAAATGGTAATTCTACACTACATATTGTAGACGGTTTTGCCAATTTTATATGAAAACCGTGTAGCTCGAAGGTTTTTTCTGAAAGTCCGAAAAGACCGCTGGAATCATACACTGATATTTATTAAAGAATCAGTGTATAATTGTTCGGAAAAAAGGCCGTGTATGATTTATTAGATAGCTACACGGATATTTAACAAATATCCGTGTAGGAATAGAGACACGGATTTTGATAATAAATCCGTGTAGAAAGATTACCGTTGTACACGGTTTTTAAGCATAAATATCCGTGTATCATTTGTAGAGAGCTACATTGATGGTTAAGTATAAATCCGTGTAGAAAAGTGTAGGGTTTTGGTATAAAATGCCTTCTCCTTCCCGCGCCGTATAAAAGTCTTTCTCCTTCCCGGTACGTCCCAGCGCCGTTTTGATCAAGTAATTTAACAAACGGAAATGTTAGTGTTTGCAATTCATAGGTAAATCAAGGTTCTCCTGTATAACCTTAGGAAGAGAGAAAGACCGGTCACTTTACATATCGCTTATGATCAACTTTGACAATTATTTTCACGGTTAATAATTGAAATTTTGATTTAGGTTTATCAATTATGTCAGATCGTTTATCTATCAAGATAAGCCGCTATCTTTGGAGCTCATCTATCAAGACGAGCGATGTGATATAATTGATAACCTACATCTCGACTTCACATGTGAATTGCTTCATTTCTGGCATGTATCTCCTTCATCTCTGGCATGTATTTTCCGTTTCTTCCTCTAATTGTTACTTATTGTTGCTTACTTACTAATCATTTATTTTTATTTACAGATTGTGATGAACTTTCCGATGAACAGCATGTGATGAATTTCATTTTCTTTTTATTTTCACTATATTTTATTTGACACTTTACAAAAACATGTTTTTTCTTGGTTAGGTTCCAAAGAAATGGATAAAACTAACTTTCAATAATAAAACATGTTCTTTAAATTAAATTATGTTTTGATCACTTGTTTTTGGCGATGTAGAAATGGCATGTTGCAGTGCATTGTTGTTTAATTTCTTACACAAACCCCCTTTGAATAAGATGTGGTTTGCGAAAGAATTTAAACAACAACGTAAGAACACTGCAACATGTCCATTTCTACATCGCCAAAAACTTGGGACTAAAACACAATTTAATTTTCAGAAAATATTTTATTAGTTGAAAGTTAGTCTGACCCATTTCTTTGGAACCTAACCAAGATAAAGCATGCTCTTGTAAGTGTTAAATAAAATATGAATTTATCCATATTAGTAATGTTCTATTAGTGAATTTAGTAATGTTCTTGTAATGTTTTATTAGTGAATTTAGTAATTTTTGTGAATTTTTAGTAATGTTCTTGTAAGCATTTTTCTTGTAATGTTTTATTAGTGAATTTAGTAATTTTTGTGCTGTAATTGTAAATAAGGAGATGAATTTATGAATTTTTTAATGCTATTATGGATTTGTAATGCTAAATATGAATTTATGAATTTATGAATTTTGTAATGCCAATTATAATTTTTGTGCTGTAATTGAAAAACTGGATGTCAAATTATCTGAAAAACTGGGGGTACACTCAATATTGAATTTTGTAGCAAAATTAGCTAGCAAAATTGGATGCTAGCCCAGAAAAAAAAAATCTAAAAAAATATATAGGATAATCATACACGGATATTTATCTAAAAACCGTGTATAAAGAGTAATTGTACACGGATATTTGTTGAATATCCGTGTAAAATAGCGACACGGATTTTTTTTATAAATCCTTGTAGAAAAGATGATCATTGGACACAGTTCTTAAGTACAAATAGCCGTGTATGATTTGTTGAGAGCTACACGGATTTCTTAATGAATATCCGTGTAGAAAAGTCTTTGTAGGATTTTGGTATAAAAGGCCTTCTCCTTCCAGCGCTGTTCTTTTATCAAGTAATTAATACTGTCTCTCTCTCTGAATTGAATGCTGATCTCGTTTCTGCAAAGACTAGCAGCTGGGATTATCTGAGATCTTTGAAGTTTGTATTTTTCTCCTCTCTATCTTTCTAAGGTTAGTGTGTATATATATATTTTCCTTTTCTTCATCTAATTTTATGTGACTTATTATTACTTATTCAGGTCATGTGTAATTAGTGTATTGTTGTCCAATAACTGACCAATTGATGCTTTTAGGTCCTTACCCATTCAAAATTAATCCAATTGGTGGTGTTTGGTTGTGGACTAAAGTTAAGGTGGCCTAAGTTGTTATTCCAACTTAGGCCAGCCTAAATTATTTATGTTTGGTTGAGGTCTAAAGTTAGACCACGGCTTAAAATATTCCTTGTTTGGTTAGAGTTGGTGGAGGACTAAAGTTTTGGAAGCCTAAGTTAGTTAATTATTAATAACAAGATACTAATTATATAATATTAATTATTAATTATAACTATAATATATTATAACATTTTTATAATAATTATTTGATATATTATCAATATAAGATATTAATTATATAATTATATATTAATAATAAGATACTAATTATATAATATTAATATATTAATAATATAAGATATTAATTATATAATTATATATTAATAATGATACTAATTATATAAGATTAATATATTAATAATAACTATAATATATTATAATATTATTATAGTAATTATTTAATATATTAACAATATATGATATTAATTATATAATTATATAATTATTAATAATAAGATACTAATTATATAATATTAATATATTAATAATAACTATAATATATTATAATAATTATTTAATATATTAATAATATAATTATATATTAATAATAATTATTAATAAAAAATACTAATTATATAATATTATTATAATAATTATTTAATATATTACAATATAAGATATTAATTATATAATTATATACTAATAATTATTATTAATAATAATATACTAATTATATACTAACAATATATTATTACTAATTAATGAGAAGAGGGGTGAAATGGTTGAAGGTGAATGACAGTGGGCCCCGGTGGCGTAAAATTGAAGCCTAAATTTAAGGCACCTCAAGAGGTGGTTTAATTTAGGCCCGTTTAATTATATAAAAATTTCTGGTAAATTGATTTGGAGCATTGGATCAAGATCTGAGATGGTAGACAGGAATGAATTACAATTGGATTCAGGCTCTACTATGTACGCTAATTGAATAATTGTTTAGGCAACTACTTCATAAAACAGTATTTGTGAAATTAATGTTGAAATTAATACTTTGGTTATAATCAGGGGTGGAACTAGAAAATTTAGATAGAGGTAGCTGAAAAATAAAATGTAAATATATATAATGTGGGAGATGAGACTTGAACCCAAAATCTCCCACAACTAAGTGAGCAACTTTAATCACTAGACTACAAGTAAATATTTGTCATTTAATGAGAGGGACTAAGTTATATAAACACATAAGAAAACAGAAAATCCAATTAAATTTTTATATACATAATTAAAAAATTAGAATCATGCGGGTGGCTTAGCCACCTTTGAATTACGGATGAAAAATTTAGAATAATGTTATTTTAAATTAGTATTTGTGATGTAGTATGGTAAAATAGTGGGCTATTTGTTAATATAATTATTGGGCTAAGCACATAAGTGTTTTGGGCCACAGAAGGTAATATTGATATTGTAAATATAATAATTAAATTAAAATTTTGAAGGAGAAAATATGAAATATAATAACAGTTGAGAGGTACCTAAAATCTTCGTACTGTTAAAAAATAAAAAATAAAAAACAGTTGACTGCATCCCCAATATAATTAATTTAACACCATAAAATAAACCTCTAACAGCTAGCTAGTAAAGCTACATACAAAAGAAGAATGAAATCCAGTAGAGTATCAAGCTATAGTATCAGTACCAATACCAGCAAAAGAAGAAGATTTATCAATTAAAAGATAGTATGAAATAAAAAAAGTAAAGGAAATCACAATGAAATACTGAATTCTTGGTAATTGTAAGAATAAGCCATATATGTTGCTACTGGATGAAATAAAAGGCAAAATATATGGTAACATTTGTTGACGTCTATGTTGTTCGAATCTCGCTTACGACTTCGAATTTTTTTTTTAAAAAAACATTTATTTTTTCGGGCGAAATGATGAGGTGGCAATTGGTTTACTAGCGGCGGAAAGCATGGAGTCATGGACTACTACTTGAAATAATGTAACCAAATCTAAGTAGCCTATCATATAGCTTTTTTACACGTGTCCCCCAATTTAATTTATGTGACTTTGAGCCAGTGGTGTAAAAAACATATGTTTAGATCTTAATCGGTCGATTAGTTGTTAACAGTGATCAAATCGTCACAAATTTTTCTAATTAATTGGCCGATTATTTTCAATTATTCTCAATTAATCGCATGGTGATACCTGTTTATTTGACGAACGCATATCGTTATTTACAATACTGGTTTCAGCAAAGGACTGAACCGGCCTATAGGAAGAGGAGTGCATATCCTCTGAGATATCTCATCTTTTGCGTGACCGATGTGTTTGGTGTCTATTCGGGATAATGTAGGGTCAGTATTATTTGAGCTTTGAGATTCGTGCAAAACGTATTTAAACAGTTGAGATTTCCCAAGATATCTCAAAGAATGCGAAATGTAGGTAGAGGAGGATGAGGATGACTTTGGTCAATTCTATTTTCGCACGAAAGATGGAACGCCCGTTTTCCTCAATACTATTTGTCCGGAAAAATTTCACATCTAAAAAATCACAAAATGACGTACGTAGTTCTTCAGGTGCAAAGAGGGGAGAAAAATAGCTTAATGGAAAGTTCTTGCATTACAATTTAGTCCAGAGAAAAAATTGTTTTCAACCCCTAAACTTTTAAGTTTGATTTAAATAAAATCATAAATTATTTTTATAGGTTCAAACAGCCCCTTCAACACTTTAAACCGCAATTCTTTAAAGTCTTAAACGGTTATTTTCTTTTTTTCCTCATCTGCTTCTTTTTTTTTCTTTTCCATTTCCACTCTCAATATCATGTTCTCCTCTCCTGGCCAAAATAGAAATGCTCAACCCTCAAGCTTCCTTCCCTCTAATTATCATTCTTCCCAAATTTTATATCTATTAATTAATTTGTAACGGTTGTAACGGTTTCTTACAATATGAATGAAAATTAAGAATCATGACATTGTAACGGTTTCTTAAAAAAATAATTAGCACTGCAATTATGCTTTGTATTTTATGTTATTTTAAAAATAGTTTTTGATGATTATTTTATGTTTTTTTAAAAAAAATTGTCAATAACTTTTTTTAGTATCAATATATCTGTTGGCGACAATTCACCTCCAGCCATCAAACAAAAATTATGCTTAAATTGTATTTAATATTTATAAATAAATATTCAGATTACCAAAAATGAAAAAAATATAAATATAAACCTTCACATCTTAGGTTCATGCATGGTTCCGATTATTTTGATGACATTTTTATTTTTTCAACAATGCTCTATATTCCATGTACATGAGAATTCATAAATGAATATATACTTAAAAAACTATGCATGATTAATTGTTTGGTTGTAGTGTGGAACAAATTGTGGAAAATTATAGTTTTTTTTACTATTATCATGTTTTGAGAATCTTGATATCAATATTAAGATTTTATTAATAATTATTGATATGATCTAAATAACCAAATTTCTCACATTTGATTTGTCACGTTCTAGAACATATTTTATTAGTTCATCTATTTTTTAGAAGTTGGATGTGGTTTCTGTACTTTCAAAATTGACTATTTAGACTTATTAAAGTTTATTTTAATACAAATTGAATTAAAACTTCATAATTAAGGTTTAAATAAATATTTTTTACTGAGAATAGTTTGGTTAGAATTGAGTATACCTGATAACACCAAGTAATTTTGCATAGATGAAAATTCTCCAGATTTGGTGCTTATAAGTTATACTCATTGAATGACTTGTTGGAGCACTTCTTTTCACTTTACTTTTCTCGGCTTCTTGGGCCTAAATTGAATCCATATTAGGCAATTTGAGGCCCGATTGCATGTGTAGATTTATAAGAGTCATGACAACTTGATACCATACCAGTTAGGTATGGCCTAATAAAATATCCTTTCATTATCTTAATCTCATTGTACTGATATGCACTTTTTAAAATTAATGCAGATGCCATTTTCCTTTTTCCGATGGAATAAAACAAGTTTCAGGAGAGTGAATAGATTGAAACAAATAACCATGCAATTAAATAGAACAAAGGACAACATAAACATAAAATCAGTCCTTAATTTGACGAGTAAAAAGAGTAACTGTGTGCATCAGAATTTATTAATCAAATAACTAATAATCAAATCAAAACAGTTTTTTTATGAGGACAACTTAAAAGGACGATATGACATTGACAAGCTTGTCAATATTGATAGAAGAAGATCCATTACTCTTGATGCAAAGAGATGCTTCGTGTTTCAAAGCTCTCATTCTTTGCCGAATTTCAGCACCCTCATCCTCTTTCATTAACCGTTTGATCGCCTTTTCAATTTTCCCTCTCTTTAGTTTCCCCTCTAACCCGATACTAACCTTCCAAACATGCGTTACACATCGAGCATTCCCCATTTGATCGGCAAACTGGGGCCTACAGATCATGGGGACCCCTTCACAGATAGCCTCAAGTGTCGAATTCCAGCCGTTATGTGTCCAGAAGGCGCCAACTGCAGCATGAGCCAAGACCTCCTGTTGTGGGGCCCAACTGATTATCTTCCCATGGCCACTTGTTGCCTCAATGAACCCGTCTGGCAATTCAACATCATCCTTTCCGATGATTGAACCCGGTCGAACCACCCAAATAAAAGGTTGGCCACTGTTTGCCAAACCCCAAGCAGTCTCGATGAGCTCTTCGAAGTTCATGCAAGCGATGCTACCAAAACTCACATAAAGCACAGAGCTGACAGCTTGCTTGTCCAACCACTCTAAGCAACTACAATCTTGTTCCAGCAAACTGCTTCTGGCCGGCGGAGTGAACTTATGGAGAGGACCAATACAAAACACAGGAACTGGCATAGCTTTTCGGAACTTCTCCACCTCTGTACTTTCAATGGCATCGAAAGTGTTTGCAATGACTCCCGAGGATGTTCTTATAGCATCCATAGCTTGTGTGAATTCGTCACTTATCACTTCATAGCTGCAATTGCCAAAATGCGGCAAGTCCCTCATTCTGAGAGGGGCAAGATTGATTACTGGCATGTTCAATTGTGACTCTGTTCAAATATGATTGGACAAGATAAATTGATTACAATAATGGACATATGTTAGTCTATAGCATTTTTATGTTCAGCAAGAAATTTATACTAACCTTGCACTGGTATGAGACCTTTCTGGACCAATTGAGGATATGCCAAAAACCAATTTAGAGTGGCTGCACTACTGGTCCTAAGTACAAATGTCGGAACTCCAAGCCTATTCGCAAGATATTGCAAGTTGTACCAGTGTGTGTCCCGGATCAAGCACGCGACAGGCTCTTCATTTTTGTCAGAAATAACGCTTGTCAAACAATCATAAAATAGTTGCTCACAACTATTGTTCCAAGCTATGATTTGATGCACCGCGTCATCAACTAGGGATCCAAACCGGTTTGATATTTCTCCATCTTCGACCAAGATGAAGCGGTACGAAGGATATCTGGTGGAATCAATGGAGTTGAAGCTGGTGTGAAAGATGGTGATAGAGAAGCCGCGAGAATGGAGAATTGCAGCAATCTCTAACATGGGATTAATGTGGCCTTGATAAGGCACTGGAAACAATAGCACTCTTTTTCCCATGAATTCTTTGGTGAGTGATCCTTGGATTGAAAATGGAGGTGGCAAAGCCAAAGAAAATAGATGCTACATATATCTTGCAAAGCTCTGCACATGTTAGATGTTCCCTATGTAGGGATATTCAACTTAATATAACAATAACACTATGTCAGTGACTTTTCCATTAAATTTGTCATAATTAACAAATTAATATTATAAATGTATTTATTCTTATAACAGTGACTTTAATTTCCATCGAAATTTGAATCCTAGTTAATAGAGAGTCCATATAATGTTGATTGCTAATATACTTTTAATTTTCTATTCTTGCACTATTCTGAATAATGATGTTATTTTTCATTAAAGTTATTATTACTAAAGACAATATGTTGTATGAAATAGTATTAAATAAGACACTGTCTTGATATTCACAGAGAATATTTAAATATTAATTAGAGCAGAGGAACAGAGCATACAGAGAAAAGATATATTTTTTTCATTCACTATTTTGAATAACAGTTTTCTCATATCACTTTTTCATATATCATTATGTATCATACTTTTCTTAACTATTAATTAATTAATCTTTTGAACTATATCTTAAATATTATATTGCTAAACAATCCTAAAGATATATATAGAAAGATTGCGCCTATCACACTCCATTATTAGGAGAGTCAAGTCAGAAGAAAAGACAAACTTAACAGCAACGCGGCGTAATTTTTTCAACTTGGTTAGGCAACCGACCCCAATTTAATTTATTGGTGCACATGCAATCACGTTTCTTTCTGACGAAAATAAATCAAGTAATAACACGACTAATAGCACCTATCTACATCAGAAAGACAAAAGCAAATAAATATCCTTCACACAAAGTGATGACTGATGAGCCACATCTAGAGTTGGAAAAATGGAAAGATGGAGCCGGCTCCGTCACGGCACGTGACGTACTGTGACTTGTGTATCGTGTATCGTGACCATTCGATTATCTTTTGAAAATTTGACACGGCACGACACAATACGTAGTCACGCGAGTCATGTATAATTATGACCGTTAGATTTTGATCAAATGTTGAATCTTGAATAAACGAACCTAAATAATGAAAAATTAGTTAAAATGTGACCAATCATGTTTGGACACAGCACGTTTGATCACGACATGTTTGGGTATGGCGTGACCATTCGCGTGCCGTGACCAACTCTCGATATTTTGGTCACGATATGTGAAAAATTAACTTGGTCACGGCATAGCACAACACGAGACCAAAGTCACAGTGTGTTAGTCACGGCACGGCACGTTTTTCCAACTCTAGCCACACCGGCAAAAAAAAAAAGGAAGAAAGGGCTAGACGCTATATAACAAGTCGCACTACAAGAATGAGACAGTATCCGCGAGGATAAAAAGTGACTATCTGCAAGGGTATACCGACAGAAATATGCTTTTTCTATTAGCAACGGAAGTATCCGCGAAGGTCGCAGATACTGTCCCATTATTGTAGTGTCGTTTGGGGGGGAAATCGGAAGAAAAAAAAAATAGAGATCTGGACGCTATAATGAGTTCAGGCCTGGATGTCAAAAACTCCAGATTCATCCAAATCTGGCCATTGGTGTCTCTGTTCTCTCACTCTCTTGCTTATTTTAGAAATTTCGAAGTAATAATTATTTTATTTTATTTATTTACAGTATTTTTCAACTCATTTGTTGTAAATAATTATTATTTAGATTTTGTAATTAATTGTTTATTGTGTAGATTATTTTTTCAGAAATAATGAATCATGATATTAATAATGATTTTTGTCGGTGGTGAAATTCGATAAGGTCAAAGGAGCGTGAAGTATAGTGTTAGTCCTCGGTATTCATTTCGTGCAATTGATAAACAAAATTTGGCATTTGAATGATATGATTTATCGTCAGCTTGGATATTTCGAGAATGAATGCAACCTAAATTTTTTTGCTTAGTGTAATGTTGGTACAACAACTGGTCGTTATTATGAAATAGTAGAAATCGTTTCCAATGATGATTTATGAGCAGTTAATGAGTGCTGGAACCTAATACTGTGTCATTGATTTGTACTCTGAGTTGGTTCCATTCAGGAGCGAAATGCAACTCCAGCTATATAGTATGATACCTGAGACATAGCCAGAACCTCGTCAGACTCGGTACTGTGATCCACAAGCGGGTCCCAACCAGACCCGACCTCGTCATAGAGAAACACACAACGCCCCAGAGTCCTTACCCCGATCCTTATAACGACGAATGAATTTTCACCAGCAGTCCAGGCAGAGATGAGTTGGACACAATACGATAATCATTACAATACACCCGGTATGCCGGGTTTCATGACAAGGTCCAAAATTATACTAAAATGCATAGATTTCACTTAGAAAATGACCATAAATCTTGTATCGATTAGGATTTTTAGTATTTCTACATATTTGAAGAAATGAAAGGTTTTCGAGGAGAAATTGGACGCAAACAGAGACAATCTGATGACCAGCATCTCATGCGGGTTGCATACAGCTTGCTCATGCCGCATGCGACTCAAGGAGTGAAGAATAGAAGAATCGGCTAAGTCAGAAAAATCCATACGGAAAATTCTACCCGTGTGCGGGTTGGAGGCAAGCCGTATGGCCGAAATTCCAGAAGCAACGATAGTTATTTTCAGATTCAATTCTTGATCTCAATTCCATAAGCTGAACCAATACGAGTTGAAATGCAATACAGAAACTCAGTGTATTTTGTTAAACAAATTAGGCATGCTTCTATACTTCTAGAAAAACATGTTCAGTTTTAACCAATTTATGAGTTGTAAGATGCAGGATCACTTATTCAAAGGTTTTCACGCTGTCACGCATACCTTGGTTATTTGATTCGGCATTTTGGGGCAATTTTGCCGAGTGAAATATTTCTATGTTTTTCTGAATCCTGTCAGCTATAACCTTGTGATCATTGTGAATTTCTGCTATAAAGCAAGTAATTGTAAATTCATGTGTCTCAATAATTAAAAAAATTGCTCAAATTTCCTTCAATTCTGGAACGGACAATCAGGTGTCAATTACTGTCTAGTGAGCTAATAGCATCGGTTATTATCTATTGAAAACAAATTCTACAAACCATGGATCTCTGAACTAATATAAAATAGCATAATCCTAGTAAATAAACGGTACAAGTGAAGTAAGTATTTTTTTTTTGAAGAAAAGTGGACATACCCACCGATTTCTCATTGAAATCACAAAACTGAGTGAAGGTACCTGAAAGTGGTACCTACCCACACTCAAGGTTGTTACATCAAAACAATTAGAAACCTTACAAGCCACAAATTTACCAGTAAGCCCCTACAAAAGCAGTAATACCAGCACCACAACACAAACATAACAACTAAGCACATAGCAGCTCAAATCACTGAATACAGCTCAAAAAGCATAAAGACAGTAAAAGTAGTGGTTAAGCTGATTCCTCTTCACTGTTTGGGATCTCTCCTCCAGATATGAGACGTAAGTGAAGCAAGTATTTAAACCAATTAAGTTGAGAAATTACCAGCCAGTCGGCTTGCTGTGATCGAACAGTGGATATGTCTATATCTGACAAAGGAAAGCCCGGAAAAAACAGTAAATACAATGAAAAATCAAAACTCCACATACAAATAAAATGGGAGGATTAGCCAGTTACAATATATAACCACTAAATTTCAAGTATTCACAATCACTTGACCTACAAAGCGTCAAAATTTCACTTCTCACAGCCACTAGATTTTCAATTGGACTTAAAACGATTGATTAGAAAAAAAAATGGAAAAAAGATCAGGGTTTTACTTTTACCTCGGAGTCAGTGAGATTCCGAGAAAGGCCGGGGCCACCGGGGCCGGAGAGGGTCTCGATCAAGGCGTTCATCTCCGCCTCCATGGCCTCTCTTTGATTCATCAAGGTTTTTGTTAACGATTTCATTATTCGTAGCCACCATTGTCGCAGAGAGAGAAAGAGCGAGATGGTGTGTTTTCTCAAGAAAGTGAAGTGCCGGAATTCGGGTAATTATTTTAACAAAGTAGTTTTGGCTTCGTGCAGCGCAAAGACTGTACAGTCAAAACGGCACTACATGAAGCCAAAACTGTTCTGTTAAAGTATTTACAGAGGAATTCATTTGCTCTGTTTTAACTTAAATTTGAATTTAGATCTGGATCGTCCGATTTAAATCCCCACGAATGTGATAGGGCCCTGTGCATTACAGGTATGGGCCGGATTGGCTCGGATTCTTATCGGACGGTCCGGAGCTAAACCCAAAATTTGAGTTAGCTCAAGAGTATTTGGACTCGAAGTGGCGGTAGGAGCTGTAATTTGGAACGGAGCAATCGACTTGACCGAGTGTAGTATCGGGTGCGGTTGGTAGATAGGATGAACCCGCTAACAGTTGGAAACTGCTGGAAAATTGAGAATGTGAGATTGCTGTTATTACGGCAGTCCATGAATCGGATTTTAATAGGATTTAGTTAAAATCTAAATACAAATTTATTAAAATGTTATAAGAATTATATGTAAATTTATGTCTAACAAATAGGATATATATGCGGTTTCATAAATATAATTATTATTGTAGCGGATTTCGAATTAAATTTGAATCCTATCAAATGTTTTAGTTAAAATATTTAAAATAGTACAGTACGTATATTACATGATGAATATAATATGTTATATTATATAGAAATTATAAATAATGATTTTAATTAAGCAAATTAAATGACTAATTAATTATTATTTAATGCTTTAAATATACGTGATATATATAATTTTAGAAACAACTTAAATGATATATAATAAACTAGAATAATATTACTTATCACTAATATTTGTGATTTGAATCGAAGTTTAAAATGCAAATTCAATAAGTAAGACAACTGTTATTATAACCGCACCGGACTGGACCGGACAGTTTGGTCGGAATAAATCGAAATCGGACAATTTACGGTTTGGTTCTCTATTATGACCGAACATGAAATACCGGAAATATTTAATTAAACCGGCTAGTTTTATAAAAAAATCAGAAAACTAAACCCCAAAAAACCGGTTTTGTATTGGTTATTGTTAGAGTGGAAAAAACGTGCCGTGCCGTGACTAACACGCCGTGACTTTGGTCTCGTGCCGTGCCGTGCCGTGACCAAGTTAATTTTTTTCACGTGCTGTGCAGTGCCGTGACCAAAATGTCAAGGAGTGGTCATGGCACGCGAATGGTCACGTCACGTGAGTCACGCCGTACCTAAACGTGCCGTGATCATACGTGACTCGCGTGACTCGCGTGACCATTTAATCATAATTTATGTTAGTTTATTCAAGATTCACCATTAAATTAATATTTAATGGTCCTAATTACACGTGACTCGCGTGATTACATGACGTGTTGTGCCGTGACTAAATCTTTCACGTGCCATGCCGCACCAAAGTTTCAAAAGATAGGCACGGCACGTGAATGGTCACGGCACAAGACACGCGAGTCACGGCACGTAACTGACATGTATGCCGTGCCATAACCTTGCTATTTCGTGACGGAGCCGGTTCCGCCGTGCCATTTTTTTCACTCTAGTTATTGTGTCCGGCTAAATATCTCCAATGTTTGAAAAAGAAAATTGTGGCTTTTGAGGAGAAAAAACAGTAACTTGTTAGAAGAAAGAGTGGAATGTATTATTCTGTGGTCAATTTTGTGTAATTATTTATGTTTTGTAACATATTTTTATAAATAATTATGTATTTGAGAATAATCCAACATTTATCACAACATTATTTTTTTTTAAAACAAAAAACAAAAAATTAAAATTCTAATATATATGGATCATGAGAGATTCGTTTGATCACAAAAAAATAAATAATTTTTATGTAGTTAATGAAGTATAAAACTATAAAATTTGTTTGATGAACCCTATCGGAATTGTGGGTCAGCCCTCACCATTAGAAGTCCCACCTCAGTTTATTTGCTTGTCGGCAAGAAAAAAGTATTCCATGACATTTTATTTTAATAAATCTAAGAATGAGTTCAACATTTGACCTAAAATAAATATATTCTTTGCATTTCTATAATATATAAATTTACTTTTATAGTACATGGTTTAATATGTATATTGGAACTTTTATTACATAAAACATGATTATTTATAATAGTACTTATATCTTATAAATATGTAAGTATTTTAAAAACCAGCGCTCAAATCGGTTGACCATCAGTCTGATCAGTGAACCGTTAAATCGGAATTTTATTAGATCGATGTCCGTAATATTCATACAATTATTCATAATAGTAGATAAAATATAATTATAATCTAACTACTTGATTTATATTCAGAGATGTCTCAATACTCATACAATTATGATTTATTACATCACTACATGTTCATATTGAATATTGGTATGTTTACTATTTTTATTTAATTGGATGAAAATTTTTATGAGAAGGCTTTCCAAATTATCTATACAAAAATTGAAATACTGAACTAATTATATGATTACTTGAGTTACCAATATTCTCTTTTATTCTCCAACCCTCAGATATATTTCAGTCAAAAGAAAGTTGTTTAATTTGTTATTTTAATACCTTTATAAGCTAGTTTTTAAATTAAATGCAAGCTAATATATTTCGTTATTTTCTTTTAGTTAGAAGATAGATTACATAAACTAAAAATTTATTTGATAATTATTCATACTCGTTTGTTACCTGTTAATCTTAAAAATAAATTAAAAATATAGTTAATACATAACAAATAAAAAATAAAATTAATATTTAATAAATACGAATACAAAAATGTCTTCACTAATTTTGTGTTTGGTTTAACATTTTTAAAGGATGAGATTCTTATTTTTTGGATCCGTAACTTCTATTTCAGCATGAATTATGCTTCTATTAACCCAACAATACCCACAAACTAGTAATTAAATAGAAAGAAAACGAAATTGAATTGTGACAAAAGGGGCTTATCTTTTGTTTAATTGCCTATTGGATTTATATTTTAGAGCTCAACCTGACTAATATTGGGATAACAGTATACCAATCCTGTATCATTCTGGTATCGGTGTTTTCCTGTTACCATACCCTTACAGGTATCGAGTGTTCCAATAGATCATGGAACACTCGGTGCATAAGATCCATAAAGGCGGCCGGAGCATTCGTTAGCCCAAACGGCATGACCAAGTACTCATAATGCCCGTAGCGTGTACGGAAGGCCGTTTTGTCTACATCACTCGGACGTATTCTTAGCTGATGGTACCCCGTCCTCAAATCTATTTTGGAGTAAATAGAAGATCCTTGCAACTGGTCAAACAAATCATCAATGCGAGGTAACGGGTATTTATTTTTGACTGTTACCTTATTCAATTCGCGATAGTCGATACATAACCGCAAGGTTCCATCTTTCTTCTTCACAAACAACACGGGAGCACCCCATGGAGACGTGCTTGGTCTAATGAACCCGCTTTCCAACATCTCTTCTAATTGTGCCTTGAGTTCTTTCAATTCCGCAGGAGCCATGCGATATGGAGTCTTAGAAATTGGTGTCGTGCCTGGTATCAACTCTATACCAAATTCTGCTTCTCGTTTGGGTGGTAGTCCAACTATCTCGTCCGGGAACACATCCACGAATTCTGAAACCACCGGGATAGTATAAATCTCGGGAACTTCCGTAGTAGTGTAAACTATCGTCGCCAGATATGCGCTGCATCCGGAATCAATCAAATGCCTAACTTCCACAGCTGAAATACAAGGCATTAAATCTCCAATCTTTCTACATCTGAGCATGCATGACATACCTCTTGAAGATGCAAAATGAATCATGCGATGCGGGCAATCGATTGTCGCTGCATGCCGTGTTAACCAATCCATCCCTAATAGAACATCATATCCGGTAATATCCATAACTAACATGTCTATCTCGAGATCCCTTCCATCAACTCTGACTCGTCGGTTTCGGCATATCGTGATTGCTCGGTCAGTAGAACCGAAAGGGGTTTGAACACTAAGGACTTGGTTACCAGTCTCAGTTGGCCAATGACATTTCTCTACCAATGTCTTCGATACGATAGAATGGCTACACCCGGTATCTATCAAACAATAAGCACTATGATCCGAGATGGAAAGTATACCTGTCATCACATCGGCCTGAGAATCAGGAGGTATCATGTCATCACCCTCACCTAGAGTCTCTGTCGCGTCATATGCAACCTCCGATACCCCAAGCGCATGTGCAGACACTCGTCCTCCAGTCCTGCCTCCGCTGAACTGAGGAACACCTCGACCACGGGATGGTGATCCACCCTGCCTACGTCCTGCAGGTCCTCCAGCACCACTGTCCCTCTGAAATCCCCATGTAGTGTTCGGGCACTCTCTCGCCCAATGATCTCCGCTGCCACATGTAAAGCATGCGCGGTTGAGACGTCTGCAATCTTGTTCCGAATGTGCCTGGTTGCATGAACGACACCACATTGGAGTAAAACCCGGCCTAAATCCAGGTGTTGCTATCTATCTGGGAGGGGGTCTAGCAGTCGATGGGCCTCCCCCTGACCTCACCCTCTGCCTGTTCTGATCCTCTCTCTGCTTGATATTTCTTTCTGTCATCTGTATTTTCCTCCTCTTATTATGCATCTCTACCTGCTCTGCATGATCCATCACCGCCTGAAGCTCAGTAACTACTGGGGTATCTACAATCATCGATATACCTCCATCCAACCCATCCAGGTACTGCCTACGGTACCTCTCCGCATCATTCCGCACATCTGCTGCATACCTTGACAAGCCGAGGAAGTCATTGTTGTACTCTGCCACTGGTCGCCCATTCTGTCTTAGGTCTAGGAATTTCCTCCTCAACGCCTCTCGCTGTAAGTTACTTAGAAATCGTCGAGTGAACTGTTGCTCAAACCATTCCCACGGAATCTTTACCTCCTCCCCGACATAATTACGTCGGCTCCATCCCACCAGAATCTTGCCTCACCCTCTAACTGCTGTTCTGCCAGCTCCACCCTATCTTCCTCAGGTGCTCGACATAAAATCAGCTTTGTATTAACACTAGCGAGCCATTCTTCTGCTACGGCATACCCACCAGTGCCATTAAAACGAGGTGGATTTAGGCGCATGAAAGAGTCGTACAACCTCCTGAACTCCTCAGGAGCACCTCTGTGAACCTCAGGTACCGCATCTCGCCTCTCTATCTGGCGACCTCTCTCGTAAGCCGCAACAACCTCTCATCTAAATCGCGATCCGGTCCTACACACCTCTAGGTCCGAGATCAGCTCCCTGAACATTAGGCCCCGCAGGTCCGGTCTCAACTCTACGAGCGACTGGTTCGATAATTGGATCCTGAATATTATCAAGATCTCTCGTTCGGGGTCGTCCCCTACCTCGACGTCTTTTCATATTTCTGAATAAGAAGAGGGATTACATTAAGTTTGTATTTACTTATTACTATACTAGAGAAGTCGTTAGTCTTGATGGTTTAATTATAACGTACCCCACTCACGTATCCTATCAGTCTGGTTAGGGCTTAAACCTATGCTCTAATACCACCAAAGGGAATTGTCACACCTCGCAGCCATGAGTAGTGACAGAGCCCCGCCGTAAGCATACAACTCCATGTATGCTTACAAGGCAATTACGATATAACTCATAATCATCACAATAAACGAAATAAAACAAGTCTATATATATAATAATCCAGGTACAAAATGTCTGGTAAAAGTAAAACATACCGAATGTATCTCATACGGATACTAACCATAAGGCATGACATAGAGAACTATCCAACAAAAATATATATACATCTCTAGTCAAATAACAAAACAACTACTAAGGTAATATGGTGACATATACCAAAGGCCTACTACTCGTGTGCCTCCCCAGAATCAGTCGTATCGCAACCTGTAAAAAGAACCCAAAGGGAGGGGGTGAGAATAATTTCTCAGTGCGAATTTGCCACAATCAGGTTATTGGACTTGCAATCAGAATCCATGTCCAAAAATGAAACCCATACAAAAGTATATTAACAGTTCTATATCAGTATATAAATGCATGCATATGCTCAACAACAATAATCAAATGAATCACAACTTACGGAATTTCCAAAATGAAGTTCAAACCAACACATATTTGGCTTAACTCATTTTATTGGGGCTGGTAGCACCTACAGATGTTCCACCGAGCTGGACTCTTTATCAAACCAGCATCTGTAGGGTTACTGCCGTTTACTAAAGTCTGGTTCCCAGTCAGCTATACAGCTCAACTTTATGATGCATTTCACAAGGAATCAAGGTCATCCATACGGCTCAACCTTGCAAGTCTCATTCACATAGGATCAAAATCAGCTCAAAGCCTTGCAACAATTCATAAACAGGTCAACGGATAGGTCACCGTCACCTTATCCAAGCTACCTCTACGGGTCAGCATGGCAAATTCATAAACAGGTCAACGGATAGGTCACCGTCACCTTATCCAAGCTACCTCTACGGGTCAGCATGGCAAATTCATAAACAGGTCAACGGATAGGTCACCGTCACCTTATCCAAGCCACCTCTACAGGTCAGCCTAGCAGATTCATTTCACATATAGAACAATAAAAAGAACACATCAATCGACAACCATACGAATATGCAAATCTACCTTTTCACAACAATTCAGTTTTAACCAGATTGGTTTATGCACATGATTCACACAATTCAAATTATGCAACAATCAATATACGACATGACAATCGGAAAATAAGAATTTAATTTTTGAAAATGAAATATCAAACAAGTCCAAGAACCCCGCACCTGATTACGAAGAGCGTATCTCGCACTTATGGTTCAGATGTCTCGAAAGGTCCCGCAAAATCTTGCTCAACCGAGCCTACACCAATTAACACCTCTCTTTGTTGGATTATCCTAGATTAATCACAACTCTTCTCAAATTTTCGGATTTGAACCAAACCCTAGATAGAAAACCAAGATTAAGATGAAATTGAGAAAGGAATTACCAAATTGGCAACATAGAAGCTTAATGGAGATGGATTACTCAAAACTTATACAAAAATTTCAGATTTGGGGCAAAACCCCAACAATGGAGAAAATTTCAGATCTTGAGAAGAGAGGAGAGAAAGGAAATACCAATGGAGAGCTAAATAGCTACTAGAAGGAGAAATAGACCGCCATTTCCATTCCTCTCGTAAATTTTTCAAGGGTTTCGGTGAAATTTTGAGGGAGAAGAGGGGTTTTCTCCTTCTCTTTCTTTGGGCGGCACACACAAGGGGAAGGGGCGGACCACAGGGGAGAATGAGGGGAGAGAGAGATAATTTTGCAAAATAGACCCTGATCGAGTTCAGGAAATACCATAAAACATTTTGGACGTTTTTCGAAACCGTTGTAACGTTTTAATTAAATTCTAAGATTCAGAAATCCTGTCTTTGATCAAATTTTTACAGAGCCAATCGTTTCGAAACGTTTTATAACGTTGGTAACGTTTTGAAAAATCTCGCAGCAACAGAAAACTGAAGTTCAAATCGTGCTAAAACGTTGGGAACGTTTTATAATCGTTGGTAACGATTTAAAGGGAATTGGAAAACCCAGTTTGAATTTTGAAAACGTCACAACGTTTTAACAAATGTCTGGAACGTTTTTGGGTCCAACAGCTCAAATTTTTTTTTTTTACGTAACACGGGTTCTATTAAAGGCATATAAGTGGCTCGGACAGCAACAGTAATTACTCATGCAATGTACACTGACGATTTAATCATAATGGGTGATGCATCAATGAATGAAGTGAGGCATCTCAAAGGGATATTACACTCTTTTGCGGAACAATCAGGTTTATCCATAAACCCTGACAAGTCCTCACTTTGGTTCAGTACATCATGCGATGAGCACAACAGAATGGCAGTTATGGGTGCATTAGCGGCAAATATGGCTTCCGACAATGAAAAGTACTTGGGTGTGCAAGTATCGCGTGGCCGATCCGACCAAGATCTTACCCACACTCTTCTAGTTGAGAAGTTCTACAACAAATTGGCGGGATGGAAAGTAAACATGTTGTCCTTTGCAGGTAGACTAGCACTGATAAAATCAGTGCTTATGTCGATCCCTGTGTACTTCATGTCTATTGCTAAACTGCCAAACAAAACGGTTAAGGAAATGACGAGTGTGATGCGCAAATTCCTTTGGGGAAAGTTGGGAAAAGAGAGATTCATGTCACTTATTGCTTGGTATAAAATTTGCGTACCAATAGAACAGGGGGGTCTAGGGATCCGAGACGTTGACACATTCAACGATGCCTTACTACTCAAAATAGTCTGGCAAGTGGCGTCAAACCATGACCGCCCCTGGACTCAGATCATGCGCGCTAAATACTTCCCCAAAGGGTGTTTTTGGGGAAACAAGGGCACGGCCGGTACAAGTCAGATATGGAAGGCCATTTAAGAGCTTAAACCGGTACTAAAAGAACAAGTACATTGGGAAATTGGTAAGGGAGAGATGATTCTGGCTATGAATCAGCCATGGTACATAGAGTGGGAAATCCAAACAATAGCAACAAATGAACAGAGGGATGCCACAGTGGCAAAGATTTACGACTATGTAGCAGGGTCCTGGAAAGCATAAGAAATCAGTGAAATAATGGGATCAACAACACTGACCCAGATAAAGCGGACAACAGCTAAACCAAATGCTCAGAGCCTATTACCGGATCAGTTGATATGGTCGAAAAACAAAAGGGGCAAATACACTGCCAAAGATGGATATGAAATGCTAAGGCAACACAACAACGCACCACAGGCATATGACAACACAACAAGAGATGCCTGGAAACTGATCTGGTCTTGAAAGAGAGTACTGCCTAGAATAAAAACTTTCTTGTGGAGGGGGGTACACAACGGTCTACCCACAACGGCCACACTTTACACGAGAATAACATCCATCTCGCCCATATGCCAAAGATGTGCATCGGAGAATGAGTTCCTGATGCATCTACTGTTCTTTTGCAACCTTTCAAGAGCCACATGGTTCTGCTCCGATTATCCTTTTGTAATAGAACATCTACCCATGAACTTCCCGGCAGCCATAATTTATATCACACAAAGCCTGAATGAAGAACAAATCGTAGCGGTTTGTAACCTCATGTGGTGCCTTTGAAAAGCCCAAAATGAAGAGTTATTTGCAGCTAAGAAATCTACACCTCAGGCAATTGTGATACGAGCAAAGGCAATGACATGTACTATAGAAGAGCAATCGAAATCACAGAAAAGAGAACTGGGTAGTCCAATACCAATCGCAGGAGGTGTGAGTACGATTCTCATTGATGGATCATGGGACCAAACAACACAAGCAGGTATCAGTATGGTATGCTATAACAGGTCCGGCCTGCTGATTGAGGTACAAGGTCTTAAAACAACAGCAAGTGATCCGCTACAAGCTGAGGCTAAGGCGCTTCTACAGACCCTGAGTTATGTAATTTGCCAAAAGGAGCTAGACAAGCGATTCAGCATTTACACGGATTGGAAAATACTGGTTCAAGCGGTACAAAGTACTTCAGTAGAGGATTTACCATCATGGAAGGCAGGTGAAGATGTGGGAAGATGCATTGCACTTATGAAAGAAGCGGGAGCCTATACAAGTGTTAACCTCACGAGTAGAGAACGCCTCAACCAACCACACATGGCAGCCACCCGTTTCAGGAAAACAGGGGCATTTGAGGAGGAACCACGAGGAATGGAACTGGCAGCAAAAATGGGTCTGGCCACACAATTGGATCAAGATCTTAATTTTCACTCTAGATGCTTGATTTGTCAAGAACTTTTAGGGTTGAAGTTTTTATTAGGAGGTTACTTTTCAATTTCCTTTCTTGCAATTTCCTTATTTTCATAGGTCACTTGGTTGGCATTAGTTCTTTATTTCCAATCTAAGTCAATGTAATCGCAATTTTAATTCAATAAAGTACACCTAAGGGTTTCTTTCAAAAAAAAAAAAAAATTCTAATAATGCGTTCAACATTTGACCTAAAATAAATATATTCTTTGCATTTCTATAATATATAAATTTACTTTTATAGTACATGGTTTAATATGTATATTGGAATTTTTATAAATAAAACATGATTATTTATAATAGTACTTATATCTTATAAATATGTAAGTATTTTAAAAACCAGCGCTCAAATCGGTTGACCATCGGTCTGACCAATGAACCGTTAAATCGGAATTTTATCAGATCGATGACCGTAATATTCATACAATTGTTCATAATAGTAGATAAAATATAATTATAATCTAACTACTTGATTTATATTCAGAGATGTCTCAATACTCATAAAATTATGATTTATTACATTACTACATGTTCATATTGAATATTGGTATGTTTACTATTTTTATTTATGGATGAAATATTTTTATGAGAAGGCTTTCCAAATTATCTATAAAAAAAATTGAAATACTAAGCTAATTATATGATTACTTGAGTTACCAATATTCTCTTTTATTTTCCAACCCTCAGATATATTTCAGTCAAAAGAAAGTTGTTTAATTTGTTAGTTTAATACCTTTATAAGCTAGTTTTTAAATTAAATGGAAGCTAATATATTTCGTTATTTTCTTTTAGTTAGAAGATAGATTACATAAACTAAAAATTTATTTGATAGTTATTCATACTCGTTTGTTACCTGTTAATCTTAATAATAAATTATAAATATAGTTAATACATAACAAATAAAAATAAAATTAATATTTAATAAATACGAATACAAAAATGTCTTCACTAATTTTGTGTTTGGTTTAACATTTTTTTTTAATGGTTGACAGCAAAGCCGTCAACGAATATTATTAGGATAAAGTTGTAAAAAAGAGTTTATTTACATGGACTTTTTGTAGAAGTCCCTCACACAATAAATATTTACACTACTAGCTAGCAAAAATTGCTGCCAAAAGAGTACAGTAAGCTCCCGCGTGGTTTGTCCCTGAACTACACCCACTGTGACCAAAGGGAAATATCCATTGTCGTATCATTAATTAGGATATGCACTGTTTTTCTCTGGTTGGAGAAGAGGCGTCTATTCTTCTCTCTCCAAATCGTCCATACGCATACCGCCCATATCAGATTCCTCTACGCATTTTCTCTTCCCAACCTTCCCACGGTAGATAGCTTCCAAACCCTCACAATTGATGAGCCTGCCGATAGAGTCATCCCATAATCCCACAGTACCCTTCATATAATTATTCATAATAGTAGATAAAATATAATTATAATCTAACTACATGATTTATATTCGGAGATGTCTCAATACTCATACAATTATGATTTATTACATTACTACATGTTCATATTGAATATTGGTGTGTTTACTATTTTTATTTAATTGGATGAAATATTTTTATGAGAAGGCTTTCCAAATTATCTATAAAAAATTTGAAATACTAAACTAATTATATGATTACTTGAGTTACCAATATTCTCTTTTATTTTGCAACCCTCAGATATATTTCAGTCAAAAGAAAGTTGTTTAATTTGTTATTTTGATACCTTTATAAGCTAGTTTTTAAATTAAATGCAAGCTAATATATTTCGTTATTTTCTTTTATTAGAAGATAGATTACATAAACTAAAAATTTATTTGATAATTATCATACTCGTTTGTTACCTGTTAATCTTAATAATAAATTAAAAATATAGTTAATACATAACAAATAAAAATAAAATTAATATTTAATAAATACGAATACAAAATGTCTTCACTAATTTTGTGTTTGGTTTAACATTTTTAAAGGATGAGATTCTTATTTTTTGGATCCGTAACTTCTATTTCAGCATGAATTATGCTTCTATTAACCCAACAATACCCACAAACTAGTAATTAAATAGAAAGAAAACGAAATTGAATTGTGACAAAAGGGGCTTATCTTTTGTTTAATTGCCTATTGGATTTATATTTTAGAGCTCAACCTGACTAATATTGGGATAACAGTCTACCAATCCTGTATCATTCTGGTCATGGTTTGGAAAATCGGCCGATTCCGAGTCAACTCGGTATCGGCCGTGTCCGATCCGATTTTCACCCGAGTCTCGCGTCCATGCGAGTTTTTCAGCAAAACTCGGTTGAACAGTGTTTGACTCGGCCGAGTTAGCCGATTTTCAGGCCGAGTCAAACCGACTTTGATCGAGTTTTGGCTGAGTCAGCCATTAAAACGGTGATTAAAATCATTTTATGTAAAAAAATATTTGTAAAATGGTCAAGTTATACAGCTGGAGAGTTGCATACAAGTTGGAGTCATACAAATCTAAGTTAATTACTAATTTTGTTAGAATAGTACATATAAATGTTAGAATACACGTACATATTTTTTGTTAGTTAAATATTAGTGTACAAATCTAATTTAATTACTAATTTTGTTCTCTATTATTTTATTCGACATTATAATTAATTTATAATATCTTGTTACTTAATTTGAAATAGACACAACAATATCTCCATTCGTATTTTAATACAGAGGACGATGAGATGATCCAGCCAGCTTGGCATATCTTCTGGCAATAAAAAATGTGTTCAATTTGTAAATGCTTGTATTACATTATATAATTAGTGGATTATTTGAGTATAATATTTTGTGTTAACAAAGTTTTTCTATAAATTATTTTTTTACCAATTTTTGCCTTCCTTTTGGCTACAAAACAAGGTTCAGCCAAAAACATCCAAATTTCCGAGTCAACTCGGTCGATTCTGGCCGATTCATCCGATTCCGATTCTACGGTCAAGAACCCGATTCCGAGTTTCAGAACCATGATTCTGGTATCGGTGTTTTCCTGTTACCATACCCTTACAGGTTGATTTGTCTATTCTATTTTTATAATCTAGTTTTATTTTATGTTTAGCTTATTCACACTTAATTTGTTACTGTGCCAATGAATACTTCTCTGGTACATAACTGCTGGTGCCGGCTTTGTACAATACCAGTCAGGTCTAAGCTGGTTTTTATTTCAGAATACTGGTACAATGGCTGAGAACAAGCAAATTGGAATGCAATTAAACTCACAACTTGCTGCAAATTGAAATTCAATTGCACCTGCATCTGATGTAAAACCGAAGAAGAAGATCTGTTGTGTGTAGGGATGCAAAAGAACCGAACCGAATCGAACTTACCTCTAGTTTGAGTTTGGTTTGAATTAATTTCGAACGAACTCAATTCGAATCAAACTTTTTACGAACTCAATTTCGAACTTTTACAAACTTTGTTACGACTTACTAGTTATGACTTATGGCTGGGCCATAGTTCGAAATTACAACACTTCAATAAAAACTCAGGCATTCTGAATTATAATTATACAGTACACAAAAGTTTATATCAAAGTTCATTGTAAATACCAAAATTTATATCAAACACCAAAGTTCAGTACAATCAATCAAAGTTCAGTATAATCACATAATCCTAAGTTTTTCAAATAGCCAACAGGAGCAACATCACCAAAGTTTTAAAATATCCAAAGTATTCAAAGTACAATTTAAATATCAATAGAAGTACAAAATAATCACCAAAGTCTTAGAATTATTACAAATCCAAATATTATTCTAAATAAAATATTAAATTTCATTATCAGCGGAAATTAACGGTTCACGTTTGAGTTAATTTCGAACGAAGTTTGGTTTGCGAACCTATTTCGAACGAACTAGGTCCAGTTTGAGTTTAGTTTGAGTTAATTTCGAACTAAGTTTGGTTTGAATTAATTTCGAACGAATTCAATTTCGAATCGAATTTTTTACGAACTTTTTTGAATCAAACTCGAATCGAATTACGAACTACGAATTTTTTGTGCAGCCCTAGTTGTGTGTGCCCAGACACAAAACGGCTGGAGATGAGTGTGTAGTGGAGCATGGTGAGGATGCTTCCACGAAATGGATCAATGCCGACAAACAGTGCCTTCGTGCCGAAGGGTTTAATGCTTAACATTGTTTTCTCTCAATGAGATTTGATTCTCTCTGTTTTTCATGCTTAGTTTATACAAAGAGAGTTGATAGGACTAGGATATATGAGTGATGTACAATAAATTTGATGACCTAAATTTTCTCTGATTGTAATTGTTATTAATTTCTGGCTGGGATCACCCAATTAACCAATTTGCAATTTACAATTACATCAAAAGTTCTCCGAAATTTTTATTCATAAGAAAATGGAAAAAATAATATTAAAAATAAGAAACACTGTTCGGAAAATTTAAAAATAGAAAGGCGGTCACGAGTTATGGCGTTCCTACAAATTTTCTCTGATTGTAATTGTTATTAATTTCTGGCTGGGTGATCCCTTAGGTGTATACTCAGCCTGCACTCAGCGACACACAGTTCGTATTTTGGCCATATCTTGGTCATACGAACTCCAATTTGGGTGAATCAAAGCTTGACGGAACCAGAACAAAAAGATCTACAGCTTTTATGAAGGAAAAAAAAATCCGAATTCAAAATATATAATTTTGTGCAGCCGCATCAATGGCCGCATCAGCCTGAAAAACTGCTAAATAGGAGAAGTTTTTTGAATGAAGGCAGGGGCTGCCATAATTTATTAAACCAGAAAGAAACAGTTACAACATAGTTTGAGTGAGAGGGCTTGTGTACCCTAACCCCAGCATTAACACACTCCACACATATTACAACCCGCTATTCACATAGATTACAACATGTTGCACCTAACAGTGAGCGAACCACAACCTTCCCATTTCTACAGCTGTAGCGGCAGTTACCTCAGGTGGCACCCAGATTTCTCTAAAGATGAGTTTGTTGCGCTGCAACCAGATGTGCCAGCAGGTACTGATAAAGAATACCACCCCAAATTGTAGAGTTTTCTTACCTCTAGAGGCCAGAGCTTGCCAAGATTTAGTCCAAGTGTCCTGAATATCGACACCCGGTTGTACCAGCGCCAAACCTGTCCTTACCGTAACTGATGCCCAAACCCGTTTGGCATACTGGCAAGTAATTAGAAGGTGATATGCAGTTTCTAGGTAGCAGTTGGAGCACAGAACACAATCAGCCTCGCAACTGATGTGTCTTCTTAGCAAAACATCTCTTGTCAGTATCTTCCCGAGTAATAGAAGGTAGCAGAAAATTTTCACCGTTTGCGGTGTCTTAACTTGCCAGACCCCTTGAAACGGCCACGGGGTCATTCCTTCTGCTTTGATAGCGGAGTAAGCGGACTTTGCCGAGTATCCACCATTACTCTCCCAGTTCCATCGCAAGGAGCCAGAATTTATTGAGCAGGACCAGTGAAACAAGGGCAGAATTTTCAACAGGTTTTTCCAAAAAAAGGAGCCTCGCAAGTTCCAATTAGTGATACATCTGATTGTTGTGGTTCTGACCGCGAGTCCCATGGTGGTCCAAATAGCTGTTGGGGCGATATTTGGCCTCCACCACCAACGAAGAAGGAGGCATGAATTCTGGAGTTGCAAATCAGTGACACCCATACCCCCCACTTCTTTGGGGAACATACAGTATTCCAGTTTAGCAGTGACAGAACCCTATGAGCCCCTTCCTTGATGCCCCAAAGAAAAGTTCGTCGGATGTAGTCGATTCTCCTAATCACCCAGGTTGGTATTTTGAAGGAGCTCATGAAGTAAATGATCAGAGTCAAAATAACAATGATTTACGTAGGGTTTTGGCTTAGGTTTTACATATTTTCTCACACTTATGTTTAATTAATTAGAGAAAAAGGCTACTGTCACCCTTCTTTATGTTTTATTGCAGAATACAGGTTTTGGGACTATTTTACACCAAATGGAGCTAGAATTGGGTCAATCGGATCAGCGACGCTCATCGACTAAGTCTCTGTTACGGTCCGTATTGGCTAATACGGACCAGACCTAGCACAGACCAGGAGATAGCGCTGGAAGCATTAAACCCTAACCGTCCAGGTCCTAATACGGACCGTATCAACTGATACGGTCCGTATCCGAAGGCGTCTCTTGGGGAATAACTGTCGACAGCTGTTTCCAGATTGATTTCTTAGCCTCCAATCAACCTCTACACGTCCCTACACTCCTATATAAGGCCCCTGGGCAGATAGAACATGCATCTTTGTAATTAGGGTTAGATTTGATTAAAGAGAGAAGAGAGGAGTGCTTGTAACCATGCCGTTCCGCGGCTAAGTTCCTTTTCTTAGGGCTAGGCAGTAAACCTTGTTACTCTTGATGTTTTGATATATATATTTCTGTTGATTATGGTTTCTTGTTATTGTATCGAATATGCTTTTGTGATTTATTATCTCTTCATCTAATTTCAATGATCTAGTTTAAGTTCATTAGGGTAGTGACAGTGCTTTAATGACGATAGAAACTATTTGGATGAGTTAGCCTCGTTGAGATCTATTAGGTTTATGTGAAGAAAATCTTCGCGGGGAAACCATAAACCAGAACAACAAAACGCATGACCAAATTCCATCATTTGCGTAAGGTAAATCGCAGTGATCTGTGTAGTAATTTGGGAGATAAGAGACCCGATAGTTGCGTAAGGTAAATCGCATTGTCCTGAGTAGAGTCTCGATGAAAGATCTGTCATTCTGGCGTAACATAAATCGCAGTGACCTTTGTAGTTATCTTTCATAAAACAACAACAGGAAATCAGATGCAACAGGAATATATTGTCAAGGCGGATTGAGTAGCAGTGGTGTGCCGAAACCCTAGGAATTCTCATCTCTATCTTTATTTTAATTACTTTTAATTGCTTCCTAATTTACATTGATCAACAAACATCTCTCAAATTTCAGATTTCGTCTAGCCTTTCGAAAGGTTGTGATTCGATCGCTCGAAGCACTGAACCAATATTCCCTGTGGATCGACCTCGTATATACTACTCGATAAGGATTGTGCGCTTGCAGTCCGAACCGATAGCATTTCCGAGTTTATAAATATTAAAAGAAACATTGCTCTCTTTTGAGTGATCAAGCTTTTTGGCGCCGTTGCCGGGGAATAACGGTTCATTGTGCAAGGCCTCGAAAGACGCCCTTACTTTGACCATTGAATCCAATTAATTAGAAACGCCTAGATTTCTTTTTATTTATTTTTTTTTTCTGCATTTTTATTTTTCTCTTATTTTGAATTTCGTTTTTATTTTATTTTTCTTTTTATTTTTCAGTTTTAGTTTAATTTTCAGATTTTCTTTTCTTTTATTGCACGCTGGCCGAATCATCCGTACGAAGATCCGAGAGGATTGCTAGTAGGAGGGGACAATTCGCTTCCACATCACCGATAAGAACCAATCATAGTTCTTCATCCAGTAATTCTGAAGGCGAAGAAGACCCAGATTCGATCAACATGGATATCCCACCGATTAACAATGGAGTTCACGATGCAGCAAGACCCAAACTTCTAAGGGACTATTGCGTGCCGCGCGCGAATGATCCTAATTCTAGTATAAACCCGCCAACTGTTACGAACCGTAATTTTGAGATCAAACCTGCTCTCATAAATATGGTTTCGCAACAGCAATTCGGAGGATTTCCACATGAAGATCCACATCTTCATTTGTCAATTTTCCTAGGGATATGCGAGACGATAAAGATCAACGGAGTTACCGATGAAGCAATCAGGCTAAGGCTATTTCAATTTTCATTAAAAGATAAAGCAAGAGCATGGTTGTTTTCCTTACCGGCCAATTCAATTCAAACTTGGGACCAATTGTTTAATGTGTTTATTGCAAAATATTTTCCACCATCCAAAACTTCAAGGTTTAGAAATCTAATTACTAATTTTGAACAAAGGGATGGTGAAACATTGTGTGAGGCATGGGATAGATATAAGGATATGTTAAGGTGTTGTCCACATCATGGTCTAGAAAGATGGCTGATTGTCCAAACTTTTTATAATGGTCTAAACCCTACCGATAGGTTGTCTATTGATGCTTCTGCAGGAGGAGCAATCATGAACAAGGAACCTGACGAAGCCTACAACCTAATTGAAGAGATTGCAATCAACCAACACTACTGGATCCCTGAGCGAAAGAAGCCAAGTCCAACACCCGGCATGCACCGAGTAGATGACATCTCCATGCTGAGCGCAAAGATTGATGTTTTGCAAATGACACTCAACAAGCAAACCAAGCAGCGAACGGTAGCAGCAGTCAATGCCGCAACAGCATGTGGCTATTGCGGAGGAGCACATGAGATGACCGAATGTATGAATGTGACGGAAACTGAGGAAGAAATAGAGCAAGCAAACGCAATTGACAACAGCTTTCGACCTCAGCCCGCCTACAACACATACCATCCGAACAACCGAAACCATCCAAATCTCTCATACGCAAACAATCAAAGGCCTGCTGCACCTCAACAGAACTATCAACCACAATCTAATTTTCAAACAAGATACAACAATCCTCAACCGAATTACCAACCAAGGCAATACAATCAACCGCAGCAACCAGACATCACATCATTAATGGAGAGATTCCTAGAGAAGCAAGAGAAGGCTAACGCCGAAATCGCACAAAAGATTGAATCCTTAACAAACCGCAACAAAGACTTAGAAGACAATGCCTCTAAGATGGCAAGAGAACTCTCTAGTATCGCACGTGGAAAAGGCAAATTTCCGGGCCAACCGGAAGAAAACCCAAGAGAGACTTGCAAGAGCATAACACTAAGGAGCGATACAGCTTATCAGGGATCTCCCATGCCCGACCAAACTTCCGATGAGATGCATGCAGAGCTATCGCATTCAGAAGAGTACGAGCCGCAACCACTGAAGCAGCCCGTATTCGAATTGCAGACAGACCTTACTCAGGAGCAGAATGACACCGTAGGTGAAGACGAACGACAAACCAAACCTGAATACATTTCACCACCACCCTACAAGCCACCTCTGCCATTCCCTCCAAGGCCTCCCAAGCACAAGATGGAGCAGCAACCCGCGAGATTCAAGGAGACACTCAAGCAATTTCATGCCACAATCCCTTCACTGAAGCAATTGCAGGCATATCCTCGTATGCTAAATTTCTGAAGGAGGATCTTTCAAATCAAAGTAGACTCCAAGAACTCTCAACAGTTCCGCTCAATCTGGAATGTAGTGCGCTCGTGCAAAGCAAATTACCAACAAAATTGAAAGATCCGGGAAGCTTCTCGATACCATGTACCATTGGCATGACCGATTTTAAGAGAGCTTTATGTGATCTGGGAGCAAGTGTGAGTCTGATGCCTAAGGTAGTATTTGATAGATTGGAATGTGGAGACCTATCACCAACGCGGATCTCATTGCAACTGGCTGACCGATCAATTCGATATCCTGAGGGAATGTTGCGTGATATTCCAATCAAAGTCGGTAAATTTTGGATACCAGCAGATTTTGTGGTAATCGATATGGAAGAAGATGAGCATATTCCGATCATCCTTGGAAGGCCATTCCTCGCCACATGTGGGGGCAATTATCGATGTTAAGAATGGAAAAATCTCACTCAATGTTGGCGAAAACAAAATGATCTTCAGCATGAATGAGGTTAAAGTCCCGCCTGACATAAATCTTGTCTACAATTTGGAAACAATGGATGAAGATGGCAATAATGATTTGCGAATGGATGAATTTGGAGACATCGAAGAACTGGCGCACGAGGAAGAAGTGGAAAGACTGTTTATTGTACAGTCAGGTCCATCCGACCTCCGTGACAACACAAACCGATGATCTGAACAAAAGCCCCAATATCGCAAACAACAGGAATTATTCTCTCTTAGCCCTTGCACTAATCAAAAACCTACGCGAAGAACTCGATGCAATTTCTCAAAGACTAGACGAGGTTGAAGTAGTACTCGGTGTGAGTCTAGCATTCGACCCCGGACCTCAAATACCAACCGACTTCTTCGAGAAGGACAATGATGAGACCACAGAAGACGTTGAAGGCGAACCACCCGACAAGCAACCTCCTTGCATTGACGGGAGGATATCTGGAAAGGACTGATGCGACACAAAGTCAAGCTAATGACTTAAAACAAGCGCTTCTTGGGAGGCAACCCAAGGCCATTTTTATATTTTCGCATAATTATTTATTTTCAATTCAATTAGGACTCAAACAAAGAAACAACTCATACCCACATTTTTCCTATAATCAGGTAAGCACACCGAAGAAAAGGCTCGATGTGGCAACATCATGGAGGATGGAAAATACTCTCTGGTACGACCTGTATTGGCTGGTACAGATCTTGCCAATGGATATGAGGAAAAATAGAGTAAGAAGCAGGAATTAAGTGGTGAATACGGACCGTATTGGCTGATACGGCCGTATTCAAAGGAGTTAGACTTGACGGTTATTGGGTTTGAACTTAACAGGCCTAATACGGACCGTATTGGCTGATACGGTCCGTAATGAAAGCCAGTTCGGGAGATGCGAACCCGTTAAGAGAGACGTTTGAAATCCCGCGCGAATCACGTCTCTTAACCGTTAACCATTTTCGTTTTAACCCCTAAACCCTTTCTCTCCCTCTCTCTCTCTACTCTCTTTCCCTCTATCCCTTCTCCTTCCCTCTCTTCCATTGGTGCCCAAAACTGAGCCCCTTCCTTGTCGCCGATCTTCACCACCAATCTCACCTCCTTCGACATTGAAGCCGCTGCAAGCTTCCTTCTCCGCGCCACTGCCCCAATACGGACCGTATCGGGGTCCGTATCCGACGGCCATTCGAATCAACTTCTCCAATTTTCGGTTTTTCTAAACCCCTATTCAATTTCAAAGTTTAATTTCATTTTTGCATTTGTTTTAATTTAATTTCTCTGTTACATTAGTCTAGAATCTAGTTTTATTTTCACAAAATCACAAAAAAAATTAGGTTTATGTCAAAATCCAGATTTTTACCAGTTTAATACGGTCCGTATTGAACCAATACGGCCCGTAATAGTTTACCAGAGAACCAGTCCAGTACTCAGTCAAATTCACCGACCAACAGTCCGTAATAGGAACGTATTGACCAATACGGTCCGTAACAGAGATATTTAATTTTTGCAAATGGCCCCAAAAATGAAAAATATTTTAGGGGCAGTTACAAGGAGTGCCAGGAAAGCCCTCGGGAGTGCCGGCCCGAGTAGTTCACCGCAAAGCCCCTCTAGCCGATCCTCCCGGTCTTCTAGCTCACAACCACAATCTTCCAACCATTCCTCCTCCCGTACCAACACTCAGGAGTCCGTCAGAGACACACCGGTCTCAGATGCGGACTATAACCCGGAGGAGTTTAACTCACGGGATTTCGGTCTTGAGGAGGAAGACTCCGATGAACCGATGGAAGAAGCCCGGCCAACCGAGTACCAACCCATCTTCCAACATCCATTAGTCACATCCAATTATGAGAAGATGAAGTTGAGGGAGGTCATATACCACAAATCTATCGACATGGAAACACTCGAGCGACTAGGCCTCCTTGCACAAACTGAGCAACTTGCAAACCGCATCCAACTCTGGAGATTCCTCAACCTAATCAAAGGAGTTAAAATCTACAAGGTTCTCACGAGGGAGTTCCTTGTGACATTCAGATACGACGATGACTCCATTTCTTTCCAGATGCTTGGCGAGCGCTACACACTCTCCATGGGTGATTTCTGCGCCATCTTCGATCTCACCGATGATGGCACTTTCGATTCTCCCGACTGCCGTGAGTTTTGGTACAGCATCACAGAAGACAACCAAAATTTGACTCGACCGGCAAGCAGAATCATTCATCCCCAAGTCCGCCTCTTTCAAGTCATCCTTGCCAATTCCATTTTCGCAAGAGGTGAGAGTTCATCCAAAGTAACACTACCCGAACTCTACCTCCTCAAATGCATAATCGAGCCAACACCGGTGCGACCTCACCTCGGCCATCTCCTTTGCAAACAAATTCGTGAGGTCACCCTTCCCAAGAAAGAAAAAGGTAAGATCTCCATTGGATTCGTGGCCACAATCTTGGCCAATCACCTCGCTTTGCCGATCGATCATCTCAAAGAGGCAAGCGGGCTCACACAAATTGACATACCATGCCTTCAAGCCATGAAAATTGTCACCGGCCACTACCCAGGTCCCTACTTCTACAAATCACCGAAAGGAACCCTTCAATTCCCTTTCCGACATCTCAATCTCCGTAGTAGGGCCTCTTGGAAGATGGCACGCCACGCAAGCCCGGATTATGAGCCACCTCAAGATTACATTGATGTAATCGAGAGCCAAGCCGCAACGCAACATCGGGCTAATATTGATCGGCAACAGCGAGAATGGGAGGCAGACACATCGGCAGCGAGAGCCGAGTTTTCAGGGGCGGCACCATCTGATGCCCCTTCAGCAGAGCTTGATCAGTTCATCCAAATGGTAAATTGGATGGACTCTAACCTCAATGAGCTTACCTTGACAACGAGAGAGACCACCCAACAAATGGATCACAACAGCTCAACTATTCAGCAAGAGGTTAGTGAAATAAGAAACAGCATGGAGGAGGTCCGGAGGAGTGTAGACGAGAGTAGGCGCGAGATCCAGCAGACGCGCTACATGGCACAGCAATACTATCAGTATGCTCTTGACTCCGGATTCGAGTACCAGCCGCCACCATACGGACTCTTCGACCCGACATTCTATGAGGAGATCCAGCGACCACCACCACCTCCACCACCTCAGGATTGAGGTGCAGTGAGTTGTATCTTTCCCCGGTCTTTTTTACTTTATTACTTCCTTTATTTTTATCTCTCGAGCATTGGGGACAATACTCAATTTTATTCGGGGGGTAGGAGGTAAATTGACCATGTATCTTTAAATTTTCGCAATTTTAAATTCTTAGGTGCTAGTAGTTTTACTCAATTTTTGACTAGGGTTAGAGGCTTTACCGAAAATCCTAGAATGATTAGATTGAGCTTTTTAGCTAGCTTGCATTTTTATTTTTCTAGGGTAGGTTAATAAAATAGGAATTGTTTCGAATTGAATTAGACTAAGGTTTAGACAATTGGCCATGATACCAAAAATTCAGAATTTTTAATTATTGGTGATTTCAAAGTGAACAATTAATTGCTAACCATGAGAGTTGATCAAAAATTGCAAACCCTAGAATTTTTATTTATTGAGTAATTTATTTTTGCAAAGTCTTTTAAATTTGATAGTATTTTAGAATACCCATTTATTATAGATAGACCCCTAGCGAAACTATGCAATAATTTCTTGTATGAATGAATACTTGAAATTGTGTGTAATCATGGTGCTTGTGACACAAAAATATGTTATTTTATTTTTCAGAAAAATAGAAAAATACAAAAAAAATCAGAAATGAGAAAAATCCAAAAAAATAGAAAAATCTAGAAAAAGAAAAAAATAGAATAAAAGATGGAGGATAAAAAGAGTACGGGTGCCTACGCAAGACTGGTTACCAATAGGCTCGAGAAAACCTCCCAAGTTCTAATTTTTTTGTACATATTTAATTTTTCAAAAATAGTCACAAGTACCAACACACTTAGTTGTCATACTTTGCTCCAATCAATTGGGAAGGAAAATCAAAATTTATATAATTAGAATTCCTATTGATTGGAAGGGATCCATTTATAATCGAAAGGGAAATTAATACTCTCAATTTTAAGGATATTTGTGAAATAAATTGTTTGATAATAATTTTTCAAGGGTAAGCATAATGAGGTCAATCATGGGGTGAATAAATTGTTCAAGGGAGAGATCATGAATATTTAAGTTCTAAATTTTTATTGTCAAGCCAATTGTACCAAACCTAAGCCCTAATTTAAATTTTAAACAAGTCCTTGAGATTGTATGGTTTAACCTAGACAGGATCTTTGACCAGCTGGGATGTCATTGCTTGAGGACAAGCAACAATTCAAGTTGGGAGGTGTGATCAGAGTCAAAATAACAATGATTTACGTAGGGTTTTGGCTTAGGTTTTACATATTTTCTCACACTTATGTTTAATTAATTAGAGAAAAAGGCTACTGTCACCCTTCTTTATGTTTTATTGCAGAATACAAGTTTTGGGACTATTTTACATCAAATGGAGCTAGAATTGGGTCAATCGGATCAGCGACGCTCATCGACTAAGTCTCTGTTACGGTCCGTATTGGCTAATACGGACCAGACCTAGCACAGACCAGGAGATAGCGCTGGAAGCATTAAACCCTAACCGTCGAGGTCCTCATACGGACCGCATCAACTGATACGGTCCGTATCCGAAGGCGTCTCTTGGGGAATAACTGCCGACAGCTGTTTCCAGATTGATTTCTTAGCCTCCAATCAACCTCTACACGTCCCTACACTCCTATATAAGGCCCCTGGGCAGATAGAACATGCATCTTTGTAATTAGGGTTAGATTTGATTAAAGAGAGAAGAGAGGAGTGCTTGTAACCATGCCGTTCCGCGGCTAAGTTCCTTTTCTTAGGGCTAGGCAGTAAACCTTGTTACTCTTGATGTTTTGATATATATATTTCTGTTGATTATGGTTTCTTGTTGTTGTATCGAATATGCTTTTGTGATTTATTATCTCTTCATCTAATTTCAATGATCTAGTTTGAGTTCATTAGGGTAGTGACAGTGCTTTAATGACAATAGAAACTATTTGGATGAGTTAGCCTCGTTGAGATCTATTAGGTTTATGTGAAGAAAACCTTCGCGGGGAAACCATAAACCAGAACAACAAAACGCATGACCAAATTCCATCATTTGCGTAAGGTAAATCGCAGTGATCTGTGTAGTAATTTGGGAGATAAGAGACCCGATAGTTGCGTAAGGTAAATCGCATTGTCCTGAGTAGAGTCTCGATGAAAGATCTGTCATTCTGGCATAACATAAATCGCAGTGACCTTTGTAGTTATCTTTCATAAAACAACAACAGGAAATCAGATGCAACAGGAATATATTGTCAAGGCGGATTGAGTGGCAGTGGTGTGCCGAAACCCTAGGAATCCTCATCTCTATCTTTATTTTAATTACTTTTAATTGTTTTCTAATTTACATTGATCAACAAACATCTCTCAAATTTCAGATTTCATCTAGCCTTTCGAAAGGTTGTGATTCGATCGCTCGAAGCACTGAACCAATATTCCCTGTGGATCGACCTCGCATATACTACTCGATAAGGATTGTGCGCTTGCAGTCCGAACCGATAGCATTTACGAGTTTATAAATATTAAAAGAAACATTGCTCTCTTTTGAGTGATCAAGCTTTTTGGCGCCGTTGCCGGAAAATAACGGTTCATTGTGCAAGGCCTCGCGAGACGTCCTTGCTTTGACCATTGAATCCAATTAATTAGAAACGCCTAGATTTCTTTTTATTTTCTGCATTTTTATTTTTCTTTTATTTTTAATTTCGTTTTTATTTTATTTTCTTTTTATTCTTCAGTTTTAGTTTAATTTTCAGATTTTCTTTTCTTTTTAGGAAATTGCACGCTGGCCGAATCATCCGTACGAAGATCCGAGAGGATTGCTAGTAGGAGGGGACAATTCGCTTCCACATCACCGATAAGAACCAATCATAGTTCTTCATCCAGTAATTCTGAAGGCGAAGAAGACCCAGATTCGATCAACATGGATATCCCACCGATTAACAATGGAGTTCACGATGCAGCAAGACCCAAACTTCTAAGGGACTATTGCGTGCCGCGCGCGAATGATCCTAATTCTGGTATAAACCCGCCAACTGTTATGAACCGTAATTTTGAGATCAAACCTGCTCTCATAAATATGGTTTCGCAACAGCAATTTGGAGGATTGCCACATGAAGATCCACATCTTCATTTGTCAATCTTCCTAGGGATATGCGAGACGATAAAGATCAACGGAGTTACCGATGATGCAATCAGGCTAAGGCTATTTCAATTTTCATTAAAAGATAAAGCAAGAGCATGGTTGTTTTCCTTACCGGCCAATTCCATTCAAACTTGGGACCAATTGTTTAATGTGTTTATTGCAAAATATTTTCCACCATCCAAAACTTCAAGGTTTAGAAATCTAATTACTAATTTTGAACAAAGGGATGGTGAAACATTGTGTGAGGCATGTGATAGATATAAGGATATGTTAAGGTGTTGTCCACATCATGGTCTAGAAAGATGGCTGATTGTCCAAACTTTTTATAATGGTCTAAACCCTACCGATAGGTTGTCTATTGATGCTTCTGCAGGAGGAGCAATCATGAACAAGGAACCTGACGAGGCTTACAACCTAATTGAAGAGATTGCAATCAACCAACACTACTGGATCCCTGAGCGAAAGAAGCCAAGTCCAACACCTGGCATGCACCGAGTAGATGATATCTCCATGCTGAGCGCAAAGATTGATGCTTTGCAAATGGCACTCAACAAGCAAACCAAGCAGCGAACGGTAGCAGCAGTCAATGCCGCAACAGCATGTGGCTATTGCGGAGGAGCACATGAGATGACCGAATGTATGAATGTGACGGAAACTGAGGAAGAAATAGAGCAAGCAAACGCAATTGACAACAGCTTTCGACCTCAGCCCGCCTACAACACATACCATCCGAACAACCGAAACCATCCAAATCTCTCATACGCAAACAATCAAAGGCCTGCTGCACCTCAACAGAACTATCAACCACAATCCAATTTTCAGCCAAGATACAACAATCCTCAACCGAATTACCAACCAAGGCAATACAATCAACCGCAGCAACCAGACATCACATCATTAATGGAGAGATTCCTAGAGAAGCAAGAGAAGGCTAACGCCGAAATCGCACAAAAGATTGAATCCTTAACAAACCGCAACAAAGACTTAGAAGACAATGTCTCTAAGATGGCAAGAGAACTCTCTAGTATCGCACGTGGAAAAGGCAAATTTCCGGGCCAACCGGAAGAAAACCCAAAGAGACTTGCAAGAGCATAACACTAAGGAGCGGTACAGCTTATCAGGGACCTCCCATGCCCGATCAAACTTCCGATGAGATGCATGCAGAGCTATCGCATTCAGAAGAGTACGAGCCGCAACCACTGGAGCAGCCCGTATTCGAACTGCAGACAGACCTTACTCAGGAGCAGAATGACACCGTAGGTGGAGACGAGCGACAAACCGAACCTGAATACATTTCACCACCACCCTACAAGCCACCTCTGCCATTCCCTCCAAGGCCTGCCAAGCACAAGATGGAGCAGCAACTCGCGAGATTCAAGGAGACACTAAAGCAATTACATGTCACAATCCCCTTCACTGAAACAATTGCAAGCATACCCTCGTATGCTAAATTTCTGAAGGAGGTTCTTTCAAATCAAAGTAGACTCCAAGAACTCTCAACAGTTCCGCTCAATCTGGAATGTAGTGCGCTCGTGCAAAGCAAATTACCAAAGAAATTGAAAGATCCGGGAAGCTTCTCGATACCAAGTACCATTGGCACAACCGATTTTAGAGAGCTTTATGTGATCTGGGAGCAAGTGTGAGTCTGATGCCTAAAGTAGTATTTGATAGATTGGAATGTGGAGACCTATCACCAACACGGATCTCATTGCAACTGGCTGATCGATCAATTCGATATCCTGAGGGAATGTTGCGTGATATTCCAATCAAAGTCGGTAAATTTTGGATACCAGCAGATTTTGTGGTAATCGATATGGAAGACGATGAGCATATTCCGATCATCCTTGGAAGGCCATTCCTCGCCACATGTGGGGTAATGATCGATGTTAAGAATGGAAAAATCTCACTCAATGTTGGCGAAAACAAAATGATCTTCAGCATGAATGAGGTTAAAGTCCCGCCTGACATAAATCTTGTCTACAATTTGGAAACAATGGATGAAGATGGCAATAATGATTTGCGAATGGATGAATTTGGAGACATCGAAGAACTGGCGCACGAGGAAGAAGTGGAAAGACTGTTTATTGTACAAGATAACAGTCAGGTCCATCCGACCTCCGTGACAACACAAACCGATGATCTGAACAAAAGCCCCAATATCGCAAACAACAGGAATTATTCTCTCTTAGCCCTTGCACTAATCAAAAACCTACGCGAAGAACTCGATGCAATTTCTCAAAGACTAGACGAGGTTGAAGTAGTACTCGGTGTGAGTCTAGCATTCGACCCCGGACCTCAAATACCAACCGACTTCTTCGAGAAGGACAATGATGAGACCACAGAAGACGTTGAAGGCGAACCACCCGACAAGCAACCTCCTTGCATTGACGGGAGGATATCTGGAAAGGACTGATGCGACACAAAGTCAAGCTAATGACTTAAAACAAGCGCTTCTTGGGAGGCAACCCAAGGCCATTTTTAT
The DNA here is from genome assembly GCA_025461045.1 of Carex parvula. Lineage (NCBI taxonomy): Eukaryota > Viridiplantae > Streptophyta > Magnoliopsida > Poales > Cyperaceae > Carex > Carex parvula. The sequence goes on along the minus strand of JAJGRW010000353.1, from coordinate 119,997 downwards.
ATTTTCGCATAATTATTTATTTTCAATTCAATTAGGACTCAAACAAAGAAACAACTCATACCCACATTTTTCCTATAATCAGGTAAGCACACCGAAGAAAAGGCTCGATGTGGCAACATCATGGAGGATGGAAAATACTCTCTGGTACGACCTGTATTGGCTGGTACAGATCGTGCCAATGGATACGAGGAAAAATAGAGTAAGAAGCAGGAATTAAGTGGTGAATACGGTCCGTATTGGCTGATACGGCCGTATTCAGAGGAGTTAGACTTGACGGTTATTGGGTTTGAACTTAACAGGCCTAATACGAACCGTATTGGCTCATACGGTCCGTAATGAAAGCCAGTTTGGGAGATGCGAACCCGTTAAGAGAGACGTTTGAAATCCCGCGCGAATCACGTCTCTTAACCGTTAACCATTTTCGTTTTAACCCCTAAACCCTTTCTCTCCCTCTCTCTCTCTACTCTCTTTCCCTCTATCCCTTCTCCTTCCCTCTCTTCCATTAGTGGCCAAAACCGAGCCCCTCCCTTGCCGCCGATCTTCACCACCAATCTCACCCTCCTTCGACATTAAAGCCGCCGCAAGCTTCCTTCTCCGCGCCACTGCCCCAATACGGACCGTATCGGGTCCGTATCCGACGGCCATTCGAATCAACTTCTCCAATTTTCGGTTTTTCTAAACCCTATTCAATTTCAAAGTTTAATTTTGTTTTTGCATTTGTTTTAATTTAATTTCTCTGTTACATAGTCTAGAATCTAGTTTTATTTTCACAAAATCACAAAAAAAATTAGGTTTCTGTCAAAATCCAGATTTTTACCAGTTTAATACGGTCCGTATTGAACCAATACGGCCCGTAATAGTTTACCAGAGAACCAGTCCAGTACTCAGTCAAATTCACCGACCAACAGTCCGTAATAGGAACGTATTGACCAATACGGTCCGTAACAGAGATATTTAATTTTTGCAAATGGCCCCAAAAATGAAAATATTTTAGGGGCAGTTACAAGGAGTGCCAGGAAAGCCCTCGGAAGTGCTGGCCCGAGTAGTTCACCGCAGAGCTCCTCTAGCCGATCATCCCAGTCTTCTAGCTCACAACCACAATCTTCCGACCATTCATCCTCCCGTACCAACACTCAGGAGTCCGTCAGAGACACACCGGTCTCAGATGCGGACTATAACCCGAAGGAGTTTAACCCACGGGATTTCGATCTTGAGGAGGAAGACTCCGATGAACCAATGGAAGAAGCCCGGCCAACCGAGTACCAACCCATCTTCCAACATCCATTAGTCACATCCAATTATGAGAAGATGAAGTTGAGGGAGGTCATATACCACAAATCTATCGACTTGGAAACACTCGAGCGACTAGGCCTCCTTGCACAAACTGAGCAACTCGCAAACCGCATCCAACTCTGGAGATTCCTCAACCTAATCAAAGGAGTTAAAATTTACAAGGTTCTCACGAGGGAGTTCCTTGTGACATTCAGATATGACGATAACTCCATTTCTTTCCAGATGCTTGGCGAGCGCTACACACTCTCCATGGGTGATTTCTGCGCCATCTTCGATCTCACCGATAATGGCACTTTCGATTCTCCCGACTGCCGTGAGTTTTGGTACAACATCACAGAAGACAACCAAAATTTGACTCGACCGGCAAGCAGAATCATTCATTCCCAAGTCCGCCTCTTGCAAGTCATCCTTGCCAATTCCATTTTCGCAAGAGGCGAGAGTTCATCCAAAGTAACACTACCCGAACTCTACCTCCTCAAATGCATGATCGAGCCAACACCGGTGCGACCTCACCTCGGACATCTCCTTTGCAAACAAATTCGTGAGGTCACCCTTCCCAAGAAAGAAAAAGGCAAGATCTCCATTGGATTCGTGGCCACAATCTTGGCCAATCACCTCGCTTTGCCGATCGATCATCTCAAAGAGGCAAGCGGGCTCACACAAATTGACATACCATGCCTTCAAGCCATGAAAATTGTCACCGGCCACTACCCAGGTCCCTACTTCTACAAATCACCGAAAGGAACCTTCCAATTCCCTTTCCGGCATCTCAATCTCCGTAGTAGGGCCTCTTGGAAGATGGCACGCCACGCAAGCCCGAATTATGAGCCACCTCAAGATTACATTGATGTAATCGAGAGCCAAGCCGCAACGCAACATCGGGCTAATATTGATCGGCAACAGCGAGAATGGGAGGCAGACACATCGGCAGCGAGAGCCGAGTTTTCAGGGGTGGCACCATTTGATGCCCCTTCAGCAGAGCTTGATCAGTTCATCCAAATGGTAAATTGGATGGACTCTAACCTCAATGAGCTTACCTTGACAACGAGAGAGACCACCCAACAAATGGATCACAACAGCTCAACTATTCAGCAAGAGGTTAGTGAAATAAGAACAGCATGGAGGAGGTCCGTAGGAGTATAGACGAGAGTAGGCGCGAGATCCAGCAGACGCGCTACATGGCACAGCAGTACTATCAGTATGCTCTCGACTCCGGATTCGAGTACCAGCCGCCTCCATACGGACTCTTCGACCCGTCATTCTACGAGGAGATCCAGCACCCACCACCACCTCCACCACCTCAGGATTGAGGTGCAGTGAGTTGTATCTTTCCCCGGTCTTTTTACTTTATTACTTCTTTTATTTTTATCTCTCGAGCATTGGGGACAATGCTCAATTTATTCGGGGGGTAGGAGGTAAATTGACCATGTATCTTTAAATTTTCGCAACTTTAAATTCTTAGGTGCTAGTAGTTTTACTCAATTTTTGACTAGGGTTAGAGGCTTTACCGAAAATCCTAGAATGATTAGATTGAGCTTTTTAGCTAGTTTGCATTTTTATTTTTCTTTAGGAGTAGGTTAATCAAATAGGAATTGTTTTAAAATTAAATTAGACTAAGATTTAGACAATTGGCCATGATACCAAAAATTCAGAATTTTTAATTATTAGTGATTTCAAAGTGAACAATTAATTGCTAACCATGAGAGTTGATCAAAAATTGCAAACCCTAGAATTTTTATTTTGAGTAATTTATTTTTGCAAAGTCTTTTAAATTTGATAGTATTTTAGAATACTCATTTATTATAGATAGACCCCTAGCGAAACTATGCAATAATTTCTTGTATGAATGAATACTTGAAATTGTGTGTAATCATGGTGCTTGTGACACAAAAATATGTTATTTTATTTTTCAGAAAAATGGAAAAATACAAAAAAATCGAAAATGAGAAAAATCCAAAAAAATAGAGAAATCTAGAAAAAAAAAATAGAATAATAGATGGAGGATAAAAAGAGTACGGGTGCCTACGCAAGACTGGTTACCAATAGGCTCGAGAAAATCTCCCAAGTTCTAATTTTCTTGTACATATTTAATTTTTCAAAAATAGTCACAAGTACCAACACACTTAGTTGTCATACTTTGCTCCAATCAATTGGGAAGGAAAATCAAAATTTATATCATTAGAATTCCTATTGATTGGAAGGGATCCGTTTATAATCGAAGGGGAAATTAATACTCTCAATTTTAAGGATATTTGTGAAATAAATTGTTTGATAATAATTTTTCTAGGGTAAGCATAATGAGGTCAATCATGGGGTGAATAAATTGTTCAAGGGAGAGATCATGAATATTTTAGAAGTTCTAAATTTTTATTGTCAAGCCAATTGTACCAAACCTAAGCCCTAATTTAAATTTTAAACAAGTCCTTGAGATTGTATGGTTTAACCTAGACAGGATCTTTGACCAGCTGGGATGTCATTGCTTGAGGACAAGCAACAATTCAAGTTGGGAGGCGTGATCAGAGTCAAAATAACAATGATTTACGTAGGGTTTTGGCTTAGGTTTTACATATTTTCTCACACTTATGTTTAATTAATTAGAGAAAAAGGCTACTGTCACCCTTCTTTATGTTTTATTGCAGAATACAAGTTTTGGGACTATTTTACACCAAATGAAGCTAGAATTGGGTCAATCGGATCAGCGACGCTTATCGACTAAGTCCCTGTTACGGTCCGTATTGGCTAATACGGACCAGACCTAGCACAGACCAGGAGATAGCGCTGGAAGCATTAAACCCTAACCGTCGAGGTCCTAATACGGACCGTATCAACTGATACGGTCTGTATCCGAAGGCGTCTCTTGGGGAATAACTGCCGACAGCTGTTTCCAGATTGATTTCTTAGCCTCCAATCAACCTCTACACGTCCCTACACTCCTATATAAGGCCCCTTGGCAGATAGAACATGCATCTTTGTAATTAGGGTTAGATTTGATTAAAGAGAGAAGAGAGGAGTGATTGTAACCATGCCGTTCCGCGGCTAAGTTCCTTTTCTTAGGGCTAGGCAGTAAACCTTGTTACTCTTGATGTTTTGATATATATATTTCTGTTGATTATGGTTTCTTGTTGTTGTATCGAATATGCTTTTGTGATTTATTATCTCTTCATCTAATTTCAATGATCTAGTTTAAGTTCATTAGGGTAGTGACAGTGCTTTAATGACGATAGAAACTATTTGGATGAGTTAGCCTCGTTGAGATCTATTAGGTTTATGTGAAGAAAACCTTCGCGGGGAAACCATAAACCAGAACAACAAAACGCATGACCAAATTCCATCATTTGCGTAAGGTAAATCGCAGTGATCTGTGTAGTAATTTGGGAGATAAGAGACCCGATAGTTGCGTAAGGTAAATCGCATTGTCCTGAGTAGAGTCTCGATGAAAGATCTGTCATTCTTGCGTAACATAAATCGCAGTGACCTTTGTAGTTATCTTTCATAAAACAACAACAGGAAATCAGATGCAACAGTAATATATTGTCAAGGCGGATTGAGTGGCAGAGGTGTGCCGAAACCCTAGGAATTCTCATCTCTATCTTTATTTTAATTACTTTTTATTGTTTCCTAATTTACATTGATCAACAAACATCTCTCAAATTTCAGACTTCGTCTAGCCTTTCGAAAGGTTGTGATTCGATCGCTCAAAGCACTGAACCAATATTTCCTGTGGATCGACCTCGCATATACTACTCGATAAGGATTGTGCGCTTGCAGTCCGAACCGATAGCATTTACGAGTTTATAAATATTAAAAGAAACATTGCTCTCTTTTGAGTGATCAGTAAACCGGCATTGCCGACATAACAGATCTTACCAGTTGCATTCGACCTCCCCTAGACAGTAGCTTGCTTTTCCATCCCTGTAGTCGGCATTCCAATTTTTCGATCAAGGGAATGAAGTCAGCCCTTTTTGGGGCTGTTATGGTTAGTGGCATTCCTAAGTAAATGATAGGTAGGGATTCCCTTTTACAACCCAGGACAGCCACAGCTACTCCTATGTGCTCCTCTTGCATGTTGAACGGTACTAATGAACTTTTGGAGTAATTAATGGCCAGACCCGACATTGCCGAGAAAGCTCTCAGGAGAAGTTTGAAGGTCACCAGAGACTGTTGATCCCCATTCAAGATGAATACGGAATCATCCGCGTATTGCAGGGCCATGAGGGAAGATTCAATCTTTCGCGAAATAGGTTTATTAATGGAGGAGTTGCAGACCTTTACCATTTGCTGCAGTACATCGACAGCCAGAATGAATAGCATGGGGGAAATGGGATCGCCTTGGCGCAGTTCGCGCTCATGCATAAAATAGTCAGTTGACTCACCATTGATAGCCACCTTGGTGGAACCCGAGGAAAGGATTTCAATCCAGGTTATCCATCGTCTCGGAAAGCCCCTAGCATGCATGACTTGGTACAAAAAACCCCAATCTAACGAATCGAATGCCTTGGAAAAATCTATTTTCGCGAAGATGGCCGGTCTTTTAGAGTGAGCAACATGGTGGAGTACCTCCCTCGTTGAGATAAAATTTTCTGATATAAATCTGCCTTTGATAAAAGCAGATTGCATATCAGAGATCAAGTGTGACAGGGAACCCCTAGCCGATTGGCCAGCACTTTTGACAGAACTTTCGGAACTAGGTTTATGATACTGATAGGCCGGTAATCCTTGACAGAACTAGCCTCGGTAGACTTGGGAAGCATGATAACTTTGGCTCGATTACAGGCCCTCAATTCTACAGTCCCATCATTAAATTGGTCGAAAATGGCAAGGAAATCTTGTTTGAGCAGATCCCAGTATTTCCGAATGAATTCATTACTCAGCCCATCTGGTCCCGAGGCTCGATTGGATGGCAGGCCCTTGACAGCCAAGTAAATTTCCTTCTCGGTAAATCGGTTAGCCAAATGAGAAAGGTCCACCGTAGCCGGATACAGTGCCTTTGCGTCAAAGGGAACCGTTTTCTGCCCGAGTACCCATGATGGCCACGAGATGGTCTCGGAAGGCCTGTTTGATGTCTGAGGTTTGAGTCAGTGTATTGCCGCCGTGTACTAGCCTTGTAATAGTGTTTTTTGTAGCCCGGTAAGAAGCCATTTTGTGAAAAAATCTGGTATTGTTGTCCCCCTCTTTCAACCAGTGACAGCGAGATCTTTGGCTCCACCTTTTCTCTTCAATGTTGGCCAGTTCGAAGACTGCCATTCTGAGGTGCTGTCTCCTTTTGAACTCCTCAGGTTGTAGCGGTCTCTGTTCCTCCAATTTATCCAGTAACAAAATAACCTGTTTGCTTAGCTCGAGGCGTTTAGAAGTAGCCCCGAACCTCTCCTTCTGCCATTTGGCCAATTCCATATATAGAGCCTCAATTTTTGAATAGAATCCATGAGGCCCAGATCTGTCCCGAAATTCCACCTTACCCCAAATATCCTGAATTTTTAGCCCGACCTCCGGATATGCTAACCAAAAATTTTCCCATTTGAATTCCTTTTTATTGGGACCTCGTTGAGAACAAGAGAGTAAAAGGGGGCAATGATCCGAAATTACCATCTCTAAGGCACGTAATGAGATTAGCGGAAATGTTAGGGACCAATCTGATGTGACAAACACTCTGTCTATTTTGGAGAAACTGGGGCTAGGCCGCTTACTCGACCATGTATATGCTCTATTCTGTAGTGGTACATCCTCCAGGGCCATCTCCCTGATGAAATCATTGAAAAGCTGCATTATTGAAAAACCTCTAAGCTCACCCGGTCGGTCTGTCAACCATCTCGTGATGTTGAAATCCCCTAGCAAGATCCACGGGTGCTGGACCAAGTCTGCCAGGTGCCGCATCTCCAATATGAACCGCCTTTTGGTTTCATTATCATCCACACTCGGTCCGTAAACCGAGGTAATTAGAACAGTTTCGGCCGACTGTTCCTGCTTCAGTAATGCCGACACCGTGTGGGCAGTTGTCCATGAGTTGAGCAGTGTATAGTTATGTTTCCAAGCTATTAACGAGCCCCCACTAGAGCCTCTTGCCATTAAAGACGCCCCCTATTTGTCAAAGAAAGTTGGCAAGGCTCTTGCATGACAGATGGGATCCGCCGTATTCCACTTAGTCTCCTGGAGGCAACAAATGTCACACCTGGAGGCCTTAATCACATGCTTAACCATATTGCATTTTTCCACCCCCCCAATCCTCTAGTGTTCCACGACAAGATTTTAAGCTTTTTTAAATTCATTTAGAACTTAAAGCGACAGACAACTTAGAAGGCAGTGAGACTCACTGCTCACCGGCGGAGCCATTGCCCCCCTGTTCTATTCCCACTTCATCTTCCTGCATCACCTGTGTTTGCGATTGAGGAACAATGGGTTGGGACGACACTGTCTTGATTGTCTCTCTCAATTTCTCTTCTTACAGCCTCGGGTAGGAGGCCCAACCTTGGGCCAGGTGGGCGGAATACGAATCAGACACATTGATTTGGTAGATGCCCTGTTGGCCGAGAATGACTGCTGTCTCATCAGCCATCTGTTGGGCTGATCCGGTGGTATTTTTTTTGGACGGTCCTGCCTCCCCTGATGAAACCTTAGTGGGCTTACGTTTTGAACTTCGCTGCCCAAGTTGAGTCGGCCCAGAATTGAAGTGGTTTGGCCCGGATTGTTGCGGACACGTGGTTATGAGGCGGCTGTCACCACGTGCGATGGGGGTGAGCTCCGTATACCCCGCAGAGGCAGCGTCCATAGGTGCCCCGGTAGCGTCCAAAACAGTATTCTCCGCATGTGACTGAGTTGGCGGCTCCCTTGTGGGCAAGGTCTGTGGCGGTTCCCGTGTAGTGGTTCGGTCCCCATTGAGCTCGCAACCCGCCCCTTGGTTGTTCCTGTTGAGGATTATGAACTGCGAACTGTTTGGCCGGTTGTGGCCAGCGTCAGTGTCAGGCTCAGAGCTGCTCCTGGCATCGACTGTGGGGTTTGGATTATTGGGGCTTGGATTGTTGGAACTCGGATCAGATGCGGCAGCAACCTCCAATGATAATCCCAGTGGCTGAAAATCTTCTTGACTGGCGGCCGCCGCGGGCTCGGCGCACCCCTGCACCTGCGTCTCCAGCACATATTCTCTAAGGTCCTGTGGGAGTGACTCCAAGTCGCGGCCCTGACACATTTGCAACATCACGCTTTTGGGTACCTGAATCATCTCTTCGTCAATGTGTTCGAGGTCTGATGAAGACGGAGATCCTGCATATAGTGCCAGCGGTTGGGGTTCCGGTCTAGTGAACTCCGGCGGACAGCGTGGCATTTCCTCGTCACTGTAGATGGGGGCTTGCACCCATTTGACCGGGAGAACCCGGATAAGCGAGCGAATGCCACCTATTACCACTTCCACCTGGTGCGGCACCCGCTGGAGGCTGTCCGTCGCCACCACCACCGACCAGGCTGCGTAGTCGGCCTCATGGGGTGGAGAAATGGATCCCAAATAAAGTCCAAACGAGCTGACCAGGCGGATAACGAAGCTCTCTTTCCATAGACGTACCGGCAGGTCCCGTAGCTCAAGTAGGATTTTGTATTCTGGGATCACCTTGGTGGCTGAGGAGTAGGGACTCCAAGGCTGGAAGTCAAGCCCCAGATCCCAAATTCTGGCAGGGATGGCCCGCAGGAATGTATCCGGCGCCAATGCCGGTGGCAGGTGAATGAGACATGTCGAGCAGGAGAGAGAAGCAACCGTGATTTCATCTAGCTTCACCAATTCCGTTGCAACCGCAAAGTCAGCAACCATATCAGCCAAGAGGTCACTTTCCCAACCCAGCGATTGGACCACAATGCACTGACCAAGGCGCTTGATCTCTGCGTCATAAGCTTCATCCCTGTCTAGGAAGCATGTCGATAGCAGCGGTCGGTCTTGCGGCATCGATGGCCAGCCATGTGGCCGAGGGCCCACCAGGAGTTCATCAAAAAGGGGTTCGAATGGGGGTTTAGCCATAGGACCCGGTGTCTGTGGGCGCAGCTCTCCCGGTACCTTAGCCTTGGTGAGGCAGCGTGTACCGGGGTGTCCGTCCTTCCAACAGCGGCCGCATTTCATGGGGTTTCGACACATTGCCTGGGTATGACCCGTCCTGCAGCATCGAAAGCAGCGGTCTCGCCACTCCGGAAAGGCCAGGGAGGGGGGGAAACGGAGCTTTGTGGGGCTGTGCGGGGAGATATAGGTAGCATAGTTGGGGCTGGGTTTCGGTACCTGTTTGCCTGGGAAGGTAGGAATCAATATTGGAGGAGGGCGTGGCTTGTGGGTGGCGGGCTTGGGGTGAGGATTGGGGAAGGCTGTCCTAGGGTTTTGGGGGGCAATCTGTGGGGCTGCTCGCGGTGGTACTGGGTGGGCGTAGGGTTTGGGAGCTTGCTGCTGGGGAGAGGTGGAGGGTGGCGGCACTGCTTGGTTAGGTTGACGAGAGACAGCTTGGGGGGGTGAGTTCGGGCGAGAAGCTACTGCCTGGGCGTAGGTTTTGGAGAAGGGAACAAAGGGCTTAGCTGAAATTGGAGAAGGGGTGAATGTCGGCTTCCATTGGTCGGGGTATCGCCTTCGTCGGTGGACAATTTGCCAGTCGCCATGAGCCGCCTTTGCTGCTTCCATTCTCGCTCTCTCTTTTCAAAGCAATCTTTTTATTGTGAGGAATCAGATCAGCCTGCTAAATAGGAAAAGTTAATGGGCTTAATGGACGCCAAAATTAGAATAACTTGGTCTGCAAGTTCAGAAAATAGTATATAAGGCTAAGGAGGCCACAGGAGAAATCATCACTGCTCATCATTGCTCAATTGAAGTTATTCTGCTCCACTTTCCGACAGTGGTCAAAGTTGCGATAAATTTCAAAGGAAGAGAATAGAAGAAGTCGAGGTTTTGCTTGAGCGACAAGGGAAGAACTTGGGCAGGAACTATGAGATTGGTTGTATTCTTTTCTCTTACGTATTTTCTCAGTTTTTACCATGTTTATCTTGTATTTTCTTGTGGATGTTAATGCACCCATGAGAGGCTAGATTTCCTCTATAGGAGTTTAGGTCATGTAGCATGAACTTGTTTACTTTTATCTTACTCGGAGTTCAGTTTTTATTATGATTGTTTGATTTGATGTTAATTTCTGTAATTTATTCTTTGTGATGTTCTATAATTTGTGCTTGAATTGTAATTATCCCGCTTAGGTCTTTTAGACTCAAAGTAGAATGGATCATATAGGATAGTACAAATTGTGATCACAAATATCTTAGGATTTGGATTAGAATGGACCAAATTTGAACTCCAAATTGGAACTTGATCAGAGTCAAAATAACGATGATTTACGTAGGATTTTGGCTTAGGTTTTGCATATTTTCTCACACTTATGTTTAATTAATTAGAGAAAAAGGTTACTGTCACCCTTCTTTATGTTTTATTGCAGAAAACAGGTTTTGGGACTATTTTACATCAAATGGAGCTAGAATCAGGTCAATCGGATCAGCGATGCTTATCGACTAAGTCTTGGTTACGGTCCGTATTGGCTAATACGGACCAGGCCTAGCACAGACCAGGAGATAGCACTGGAAACACCAAGCCCTAACCGTCAAGGTCTTAATATGATACGGTCCGTATCAGAAGGCGCCTCTTGGGGAATAACTGCCGACAGCTGTTTCCAGATCGGTTTCTTAGCCTCCAATCAACCTCCAGACGTCCCTCCACTCCTATATAAGGCCCCTGGGCAGAAGAAGAAGTTATCTTTGTAATTAGGGTTAGATTTGATTAAAGAGAGAAGAGAGGAGTGCTTGTAACTATGCCGTTCCGCGGCTAAGTTCCTTTTCTTAGGGCTAGGCAGTAAACCTTGTTACTCTTGATGTTTTGATTAATATATTTCTGTTGATTATGGTTTCTTGTTGTTGTATCAAAATGCTTTTGTGATTTATTATCTCTTCATCTAATTTCAATGATCTAGTTTGAGTTCATTAGGGTAGTGACAGTACTTTAATGGCAAGAGAAACTATTTGTACGAATTAGCCTCGTTGAGATTTATTAGGTTTATGTGAAGAAAACCTTAGCGGAGAAACCATAAACCAGACCAACAAAACGCGTACCAAATTCTATCACTTGCGTAAGGAAAATCGCAGTGATCTGTGTAGTAATTTGAGATGTTTAGAGATCAGTCATTTGCGTAAGGAAAATCACAGTGTCCTATGTAGAATCTCGATGAAAGATCTGTCATTCTTGCGTAACATAAATCGCAGTGACCTATGTGGTTATCTTTCATAAAACAACAACAGGAAATCAGACGCAACAGGAATATATTGTCAAGGCGGATTGAGTAGCAATGGTGTGCCGAAACCCTAGGAATTCTCATCTCTATCTTTATTTTAATATCTTTTAATTGTTTCCTAATTTACATTGATCAACAACATCTCTCAATTTTCAGATTTTGTCTAGCCTTTCGAAAGGTTGTGATTCGATCGCTCGAAGCACTGAACCAATATTCCCTGTGGATCGACCTCGTATATACTACTCGATAGGATTGTGCGCTTGCAGTCCGAACCGATAGCATTTTCGAGTTTATAAATATTAAAAGAAACATTGCTCTCTTTTGAGTGATCAAGCTTTTTGGCGCCGTTGCCGGGAAATAACGGTTCATTGTGCAAGGCCTCGCGAGACGCCCTTGCTTTGACCATTGAATCCAATTAATTAGAAACACCTAGATTTTTTTTTATTTTCTTCATTTTTATTTTTTTATTTTTTTTTCTTTAATTTTCAATTTCATTTTTATTTTTATTTTATTTTTATTTTCAGTTTTTAGTTTAATTTTCAGATTTTCTTTTCTTTTTAGGACACTGCACGCTGGCCGAATCATCCGTACGAAGATCCGAGAGGATTGCTAGTAGGAGAGGACAATTCGCTTCCACATCACCGATAAGAACCAATCATAGTTCTTCATCGTATAATTCTGAAGGCGAAGAAGACTCAGATTCGATCAACATGGATATCCCACCGATTAACAATGGAAGACACAATGGTGATAATGGAGTTCACGATGCAGCAAGACCCAAAATTCTACGAGACTACTGCGTACCGCGCGTGAATGATCCTAATTCTAGTATAAACCCGCCAACTGTTACAAACCGTAATTTTTGAGATCAAACCCGCTCTCATAAATATGGTTTCGCAACAGCAATTTGGAGGATTTCCACATGAAGATCCACATCTTCATTTGTCAATCTTCCTAGGGATATGCTAGACGATAAAGATCAACGGAGTTACCGATGAAGCAATCAGGTTAAGGCTATTTCAATTCTCATTAAAAGATAAAGCAAGAGCATGGTTGTTTTCCTTACCGGCCAATTCCATTCAAACTTGGGACTAATTGTTTAATGTGTTTATTGTAAAATATTTTTCACCATCCAAAACTTCGAGGTTTAGAAATGCAATTACTAATTTTGAACAAAGGGATGGTGAAACATTATGTGAAGCATGGGATAGATATAAGGATATGTTAAGGTGTTGTCCACACCATGGTCTAGAAAGATGGCTGATTGTCCAAACTTTCTATAATGGTCTAAACCCTACCGATAGGTTGTCTATTGATACTTCCGCAGGAGGAGCAATCATGAACAAGGAACCTGACGAGACTTACAACATAATTGAAGAGATTGCAATCAACCAACACTACTGGATCCCTGAGCGAAAGAAGCCAACTCCAACACCTGGCATGCACCGAGTAGATGATATCTCTATGCTGAGCGCAAAGATTGATGCTTTGTAAATGGCACTCAACAAGCAAACCAAGCAGCGAACGATAGCAGCAGTCAATGCTGCAACAGCATGTGGCTATTGTGGAGGAGCGCATGAGATGACCGATTGTATGAATGTGACGGAAACTGAGGAAGAAGTAGAGAAAGCAAATGCAATCGATAACAGCTTTCGACCTCAGCCCGCCTACAATACATACCATCCGAACAACCGAAACCATCCAAATCTCTCATACGCAAACAATCAAAGGCCTGCTGCACCCCAACAGAACTACCAACCACAACCCAATTATCAACCAAGATACAACAATCCTCAACCGAATTACCAACCAAGGCAATACAATCTACCACAGCAACCTGACATCACATCATTAATGGAGAGATTCCTAGAGAAGCAAGATAAGGCTAACGCCGAAATCGCACAAAAGATCGAATCCTTAACAAACCGCAACAAAGACTTAGAAGACAATATCTCTAAGATGGCAAGAGAACTCTCAATTATCGCACGTGGAAAAGGCAAATTTCTGGGCCAACCGGAAGAAAACCCGAGAGAGACTTGCAAGAGCATAACATTAAGGAGCGGTACAACTTATCAGGGACCTCCCATGCCCGATCAAACTTCCGATGAGATGCATGCAGAGCCATCGCATTTCGAAGAGTACGAGCCGCAACCACTGGAGCCGCCTGTATTCGAACTGCAAGCAGACACCATTGAGGAGCAGAATGACACCGTAGGTGGAGACGAGTGACAACGCGAACCTGAATACATTTCACCACCACCCTACAAGCCACCTCTGTCATTCCCTCCAAGGCCAGCGAAGCATAAGATGGAGCAGTAATTCACGAGATTCATGGAGACACTCAAGCAATTATAAGTCACAATCCCCTTCACTGAGGCAATTGCAAGCATACCCTCGTATGTTAAATTTTTGAAGGAGATTCTCTCAAATTGAAGTAGACTCCAAGAATTCTCAACAGTCCTGCTCAATCTGGAATGTAGTGCACTCATGCAAAGCAAATTATCGACAAAGTTGAAAGATCCGGGAAGCTTCTCAATACCGTGCACAATCGGCACAACAGATTTTAAGAGAGCTTTATGTGATCTAGGAGCAAGTGTGAGTCTGATGCTAAGGTAGTATTTGATAAATTGAAATGTGGAGACCTATCACCAACACGGATCTTATTGCAACTAGCTGACCGATCAATTCGATATCCTGAAGGAATGTTGCTTGATATCCCAATCAAAGTCGGTAAATTTTGGATACCAGCAGATTTTGTGGTAATCGATATGGAAGAAGATGAGCAGATTCCGATCATCCTTGGAAGGCCATTCCTCGCCACATGTGGGGCAATGATCGATGTTAGGAATGGAAAAATCTCACTCAATGTTGGCGAGAACAAGATGATTTTCAACATGAATGAGACTAAAGTCCCTCCTGACATAAATCTTGTCTACAATTTGGAAACAACGGATGAGTATGGCAATGATGAATTGCGAATGGATGAATTTGAAGACATCGAAGAAATGGTGTACGAAGAAGAAGTGGAGAGACTGTTTATTGTACAAGATAACGGTCAGGTCCATCCAACCTCCGTGACAGCACAAACCGATGATCTGAACAAGAGCCCTAATATCGCAAACAATAGGACTTATTCTCTCTTAACACTTGCATTAATCACCTACGCGAAGAACTCGACGCAATTTCTCAAAGACTGGATGAGGTTGAAATAGTACTTGGTGTGAGTCTAGCATTCGACCCCGGACCTCAAACACCAACCGACTTCTTCGAGAAGGGCAGTAATGATGAAACCACAAGAGACGCTGAAGGCAAACCACCCGACAAGTAACCCGCTTGCATTGACAGGAGGGTATATGGAATAAATTGATGCGACACAAAGTCAAGCTAACGACTTAAAACAAGCGCTTCTTGGGAGGCAACCCAAGGCCACATTTATAATTTCGTATAATTATTTATTATTAGTTTAATTAGGACTTTAACTGGGGAACGAATCACATCCACTCATTTTTCTATGACCAGGTGAACATGCTAGAGGAAGGGCTCGGTTAAAAACATTAGAAAAGTCAAGAAAATATTCTCTGTTACTGACCGTATCAGCCAATACAGACTAAGACAGTGAGTACGGAGCAGGAGTTGAAAGAAAAAGGGGAGTCAGTAGTAACTACGGCCCATATCAGCCAATACGGACCGTATTCAAAGGAAGAGTTAGAAAGTTATCGGGATCAAAATTTTTGGATCGGATACGGACCGTATCAGCCAATACGGTCCGTAATCAAAACCGATCTGTGAAATTAAAACCCGTTAACGAAGAGGCGCGAAGTTGGTAACCGTTCAAATTAGAGGTTATTCTTTGAACCCCTCTTTTCCTGTTTCTCTTCTCCTCTTCTCTTCCTTCTCTTTTCTTGCAAAAACCCGAGCCTACCTCGCAATACACCGCCGGCCACCAAGGAAATCGCCTCAACCACCTCTCGCACTACCACTAACCTCCAATACGAGCCGTATCCAACCTGTATCCACCAAGGCACCGACTTTCGCCATTTCGGTTCTTCCCCCATTTCTCTCTTATTTTTCAATTTTGTTTCAAATTCTTAAAATTAGTCTTTTATTTTCCTTTGCAATTTAGTTTCAGTGTGTCTTCTATTTTTTTAGATCTAGTTTAAAAACCAAAAATCACGAAAAACAACAAAAAAATTAGGTTTTCCCAGTTTTACCAGAACCAGTATCAGTCTAATACGGTCCGTATCCATCAATACGGTCCGTATTAAGTCCTGTACTTGGCCAAATCTCACCAGCACACGGGTTCGTAACCACTCCGTATCAACCCAAAACGGCCCGTAACAGTGAAGGTTAAACCTCCAAAATGGCCCCGAAAACACGAGGTCCTCTCAAAGCTTTGACAGGTCTGGGCAAGAAGAAGAGGGGGGAGTCTTCTTCTCAAATTCCACAATCGCCCGAACAAAGTCCCGACCGGGAAGAATTGCCGGAATCTCGTCCTCAAAACGAACCACAACCAATGGAGGGGCAAGAGCATAACCCCATGGACATAAAAATTTTCCCGCAGAACACATGCCAATGTCTTCGAAAAACTGGAAGACAACACAATCAAAAACCACAAGGCCATTCATATCGAAACCCTTCAAGAGCTCGGCCTCCTCGCCCAATTCAAAATCCTAGCAAAAAGGGTTCACATCTGGGACTTTCTCAACAAGCTGGTGGATGTCCCGGTCTATGACGACCTCACTCGCGAATTCATTGCCACTTCTCCTCTGAAAATAACATAATAAAATTTCAATTGATGAACCAGGAACAAGAGGTGTCAATGCGCGATTTCTGCGACAATTTGGGATGACGGCACCCAAGCATACAATGACGACCGGAATTTCTGGAAGATGATCACAAATGACCACTTCAGTGACCCGAGGGCCGCCAGCCACATCGTCCATCCAGTGCTCCGTTACATACAGGCTGCTCTCAGCAACTCTCTCTTTGCTCGAGACGAGAGCTGCGCGAAAGTCACCTTCCCCGAACTTTACATTCTCAAATGTATGCTCATCACAACGGAAGAGCCTCCACACATCGGTCATTTCCTCTGCAACCACATCCATTCAATTGGCCAAAACAAAAGATGCAGAGGAAACATCTCCATCGGTGCCATCGCCACAATCCTCGCTAGCCAACTCACAATCGAGGTAGATTTCTTGAAAGAAGGCACCGGCATGAAATTCTTAGACATCGAGTGCCTCACCGCGATGAGAATGATCAGCGGCAGACCTCCCGAGCCATACCTATACAACATCGAAAGAAGGAGGGTTCAAATGCCTTGCAAACCACTTCCTCTCAGCAACCAGACAAAGTGGAGGCAAGTGGCCCCTATTGGCAGACAGGCCGCTCAGGAGAGCGATGATGAGATTGATTTTGAGGCCCTAGAGGCTGAGGCTGAGGAAGAAGAAATGGAAGAAACTGCAGCAGCCGCCGCATACATGCAAGAAATGGCGGCAAATGAGCAAAGGGCTCGGCAAGAGACGCTTACGGCGGAAGCAGCGCGACAAGGGGCGGGACCATCTGATGCCTCTCAGAGTGGGTACAACCGAGTTCTCCAAGCCGTCCGGAGCGTCAACGCGAGCATGGAGAGGTTCTCCATCGACACTAGGACCACTTATGCCCGGCTTGACCAGCAGTATGACGTGACACGTCACTCTGTAGGTCAGGTTCGTCAGGGCATGGACGAGCTGCGAGGGTATGCTGCCAACAACAGGCGGGAGACACAACAGGCCCGCTACATGTCACAGCAGAACTACCAGCATGCCCTCACCACCGGTTTACCATATCATCCACCACCATACGGACTCTTCGACCCGTCATTCTACGAGGAGATCCAGCACCCACCACCACCTCCACCACCTCAGGATTGAGGTGCAGTGAGTTGTATCTTTCCCCGATTTTTTTTTACTTTACTATTTCCTTTATTTTTATCTCTCGAGCATTGGGGACAATGCTCAATTTTATTCGGGGGGTAGGAAAGTAAAATTGACCATGTATCTTTAAATTTTTTTTTTCGTATTTTAAATTCTTAGGTGCTAGTAGTTTTACTCAATTTTTGACTAGGGTTGGAGGCTTTACCAAAACTCCTAGAATGATTAAATTGAGCTTTTTAGCTAGCTTGCAATTTTTTACTTTTCCTTAGGAGTAGGTTAATCAAATAGGAATTGTTTTAAAATTTAATTAGGCTAAGGTTTTGACAATTGCCCATGATACCAAAAATTCAGAATTTTTAATTATTGGTGATTTCAAAGTGAACAATTAATTGCTAACCATGAGTGTTGATCAAAAATCGCAAACCCTAGAATTTTTATATTGAGTAATTTATTTTTTACAAAGTCTTTTAAATTTGATAGTGTTCTAGAATACATTTATTATAGAGAGACCCCTAGTGAAACTATGCAATCATTTCTTGTATGAATTAATACTTGGAATTGTGTGTAATCATGGTGCTTGTGACACAAAAATATTTATTTTTCAGAAAAATAGAAAAACACAAAAAAATCAGAAATGAGAAAAATCCAAAAAATAGAAAAACATAGAAAAAAAATAGAATAAAAGATGGAGGATAAAAAGAGTACGGGTGCCTACGCAAGACTGGTTACCAATAGGCTCGAGAAAACCTCCCAAATTTTAAATTTTGTACATATTTAATTTTTCAAAAATAGTCACAAGTACCAACACACTTAGTTGTCATACTTTGCTCCAATCAATTAGGAAGGAAAATCAAAATTTATATCATTAGAATTCCTATTGATTGGAAGGGATCCATTTATAATCAAAGGAGAAATTAATACTCTCAATTTTAAGGATATTTGTGAATTAGATTGTTCGATAATAATTTTTCTAGGGTAAGCATAATGAGGTCAATCATGGGGTGAATAAATTGTTCAAGGGAGAGATCATGAATATTTTAGAGTTCTAAATTTTTATTGTCATGTCAATTGTACCAAATCCAAGTTCTAATTTAATTTTAAACAAGTCCTTGAGATTGTATGGTTTAACCTAGACTGGATCTTTGACCAGCTGGGATGTCATTGCTTGAGGACAAGCAACAATTCAAGTTGGGAGGCGTGATCAGAGTCAAAATAACGATGATTTACGTAGGGTTTTGGCTTAGGTTTTGCATATTTTCTCACACTTATGTTTAATTAATTAGAGAAAAAGGCTACTGTCACCCTTCTTTATGTTTTATTGCAGAAAATAAGTTTTGGACTATTTTACATCAAATGGAGCTAGAATCAGGTCAATCGGATCAGACACGCTCATCGACTAAGTCTCTATTACGGTCCGTATTGCCTAATACGGACCAGGCCTAGCACAGACCAGGAGATAGCGCTGGAAGCACAGACCAGGCCTAGCACAGGCGTCTCTTGGGGAATAACTGCCGACAGCTGTTTCCAGATCGGTTTCTTAGCCTCCACTCAACCTCCAGACGTCCCTCCACTCCTATATAAGGCCCCTGGGAAGAAGAAGAAGTTATCTTTGTAATTAGGGTTAGATTTGATTAAAGAGAGAAGAGAGGAGTGCTTGTAACTATGCCGTTCCGCGGCTAAGTTCCTTTTCTTAGGGCTAGGCAGTAAACCTTGTTACTCTTGATGTTTTGATTAATATATTTCTGTTGATTATGGTTTCTTGTTGTTGTATCAAAATGCTTTTGTGATTTTTCTCTTCATCTAATTTCAATGATCTAGTTTGAGTTCATTAGGGTAGTGACAGTACTTTAATGGCAAGATAAACTATTTGTATGAATTAGCCTCGTTGAGATTTATTAGGTTTATGTGAAGAAAACATAGCGGGGAAACCATAAACCAGACCAACAAAACGCGTACCAAATTCTATCACTTGCGTAAGGAAAATCGCAGTGATCTGTGTAGTAATTTGGGGTGTTTAGAGATCAGTCATTTACGTAAGGAAAATTGCAATGTCCTATGTAGAGTCTCGATGAAAGATCTGTCATTCTTGCGTAACATAAATCACAGTGACCTATGTGGTTATCTTTCATAAAACAACAACAGGAAATCAGACGCAACAGGAATATATTGTCAAGGCTGATTGAGTAGCAATGGTGTGTCGAAACCCTAGGAATTCTCATCTCTATCTTTATTTTAATTACTTTTAATTGTTTCCTAATTTACATTGATCAACAAACATCTATCAATTTTCAGATTTCGTCTAGCCTTTCGAAAGGTTGTGATTCGATCGCTCGAAGCACTGAACCAATATTTCCTGTGGATCGACCTCGTATATACTACTCGGTAAGGATTGTGCGCTTGCAGTCCGAACCGATAGCATTTTCGAGTTTATAAATATTAAAAGAAACATTGCTCTCTTTTGAGTGATCAGAACTTCAGGAATTAAGGTTAGGGTTTAGTGAAAGACTTAATCGTGAAGTCAAATCCTTAATTAGGACCCCTTGAATTGAATTGAATGTCGGTATGAAGAACTTAATCGTGAAGTACCAACATCTAAGGATAGGATAGGCTAACATTGAACTTCATGGTCTAGATATCTAGGCACGTTATTTAATCACGAAAATGACCCTTTTTAACATCTTATGTTAGAAATCTTGTCATATCAAATATGAATTTAAAAAAACCGAGTAGATAGAATTAGCAAGGGATTGTAGACCGAATACTCCTAGACTTCTCCAACTTGATTTACAGCCAACTTTTAATTACTTTATTACGAAACTTTAATTTTCTTTAAAAACGAAATTACACAAAACCCCCCTTTTTACTTTTATAGTTAGTTTTAATAGTAGTTTTCTTTATTAAAAATTAGTATTTTCTTATCTCCCTGTGGATCGATACCTCAAGTACTACAAGGATTAGGTTGTGCGCTTGCAATCGACCATATCTTTGAGTATTAGGTTTATAAATTTAAAAGTCTAAAGAGTACAAAAGGAAGCACAAAGTCCTATATCCAAAATACTCAACATCATGGCATTCCGCAGGAACGCCATGACATATCTCAACACCGTGAAAAAAGAAAAAAGAAAAGAAAAGAAAAGTGGGATGCCATGGCACATCCCAACCAAAAAAATTAAGACGAAAAGGCAAGTTTTTTTTTTTTTTTTGGTCGCTGCTATGGAGTAAATATTGGGAGAGAGTGACGGGAGATATGAGGGGAAGTGGTGAATCTGTGGTAGCCATGGCGTCCCATTTATTTGTTTTTTATTTTCGTTTCTTTGGTTGGATATGCTATGACGACCCACTTTTTTTTTCTTTTTTTCCGGTGTTGAGATGTGGCGTCCCACTTCGGTATTTTATTATTTATTTTTTTTTTCACGGTGTTGAGATGTGCCATGGCGTCCGTATGGCTCGTGACCGCCTTTCCATTTTTAAATTTTCCGAGCAGCGTTCTTCTTATTTTTAATATTTTTTTTTCTATTTTCTTATGAATAAAAATTTCGGAAAAGTTCTGGTTGATTTGGAGCATGCATGTGATCAAGATCTGAGATGGTAGTGAGAAATGAATAACAATTGGATTCGGACTACACTTTACATATTCTGAATTTATTTGTTCTTGGTACCAATCATCAAAACTCAAATAAGCTAGTATTCTGTAACCTAGTTGAATACTTGTTTTGGCAACTACTTCATAAAGATAGAGCATTTTAATAATTAATCTTAGTCCATAGATTTATATACAAATTAATACTAGAGAAGCACAATTTCAAAGCACACAGTTGGCTTCGGATGAGACTAATAAAGCCTTTTGTTGCAGACAGAGTTAAGGAGCTGTACTTGTCTCAGTGATGTTCTCAGTAATTTTTTTTTTTTTCATATTGTCATTTTAAGCCGAGTGCTAATATATATGTGAAAGATCAGGTGAAGACAGTCGACTATTTTAAAATAAACCATGTTCTTATATATATTTTTTAGTTAGTTTTCTCAAATATTATTGCATTAGGATTTACTATTTAGGGCTAATATAAAATGGTTAAGAGATTAATTTGATGGAGTATATAATAAATTAAAGAGTTGCGGGAGGAAATATTAAATTCAATAACAGTTGGAAGGTACCGAAAATCTTCGGCCTGTTAAAATAGAAAACAGTAGCAATGTACCAGTACTTTCATACAAACAGTAGCAATGTACCAGTACTCTCAATACAAATTTTATACCAGAAAAAAATCTAACAACTTGTACCACAGACTCAGCACACTTCCTCAGCTCCAAATGGTTTCCTCTCAATAACTTTCTCAGCAAGTAGTAAAGTTAATAGAGAAAAAGTGAAAAACAAATGCAACCCAGTACGAGTACCAGCTACAGTACCAGTACCAGTACTAGCATCATGAAGGATGTATAAATTAAAATATGCAAATTTGAAAAGAAGGAAATCTAAATTATATCAACCCCCCTGGTTCTAGCTGCTGATGCATTATTTCACAACCAATCTCAGCTTTAATCCCAAGGTAGGTCATCCAAAACTATGCATGTCAAGGTCGTCAAGGCTCAGTAGTTCCCATTCCTCTAATGAGGAACCGTAATCACCGGGCTCAGTAGTTCCCCAATCGCTTGTGCTTGGACCAGGTACAATTATCTTGTGGTTATAGATGGGAAGGTGATTACTCTTCTCCATTGGCTCCGTAGAAATTGTTTCCAAATTATAAGACGAATTATTAGGCTCCTGTACATTTGCATCCGGTTGAAACATCTGTACAGGAATACAAAAGTGTAATCAATTAATTCCTTTCAATTGGAAAAAAATTCTCTATAATAATGTAAAATAAAATAATAAGATTTATGGAATAAAAAAAATGAATTTGAATTTGATCGAATTCTATTCGATCGAAATATTTTCAAAATTTAAAAAAAATAGAAAAATATATGGAAATATATTTCTTACATGAAATGTTATCACATGTTTTGATTTCTGACTAATTAATCTTGAGTCATCTTTGATTTGAAAAAAAGAAAAAAAGGATATAAATACAAAAGAATCCTATTTAGTAATAATCATACTTTTAGGTATGAGAAGAGAACATAAATATGAAAGTTCGAATTTTTGTTGTTGTTGCTGTTTAAATTTAAATATATTGATTTTATTAAATATCAATAGATCAAATATATTAATTTGTTTTTTATATAAAAAAACTATATAAAAACATTGGATCCTTATGATTCATGAGGGATTCCTTGAACTAAGAGTAGAGAAGGAAAGGCTTGGTTAGTAGTTAACCAGATCAAGATTCAGCAGGATGCCCAAAAAGAAAAGAAGAAGATTAATCATTTAAAAGAAAAGTTTAAAAGAAAACAATAAATGAAAGCGCACGGGAATACTGAATTCTAGGTAATCACAAGTATAACCAATATGTATTTACCAGAATAAAGGCAAAATGCTAACCATAGAAGGCAAAATCGGCCGTTCCGGAGCGGAATCGGCCGTTCCGGAGCGGAATCGGCCGTTCCGGAGCGGGATCGGACGTTACCGATCCGATTTCAGGCCGATTTACGCGGTTTCAGGAGATTTCGTCAAATTTCGGCCGTTCCGGTCCCATTCCGGTGCAATTTCGGCCGTGCCCGCTTCATTTCAGCCAAATTTCGGCCGTTAGGACTGCAATAGACCGATTCGACCGAAACGGCCGAAACACGAATTAAAGTATTAACCAACTCAAAAAAAATTTTCGGTGCTCGCTGGGATCGAACTCGCGCACGTCCACTATGGGGACCGAAGGCAACTCCACCACACCACAGCTTCTTTTTGTTTAAAACTATAATTCGTTTTTATATATCGTTAGTTGTAGTTTGTACCTCCATAAGGCAAGTCACGGACTAAATCAATCATTCACCCACTGCAATACAGTAAAAACAAAGGAGATCAATCATTCACGGACTAATAGTTTTGTTCTTCTCAATGTTATGAAGCAAAGGGCGATTCAACCACAGCAAAAAATCATGTAAGTATTTTAATTAGAACTGTCCAGTTACAACTTCTGAATTTAAATCACTTTCAAGGAATCACATACAACTGGATATATTTTTGTAATTAATGTCAATATTTGGACTCTAGACTTGTCAATATTTCTGTAATCAAGTCTTGGGTTTAATTTTATCAATTATGTCTTAAATATTTTTTAAACTGCATGCATCATTTTATTGTTAATTCTTAACCTTTTGAGAAACATGGGAGATGTAAACGATTTCAATCAAACAAAACCAAAACAGATTGTGAACAAAGCCAGGAATCATGGACTTTTAGCTTTTACTGAATTTGTTAGTTACAATTTTTCATTCGATTTTTATTAGAAAATTAGAACAACTTGCTACCATAATGTAGGAAATTGGTCCAAACACCTCACCAGTGAAGCAAAGGGCGATTCAACCACAGCAAAAAATCATGTAAGTATTTTACAATATTTCTTCTTTGCTATTGATTTTGTTAATTATTAATTTCTCGTTAATTAATACTTAATATAGATATGGCGGGTAGAGGCAAGGATACAAGTAAACAAGACATTGGCTGGGAACATTTCGTATCAATCGATGATAAAATGAAAAAAGTAAAATGTAAATGGTGCGGTAAAGTATTTTCGGGTGGAATTTTCAGAGGTAAACAACATTTGGCCGGTGTAAGAGGTAACGTAACGGCATGTACTGCAGTTCCGTTAGATATTAGAAAGGAATTTAACCTACATATACGGGGGAAAAATGTAGAAAAACAAAGGGCAAGGGCACGAGAAGAATTAGTAGTAGATGAAATGACAAGAGTTACTGAAGGTAGTTACGGATGAGGATGACTCGGATCCAGAACTTCAGAGAGCGATGAGAGAAAGTCGTCGAGAGTTTGAAATGAATGAACAATCACGGCGTAAGGGTGATGGGTCCTCTAGACAGAGAGTCGAGATGGGGCGCTCTGCTTCCATGCATGCACCAGAACAGAGAGTCGAGATGGGGCGCTCTGCTTCCATGCGTGCACCAGAAGTTAGTGGACGCAATAAAAGGCTGAGCCATGTAGGACTTGGGCCGTCTCATACGCAACCAACAGTTGATAGTTTTTTGTACTCGAAACAAACTAGTACACAACCAAAAATAACTAAAGCCGTGTTGAAAGGCATAAAAGAGTCCAAAAAATTTATAGGTCGAGCCTGGACAAAATGGTTTGTGCATGATCATATCCCAGCTCATGCCGCAAATAGTATTTATTTTAAAGCGGCAATTAAGGCCACTCAAGAAGCGGGAACTGGTATCCAACCACCAACTGCAAAAGAAATTTACAATAAGTATCTACCGATGGAGATTGATGAGATCAAAACTGTGATAAAATCCTTTCACCGTCACTGGGATAGAACTGGTTGTACCATCATGTGTGATGGATGGACGACACAGAATCGAAGAAACATTATTAATTTTTCGGTTTATTGTACCCAAGGAACAATATTTATAAAATCTGTGGATGCTACGACAAAATTCAAAGATGCGCATCATATATGCGGATTGATGTCAGAGGTCATTGAAGAAGTTGGTGCAACTCGCGTTGTCCAAGTGGTGTCCGATAATGGCGCAAATTTTAAAGCCGCAGGGAGACTTATAATGGATCAATACAAGCACATATTTTGGACACCATGTGCCGCCCACTGTATTGATCTCATGCTTGAAGATATCGGCAAGGATGATGAAATAGGTGCGATAGTAAAAAAGGCACAAGATTTTACTAATTTTATATATAATCATCAGTGGGCACTTAACTTGATGCATGAGGCTACTCATAATCGGGAGTTGCTCCGACCCGGTATCACACGCTTTGCAACTCAATTTATTACGTTGCAGAGCATATATAGTTTTAAAGATGCACTTTTGCAGATGTGTCTCAAGCCGAGTTGGGCTGAAAGAGTTAGATTACTGAGAACAAAAAAGACAAAGATGGTGCTGAATATGTACGAGATATGTTGCTTGATCAAGAGTATTGGATTTCTGTTAGTGAGACAATTCAACTATTCGAGCCATTAATTAAAGTGCTACGAATGGTTGATAGTGACGACAAAGCAGAAATGGGGTTTTTATATGAAGCAATTGATCGAGCGAAAGAGCAGATTAAAAAAAATTTGAGAGCCAGAGGAGCCAGAGGGTACAAAAAGTGGTGGAAGATAATAGATAATAGATGGGAAAAGACCCTTCATCGAGATATACATGCGGCAGGTACAATATTTATTTAAACAACAATCTATATTAAATTTTTAATGTTACTTTTTTTATTAAATGAAGTAACTAATGTTATTACTTTTATAGGATACTTCCTCAATCCATTATTCCAGTTTTCCGAAATAATCCAAGATGACATTGAAGTTATGATTGGTTTACATAATATCATTGAAAGATTACAACCTGATATGATATTACAGATAAAGGCGGAAAAAGAGGTAAAAATTTATATTGTAATTGTTTTACATTATTCTAAATTTTAATTTTTGTACACTTGTACATTATTCAAAATTTTATATTTCTAATATTTATTTATTATGGATTGAATAAAATTTGTAGGCAGATAGGTTTCGCCAAAGATTGGGATCATTTTCTACTGGTAAGATAGTAACTGCAGCACAATATTGTTCTCCGGCTGACTGGTGGAACATTTACGGAAGAGTAGAATGTCCAACTTTGGCACCTATTGCCATTCGTATTTTGAGCCAAACAGTTTCTTCCTCACATTGTGAGAGAAATTGGACCACATTTGATATAATACACACAAAAAGAAGAAATAAATTGGGAATGGATCAACTAATGCATCTTGTATTTTGCCATTACAACATGCGTCTTCGTGAAAGACAATTGAGAAGAACACAAGATGACGAGTCCAATCAGATAATTGATCTTGATCAAATATTCCACGAAGATGACCCCCTTCAATCTTGGATCAGGTGATAAATTTATTTTATGAGACTAATATTTAAAAAATAAATAAGCAATTAAATTTTAATCATTGTTTTAATATTAGAGAGAATGAAGACGCTGTCCTTGATGATAGAGATAACTCGTGGCTAAATGAAGAGACCACCAATGATGAACATAATGGCAGCAACAATGATAGTGAAAGCAATGGTTCAAGAAGTAATGATGGTAGCAGTGATTCAGGAGATGCCGGCCCTAATACATATGCAGAAAGTCAATATGAAGATTATGAAGCTGATAATCAGCACAGAGAACAACCACGGGGCTCTACCTCAGGAATTCAACTAAAGGAAAGGCGATTTAAAAATATTAATGAACTAACAAGACGTCAAAATGTTAGTTCTTATGATGAGATGTCGAGTATGTCAGGGTTTAGTGGGGGGTATAATCAGCCACCATATGCATATGGATATGAAGATGTTAACAATCATTCATTTGGGTCTACAATGTCTTCTTTTTTTGGTTCAGGGCAACAATACCCTCATTTCTATCATAATACAGACGATAATGAAGTGATCCAGCCAGCACGATATAGTTTCTGGGAGTGAAAGAGTGTGTTTTTAATTGTAATGCTTGTATTATATTGTATTAGTAGATTATTTGATTGTAATAATTTTTCTAAATTTT
Source organism: Carex parvula (assembly GCA_025461045.1). NCBI lineage: Eukaryota > Viridiplantae > Streptophyta > Magnoliopsida > Poales > Cyperaceae > Carex > Carex parvula. Next base: position 92,861 of record JAJGRW010000353.1, on the reverse strand, counting down.
TTTATCAATTTTTTCCTATTTTTTTAGTGTAAAACAAGCTTCTACCAAAAAAGTCCGATTTTCCGATCCAATTTGTCCGATCCCGACCGATTTTTCCGATCCGGATCGGGATCGCTCAGTGCCGATCCCGATCCCGATACCGATTTTTCCTTCTATGATTCTCACCCCACAATCATATATACGTTATTACAATATAAAGCTTATAATTAAATGTAGTCGCTTTATACATATAACACGTATTAATTAATTAGAGTAATTAAAAAGTTATAGATGTTAGTCTTTTACAAATCATTTTCTCTTGAAACATATGACCTAATTAAATTTTACATTGTCTAATCAGGTGACAATAGAGGCTTCACATTCTGCTCCCGAACAAAAAAAGACAGAACACCAGACTGTCCAATCCGAGCTCCGAAGTACAACACGTTTTGGAGACACCATTCTTCACCTACTTTTTTCTAAAGGGCACAACGATCTCGCTTTGATGGTTTTCCGAAATGATGTGTCCCTATTAAAATCGCCAAACAAAAAATTAGAGACACCCCTGCACTATGCTGCAAAAGTCGAAAACGAGAATGTCATCCAAAACCTCATTCAAATTGATTCTGTTACTGTGAAGGATGCTCTCCAACAAACAAATGAAAGTGGGGACACAGCCTTACACGTTGCCGCTAACTACGGCAATATAGATATCAGCATCGCACTTATGAAGTTGGATCCTGAAGTGGCATACAGGATCAACGACAATATGCTTTCTGCATTGAACATAGCAATAGACAGAGAATATACTGAGATGGTACTGACTATGTTAGAACAGGACCGTACTCTGGGATACACCCAATTCTCAACCGGAATGTTTCCAGTTCATTTAGCCGCAAGCATGGGCAATGAGAAATTGGTATTGCATTTAATGCGAAAGTACCCTGATCATGGCGAGTTGCTGGATTCACACGGAAGAAACCTTTTTCACTTTGCTGCTGAAAAAGACAAGTACTCTGTTTTTTTCAACCTATTTGAAAAAAACCCCAGCAATCAAGAAATGATTACAAGAATGAATAATGCGAAGGATTATGAAGGAAATACACCATTGCACATTGCAGCAAGAAACGGTCACAAAGAAACTATGTACGTTATTTGAAGAAGCAAGAAGAATCTCGTTGCAGAAACAGTCCAAAACAAGCAAGGCTTAACACCACTCCAACTTTCCTCGAAGAAACTGGTAGAAACTGATAAGGTATGCTTAAATTAACAATTACATCAGAAAACTATTTCTTATTTATTTTAGTTATCTCGTGTGTTGCTACCAACTACTGAACCACCAAGCACGTAAAATACATACTAGCAAATAGGGATGCATAATAGTTTCAGTGTCGACGCGGCAATGGGGCTGAATGTTCGTAGTATAAGCAAATTCTACTAGCACTTTTAATATTAGACATAAAGAACAATATATAGTTTTGGATAAATTTATCTGAAAATTGTACTACCAACATATTCCAAATATCATTAGATGGGTCTAATTAGTTCGTATTAGATTAAGAGTGAGGATATGGTACTGTGCATGGCGCACTCTAATTAGTACTATTTATTTATATTTTTATTTTTAAAGTGCAAATAGTCGAATAAAACCGTTCATTATGATCTCCATACGAATATGTAATTGTAGGGCAAATTTAATTTTTTGGAATTGTTTTACTATTTTTAGATATAGATACAAAATCACTAGATTCGGCTGGTCCAAAAATTTTAGATCAATTGATTTTGTATCTATTTAAAAATGAAGATCATATTGAGCGGTTTAGATCAACTGTTTGGACTTTGAAAATAGAAATATGCATCCATAGTACAGACCAGAGTGCGTTGTACACAGTACCATAGGGCTTTATACACAGTTCCAATAAATAGAAGGGGACTACCTAAGTCGTTACGTAAAAATAAAAAAACTGTATATATGTTGGGCACAAAAATCGCGACGAGATCTCTGTTATTCTCAATAGGGCTTTATAGTGGTGCCCTAATCTTATTGAATTTTTTTTTCGAATCTTAATAATTAGCCCTAATTATGGCGACTAATTACCATTTACTAAATTAGCACGAATTTTTTAACATCCCATTCTTCTCCAGTACACCATTTATTTTTGGATAAACAACAGAAATATGAATTATACTCTATTACACCATTTTTTAGTTAAAAAATTATTCGAGTTGATCTTAACCGTTCGATTTACAATGGCCAAAATAAAGAAAATATTCAACATTTAGCTTTACATGTACCAAATCTATTAAATTTAATTGTGATAATTGATCGCTAGAAATAGGAAATCTTCGATTTTTTCTTTACTGAGTCTGGAGATTAAAATTATTAGAAGTTTTTCGGTGTATTGTAGTATGACCCAATAACACAAATATTTATCTTCTCCCATTTGGAAAATTTAATTATTCATATTGGAACTTGATATCTGTTAGTTACATAAGTGTTATTTGTCAAAAAGCAACTTTGATATCTGTTGTGATCTCTTCCAGGATATTGATGATGTCACTATTAGCCGGTACGTTAAGAAAGAAGGTTATAAATTTACTCAAAAGTGGTTTGACGATGTAATGGTTCCACCATTGGAAAATAAATGGGAGGCAACTCAAGTCATAGGACTGGGCGCCGTACTTATCACAACTGTAGCATTTGCTGCCGCTTTCGCAATACCCGGAGGTTATAACCAAGATGACGGTACACCAGTTCTAGGGAGACGATACATGTTTCGAGCATTTGTTCTAGCAAACGCCTTGGCATTTATACAAGGATTCTTAAGCTTATTCGGACTTGTAATGAGCAGTCTGACAGGTCATCTTGACAAAGACTTAATCAGTTTTGCAACACATTCATTTATGTATGCAGCTAGTAGTATGGTTGTCGCATTTGGATTGGGGACGTATGTGACGCTTGCTCCAGTTTGCTTGCCTATCGCCATCCTCCTCCTTGTTATCACTCTAGTTGTAGGATCTCCTGCCGTGTTTGTTGTTCTAGGTTTGGGAAATTTATATTTTAAATCAGCTGATAAATCATCGACTGGTTGTTTACCACTGGTATCATATGCCGTGGCTTTCCTGATCATCTTCTGCTTGGCCCTCATGTAGCTTGACATCTGGCTTATTTGCTTCAAGCAGCATTTTTTCCCCTTTTACGTTATTTTTATTTATGACATCATGGAACATTTTTAATACGAACTTGGTTGGTTGGACTTTCTCAATTATGAAGTTTCTTTTCTTACTGAATCTTCCACTCTTATGACGGGATAGAACTTAATTTCGGCCTGAATGGGCCAGATTTTCGCAGATGCTTTTGTAATTAATTTATATTGGAATATTAATTTCTAATTTTTTTGAAGTAAGACATTGGAAAATTAAATAGTCTGGTTAGTTATCAGCTATATCACTATATCACCAAAATGTATGTGCTTCATTCTCGTTCTAGCGCCCAAGGCTAACGGGCCTAGACAGCTGTACTTAATTATCAGCTTTTGAACTTCAAGGTGTCTCAGTAGCTTTTTACTATTAAAATGTTCTTGGTATTAAAATGTGCTTGGAAACTTTTTACTATTTTTTGGAAATATTTGAAAATCTCTTTTTAATAATAAAATATAAAAAAGTTAAAAATTCTGAAAAACAGTTATGTTCAAAATTCCAAAAAAATATTTAAAAAAGAGTAAAAAAATATAAAATTTGGTCTCCAAATGCTGTAAATACGTTCAATATAATCTATATATTAAAATGTGTTTGGAAACCAAATTTTGGAAATTTTTTATTATTTGTTTAGAACTTTAGAAAATCAGGGTTTTAATTTAGTAAAAAAAATTAATAAAAATTTCTAGGAAACTGTAAATCTTTTTTACAAAATGTAAAATTTTGTTTACATCCACATTTTAATATGGATATCGTGTTAAAAAGTCGGATCAACAACCTGAAGTTTGAAAATAAAGGTATGAGACTTTTATTTCCCAAAGCTTGATAGTCTAACTTTCTCTCTCTCGCCATAATACCCTAATACCCTGTTCTTAAAATTGATACAATCAATCCCTAATACCCTGTTCTTCACCAAATACCCTGTTCAACTTTCCCAAAGCTAGTTTTTCATCTTCTTCGAGTTGTTCCTAAAATTGATACAATCAATCCCTAGTACCCTGTTCTTCACCAAACAGATGCAGCAAATTACAAGAAATAAGCTACGGAACATAATTTTGAGATGTAGGATATAATTTCTTCAATACAAAATCGGATTATATATCCAATCACCTCCCAGGTTAATGGAGATAAATCGAGTTATCGATTGGATTATACATGAATTTTAGAAAGGGAGAGAGAAGGAAAAGATAGCCCAAAATTGGTTGAAGTTCAAATGCATCAAGTCAAGTGTTTCACGAAAAAACGTGGCCCAAAATCTATTAAAGCCCAAACCCTCTTGCAAATGAAATGGAAAACCATGTTACGCCAAGTCATTCCAGCTCCGTACAGAAAAGAAAAGATAAGATAAAAATTGGACAGTTAGAGATTAGCTATGAGTATGAGCACAGGTAGAGAGGATATAATGGTAATTAACAAGAAAGGACAACCAGGTCGTAATTTCAAAAGACCCCGGATAAATTTCAAAATATTATTCTTTCCTTCTTTGCTTGTAAACTTTGTGCGAAAAGTCCAAAAGAGTAACAATTTGTAATATTGCAAAGACATAACTGAATCCAGATCGTAATTCCTCTACTCGTATAGAAAGTTTAAACTCTTTATCGTTTGCGGTTTGCCCCCTAATAAATTTCAAAATATTATTTTTTCCTTCTTTGCTTGTAAATTATTTTTTTGTCGTATTATTATATTACGTTCTAAAGTAATGTCGTTGTTTTTATGTTCATTGTAAGAAGAGCACAACAACATTAGAACAAATATTTAACCAAAACAACGAGGCCAAGGCGTCTGAAGTTACAATTACATACTCATGTTAGTGTACTCTTATTCTCGTAAGTTTATACCATCACGATCACTATAAAACAATATATAGTCATGAATTTTGCATCTTAATTAGTTAACTCAATCGGAGTATTGCTATAAACTGTGCCTTCACAAATATAGTTGTTTGGATAGAGTATTTCATAAAACAATGATACTCTTACCGGCCTTAGATTATGGAAACGGCGTACTATACCCTCGTACAAAAATATATATAATTATGGTACCCAATTGGAATTATTTAGAGACGAGTCGCATATTCAGTACAAATTTCAACGCTACACTTTTATATCTAAATAAAATTGCTTCTGCTTTGGAACATCAAATAACGACATCAGATACAAATGTATAATAATAACTTATGTGCAATAATTAATTTGGTTTAAAATTATGCAAAACATATTATAGTACATAAATTGTAATACATTTAAGCAATCCAATCAACTTTCAATGACTTGTTTAGTGGAAAAACTTCTGCCACTCCATTAATATTGGATGTATTCAAAGTTTTGGTTAAAAAAAAGAACGATATTTGCTCGTTTATCATTGGCAACATGAAGATGTTCAAACAAGTGGAAGCAAAAGATCAAACATAGAAGCCTCTGCTTACGCTGTCCTGCTGACGCAAGCAGATGAAGTTCTTCTGTGACATCTTTCAAAAAGCATGGCAATGCAAAATTAAATTTTAAATTGTCTCTCCATTATGAAAACATGTGCCACAAGATATCATTTCGTCTGATCTGATCTCCAAAAAAAATCGTCTTATCATAATATTTAAAAATAGTGAATAATTCAAATATCTTAGTTTTTAAACTTTAGTAATTTAATATTTCAAACTCAAATATCAAAATAAAATGGTTAAATATGAAATATTTATTATTTTCTTTATGCATATGGAAAATACTACAATATTTCAATTTTATTTTAATTGACATCAAATTTCTTGCAAAAAAAACTGATATTGATAATTTGGGATGTTGATTTTTTCAATATATTTATTAACATCATAATTAAATAAAAAAATACTTTTTTATTTGCATCTATAAAAAAATGATATAGATCACACTTTCTTAGAATTTTTATTATTAGAACAAAAACATTTTTACAATTTTTATTATTAGAATATTAAAAGAGCGACATGTTGGACACAAAAAAAATTAGGACATTCAAACCTTCTTCCTAACAATTATACAAAACAAATCAATGTGCATAAAATATATAACTTTTAGGCAATACAATCATCTTTCCAAGTGTAGAATTAGAAAAAAAAAAAAATAATGGAAAAACTTTTCAGCCATACGATTCAAAGCTTTCATTAAAAAGAAAAAATAAACAATTTTCTTTGACTAAAATCAACGCCTCGTGTAAGAAGTTGGAGGTTTAAAATTTGAATATAAAATCTTTTATGGATATTCTTGCTTTCTATTGTTATAGTTAGATAACTATATAGGAATTTCTATCTTAGAATTCCTTAAAGAAAAACAAAATGAAAAAAATGATTTCGACGCATTCATCAAATGGCATCATGGAGGACACAAGTTGTAGCAAGAGATGAACAGAAAAAGCCTCTGCTTACGCTCATACGCTGTACTGCTGACGAAATCACATGAAGTTTTTCTGTAGCATCTTCCGAGAAGTACCGCAATACAAAATCCAATTTTAAATTGTCTTTCTTTTATGAAATATACACCGCACAGAGCACGCATTGGCAAAGTTGCAAGAGAAAAAATGACTAATAATTGAATCCAACTATGCTGGTGGAACCCGCCCATGTGCTCTTCCTAGGTCGACACTATCTGCTATGCTACTTGACTGATTGACTCCCAGGAAGCCTGAATTGTAATAGAATTTAATGTGCACGAGTTGAATGATTCAATCCAGTGCAATATCTGAGTTGTCAGTTTGTTTGACACGAATCTCAAAACAGACTCCTGGCCTATATCTAAATAGATACCAAATTTCAATCGCTCGGTTGGGAGTTTGCCAACGCTTGTTGTACTCAGTCCGGTATCTAAAAGGATACGGTTTCGGAGTTGAACCCACGTATGTGCTGTAGATGCGTTCTTCTACTGAGTGGGTACTGTAAGATCTATTTTTTAACATCTTTATTTTTAATTATATTTAATAAATAAATTGCTCATAATATTTAGTTAAATATTACAAGTAAATAATTAATAATTACATAACTGCATTAATTAGTCCCACAATTTTTAATATATACAAAATTTATAACTAAAAAAGTATATGTAGTGTGTATATATATATGAATCTTACATGGTTGGTTATCATTATTAATTGTAAACAATGTTTTGACAAGACCATTTAAGTCATCTACCGGTTAGATTTTGGCGATGATTTTATGTTGCTTTATTATTCAGTTAAACAATCCTGATCATTTTATAGTGCTATATATATAGAGAGGCTAATATCAAAACGTTTGCACTAAGAGCATCTACATCCCTAAAACTCTTAGAGTTTCTAAGTAACTATTAACTAATTTTCAGAAATTATAGGCCATGGAGTTTCTAAGGGTTCACATCCCTGAAACTAATCTAAGAGTTTCTAAAATGCCACATCAGCAATAAAATAAAATAAAGGAAAAAATTAAGTGAACACCGGCCAATCATTTTGCCAACTCATAGTTTATAAACGATTTCTTATTAAGATATTCTTGAGTACAATTGCTAAATAAGAAACTAGTCTACATCCCTAAAATTGGTCTAGAAACTGCCACATCAGATTAGAAACTCTGATAGTTTCAGGGATGTAGATGCTCTAAGGTTCTCGTGCAATTAAGTCGTTTTCGGATTTTCAAAGTCCAAACAGTCGATCCAAACCATTAGATGTTCAATATATATTAAAATCTGCTTGGAGACCAAATTTTACATTTTCTGAAAAAATTTTACTATTTATTAAGCCACTTTGAAAATTGCTAATCCGGGTGAACAGTAAAAACAGTGCAACCAAATTATGAACCATGTGATCAACAATTTTCGAAGTGGCTTAATAAATAGTAAAAAAATTCCAAAAAATGTAAAATTTGGTCTCCAAACAGATTTTAATATAGAGATCACATCTAACGGTTTGGATCGACTGTTTGGACTTTGAAAATCCGAAACGACTTGGTTGCACGAGGGCCTTGGTGCAAACGTTTTGATATTAGCCACTCTATATATATATATATATATATATATATATATATAGAGAGAGAGAGAGAGAGAGAGAATGGCTAATATACAAACGTTTGTTCCTGGACTCAGGAACAAATGATTTGGTTCTCCGAATTTCAAAGTCCAAACAGTCGATCCAAACCGTTAGATATTCAATCTATATTAAAATGTGCTTGGAGACCAAATTTTATATTTTTTGGATTTTTTTTACTATTTATTAAGCTGGTTTGAAAACCGCTGTTTTTCAATGCTACAAAAATTTAATAAAAATAACAGTTTTCAAACCAGCTTAATAAATAGCAAAAAAATTCAAAAATATGTAAAATTTAGTCTCCAAACACATTTTAATATAGATTGAATATCTAACGGTTTGGATCGACTGTTTGGACTTTGAAAATTAGAGAACCAAATCGTTTGTTCCTGAGTCCAGGAACAAACGTTTGTATATTAGCCATTCTCTCTCTCTATATATATATATATACATATATAGAGATGGGCTATAGTGCATTGCAATGTATAGCCCCTCTTGTGCATTGGACTATAAATCGTTGGATTTGAAGTTCAAACAATCAATCTAAATGGCTCAGCATGTTCTCCATATTAAAATGTGCTTGGAAACCAAATTTTATATTTTTTGGAATTTTTTTACTATTTTTTTAGAATTTTTTAAAATCGTTGTTTTTCAGAAATTTCTGAACCATAGAAAAACAGTGATTTTTAAAAATTCTGAAAAAATAGCAAACAATTTTCAAAAAATGTAAAATTTGATCTCCAAGCACATTTTAATATGGATATCAAATTGAACGGTTTGGATCGGTTGTTTGAACTTCAAATCCGACGATTTATAGTCCAATGCACAAGAGGGGCTATACATTGCAATGCACCATAGCCCATCTATATATATATATATATATATATATATAGAGCTGGGTATGGTGAGTTGTGAAGTAAGATGTCATTTTTACTTCACGCTCATATTTTCATTTTCAAAATCCAAACAACCGATCCGAACCGCTCAACATGTTCTAAAATATTGAAATGTGCTTGGAGACTAAATTTTACATTTTTTGGAATTTTTTTACTATTTATTAAGCCACTTTGAAATCGCTGATCCACTGTGAACAGTAAAAAACAGTAAAATTTTCTGGACCACCGGATCAGCGATTTTCAAAGTGGCTTAATAAATAGTAAAAAAATTCCAAAAAATGTAAAATTTAGTCTCCAAGCACATTTCAATATTTTAGAACATGTTGAGCGGTTCGGATCGGTTGTTTGGATTTTGAAAATGAAAATATGAGCGTGAAGTAAAAATGACATCTTACTTCACAACTCACCATAGCCCAGCTCTATATATATATATATATATATATATATATATATATATATATATATATATGTATATGTAGAGATGGGCTATTGTACTTCGCGAAGTAAAAACCCCGTTTACTTCACGCTCATATTTTCATTTTGAAAATCCAAACAACCGATCCGAACCGTTCAACATGTTCTAAATATTGAAATGTGCTTGGTGACTAAATTTTACATTTTTTGGAATTTTTTTACTATTTATTAAGTCACTTTGAAAGTTTCTGATCCAACGGTGAACAATAAAAAACAGTAAAATTTTCTGGACCACCAGATCAGAAACTTTCAAAGTGGCTTAATAAATAGTAAAAAAATTCCAAAAAATGTAAAATTTAGTCTCCAAGCACATTTCAATATTTAGAACATGTTGAACGGTTCGGATCGATTGTTTGGATTTTGAAAATGACAAAATATGGCCCGAAGTAAACGGGGGTTTTACTTCGCGAAGTACAATAGCCCATCTCTATATATGTACAAATATATATATATATATATATATATATATACACAAATATATATATATATATATATATATATATATATGTAGAGTATGGCTAATGTGCTTCCTCTAGAACTTCGGCCTCGTGCTTCCGGGGGCATATCTTAGTGTTTGATGTTCGAACAACAAATTCAAACCGTTAGATGTTCAATCTATATTAAAATGTACTTGGAGACCAAATTTTACATTTTTTGGAATTTTTTTACTATTTATTAAGCCACTTGGAAAATTCCAGATCATATGGTCCAGAGTGCTTTTACTGTTCACCAGGATCTGGAATTTTCAAAGTGGCTTAATAAATAGTAAAAAAATTTCAAAAAATGTAAAATTTGGTCTCCAAGTACATTTTAATATAGATTGAACAATCTAACGGTTTGAATTTGTTGTTTGAACATCAAACACTAAGATATGCCCCCGGAAGCACGAGGCCGAAGTTCTAGAGGAAGCACATTAGCCATACTCTACATATATATATATATATATATATATATATATATATATATATATATAGAGAGAGAGAGAGAGAGAGAGAGAGAGAGAGAGATAGACTATGGTGAGTTGTGAAGTAAAACGTCGTTTTACTTCACGCGATATTTTCATTTTGAAAATCCAAACAACTGATCCGAACCGCTCAACATGTTCTCTATATTGAAATGTGCTTGGAGACTAAATTTTACATTTTTTGGAATTTTTTTACTATTTATTAAGCTACTTTGAAATCGCTGATCCACTGTGAACAGTAAAAAACAGTAAAAATCTCTGGACCATCGGATCCCCGATTTTCAAAGTGGCTTAATAAATAGTTAAAAATTCAAAAAAATGTAAAATTTAATCTCCAAGCACATTTCAATATTTAGAACATGTTGAGCGGTTCGGATCGGTTGTTTGGATTTTTAAAATGAAAATATGAGCATGAAGTAAAAATGACCTCTTACTTCACAACTCACCATAGCCCAGCTATATATATATATATATATATACATATATATATATATATATTATTGACACATAAGTTAGTCCATTAAGTAATTAACTAATTTTGTTAAATTATATAACTAATTATAACTAACATTTGTTAAAACTAAAGATGTCTATAACCTGGATAGTGAAATGGACAGACTCATATTTCTTATATTAAAACTCTTTCTGTCATTACTTTTCACTTTTTATCTACAAAAGGTGCTGAAGTTCCCGTAGCTGTATCTTTTGGGGAAAAATGGAGTCAATCTGAGCCATTAATTAGAGCCGTTGGATTAAGAGTAAATTCGTTGAATGACCAATAATTATTAAAGGGATTGATTCTGTGTCATATGCTAGCAAAAATAAATTAAATGAGAAGGGGAATGAGAGTTAAGTAAGAAGAATGTGTATTAATGGTTTCCATAAAGACATTTTGTTAATAAGTTTGAACAAATAGTATGTTGTTTGATGTTTAAAAATGTAGGATATTTTATAAAATTATTCAAATTAAAAGACTAAATATGTATTATATACTATGCTAAGAGGTGTAGTAATAAGGATAAAAATATTCAATATTGAAAAATTTAATGGTTAAATTAATTTTATTTTGACTAGAGGTCTTTAATTAACAGTATTCCACTTTAAAGGACACTAAATAGCAGTGCACATACTCTTTGATTGAAGCCGTAGTACTATCTAACCACCAACCGGTTCCCATTGAATGTTCTTTAAAGTCGTTTGTATATTTTTTCCTTCAAAGCCAAATGGTAAATTGTTAAAAGAGAGTTTGAACTTCTTAATTTTGGTAAAATTAAAAAAACTTTAGAAAAATTATAATGAAATTTGGCTCTCTCATTCATACAGTACATAATTTTTCTTCCGCTTTAAAAGTCGTAACGAATTACTCCCCAAATATACACGAATTATCCAAAAGAAAAAAATAATAATGAACTTAGTATTACATAAAAATCTAAGCGATATTTTTTTATTACAAGTGAAATCATTATATTTTAAAAAAAATCCTAAAATAGTTTTAAGCAATCCAATCAACGTTCAATGACTTGTTTAGTGGATGTATTCAAAGTTTTCGTTAAAAAAAAGAACGATATTTGTTCGTTTATCATTGGCAACATGAAGGTGTTCAAACAAGTGGAAGCAAAAGATCAAACATAGAAGACTCTGCTTACGCTGTCCTGCTGACGCAAGCAGATTAAGTTCTTTTCTGTGACATCTTTCAAAAAGTATGGCAATGCAAAATTAAATTTTAAATTGTCTCTCCATTATGAAAACATGTGCCACAAGATATCATTTCGTCTGATCTGAATTTACAAAAAAAATCGTCTTATCATAATATTTAAAAATAGAGAATAATTCAAATATCTTAGTTTTTAAACTTTAGTAATTTAATATTTCAAACTCAAATCAAAATAAAATGGTTAAATATGAAATATTTATTATTTTCTTTATGCATATGGAAAATACTACAATATTTCGATTTTATTATAATTGACATCAAATTCTTGCAAGAAACACTGATATTGATAATTTGGGATGTTGATTTTTCAATATATTGATTAACATAATAATAAAATAAAATAAAATATTTTTTTATTTGCATCTATAAAAAACTGATATAGATCACACTATTCTTAGAATTTTTATTATTAGAACAAAAACATTTTTAAAATTTTTATTATTAGAATGTTTAAAAAGCGACATGTTGGAGACAAAAAAATAAGGACATTCAAACCTTCTTCCTAACAATTATACAAAACAAATCAAAGTGCATAAAATATATAACTTTTAGGCGATACAATCAGCTTTCTAAATGTAGAATTAGGAAAAAAAATAATGAAAAAATTTCAGCCATACGATTCAAAGCTTTCATTAAAATGAAAAAAAAAAAAATTCTTTGACAAAAATCAACGCCTCGTGTAAGAAGTTGGAGGTTAAAATTCGAATATAAAATCTTTTATGGATATTCTTGCTTTCTTTTTTTTATAGTTAGATAACTATATATGAATTTCTATCTTAGAATTCCTTAAAGAAAAACAAAATGAAAAAAATGATTTCGACCCATTCATCAAATGTGTTCACACAAGTTGTAGCAAGAGATCAAAAGGAGAAGCCTCTGCTTACGCTGTACTGCTGACGAAATCACATGAAGTTCTTCTGTACCATCTTCCGAGAAGTACCGCAATACAAAATCCAATTTTAACTTGCCTTTCTTTGATGAAATATGCACCGCACGATCAGGCATACAGAGCACGCATTGGCAAAGCCGCAAGAGAAAAAATGACTAATAATTGAATCCAACTATGCTGGTGGAACCCGCCCATGTGCTCTTTCTAGGTCGACACTATCTACTATGCTACTTGACTGATTGACTCCCAGGGAGCCTGAATTGTAATAGAATTTAATGTCCACTGAGTTGAATGATTCAAAAATTACATATTGAGAAATTTAATGTTTAATTTAACTATATATTGACTAGAGGTCTTTAATTAACAGTATTCCAATTTAAAGGACACTAAATAGTAGTGCACATACTCTTTGATTGAAGCCGTAGTACTATCTAACCACCAACCGGTTCCCATTAAATGTTCTTTAAAGTAGTTTCTATATTTTTTCCTTCAAAACCAAATACTAAATTGTTATAAGAGAGCTGAACTTCTTAATTTTGGTAAAATTTAAAACTTTAGAAAAATTATAACGAAATTTGC